>JAVKLA010000008.1:3503938-3528109 GCA_034782735.1 Sagittarius serpentarius
TCCCCCCCCCCCCCCCGCCCCCCCCCCCCCCCGGTGGTGGCGCAGGGGGACGGGGAATGGGGGCTGGGGTCCGTCCCTCGCACCGTGTCTCTACCGCTCCTTCCTCCCCAGGGGCAGGACTCCTCGCTCGGCCCCTGCTCCGCCCTGCCGTCCCTCCCACAGGAGACAGTCCTCCTCGAACTGCTCTAAGCTGGGTCCCGCCCTCGGGCTGCAGTTCTTCACTAACTGCTCCAGCGCGGGTCCTTCCCCACGGGGTCACGGCCATCTTGGGGCGCACCCACCTGCTCCGGCGTGGGGCCTTCCCCGGGCTGCAGGCGGGCACCTGCTCCCCCGCTCCCCTCCATGGCTGCAGGGGGACAGCCTGCCCTCTCACCGGGGGCTGCAGGGCCGTCCCCTCCTCCTCCTCCTCCTTCCTCACCGGTCTCGGGGTCTGGGGAGGGGTTTCTCTCACACCCCAAGCCCCCCCCCCGCTGCAGGTTCCCCCTCTTAAACACGTGATCCCAGAGGCGCTGCCGCCGGCGCTGGCGGGCTCGGTCTGGGCCAGCGGCGGGTCCGGCTTGGAGCCGGGGAAGCTTCTGGCAGCTTCTCACAGGAGCCGACCTGCCCCCGCTGCCAAAACCCTGCCAGGCAAACCCAAAACACAGTGTACACCTGATTTATGCGTATTTTAAAGATTGTGTAGTTTAGAGTCATACCCTACCAGGAGCTTCTACAACTGAACAACACCCACATGAATAATGCATGAGCTAAGAAACAGGATTTAATTGAATACAACTGTGGTTAACTTCTACAAGGTCAGTGAATACCCAGGGCATTTCATCTCCTCTTGAAGGCATGCCTCCTCTAAGAAAACACAGTCCTGGGACACAAGTGTGAGAGCAGAGGTCCTTGGTTTGAGGGAGAGCCGCTAGGAAGCGTAAAGAGAGCCAAGGTGGGGCTAACTTCCACCCAGGTCCTCATGGAAACTGTTCTTCGATGAGCCAGAGGAATGGATTAGGAAACCTGTGAAGAGCAGTGCCAAGGAAGTGGGCCAGTTAGAGACCACCCAAAAAGCCAAAAAGACTCTGAAAACAGGGACAGGAATCAGGAAAAACAAGTTGGCAATTGGAGATAACCAAAATGTTCAGGGTGGGGCTGGCAACCACTGCTCATACAGAAAAAGACAGAGGAAAAGCCAAGACAACACCTGAAACCCTGAAAGACAGAGGACTAGAAGCTCATATGAAGGGCCAGAGGAACTATGTGCTTGTTTTGAAACAGCTTGATAAATGGTGTCCCAGGCAGTGTAAGATAAGTTTAAAAACCTCTGAGTTCATTTGATAGGCACCCATGAAATCAAATGAAGTCTGTGGTCACTGTATTATTTAGATATAGCCTCCAAGATATTATCCTGCAAGAAGTTCATTCAAAAAATTCTCATGTGATATGCCTCTTTGAAACCACCTACAGAGAACTCATGCCATGTTTTCTGGATAGTATCTGTACATAAAATCTCTTAGAACCTGCATGTGTAGCAGACATACATTTAAGCAATTAACAGTTGCATTTTAAATGGAATTTTCTTATTTACAAAACAAAACCCCACAGGACTCATATACGAAAGCATTAAGATGGTGAGGGGAGAAGGAATTGACGTTTACCCTGCTCATCCAATTACAAAATCTTAATCTTATTGTGACTTTCCAAATCAGCAGACCATTTAATAAAACTTGGGATAGTTCTGTCAGTGTAACTGATTCCTTCATTAATACAGCAGAGTCTAACTCTTTGAAAGACTAGTTTTAATTTATCAGAATGTTTTCACACAAAAGTCTCATTTCTGCTAAGTCCAACTCTGCCAGTCTGGAGAAAAATTATTTTGGTAAATGTCCTGTCAAACTACCGCTGAGTAACATGTAACTCTTTAAAGCAGTACAATACACAGAAGAAAAACAAAAGAGAAAATCACGTAAAATATTGTCAAGCTTAAAAGCATTCTAAACTTTGGAGATTTCATTATTGTTATTATTGTTTTACCATTACCAGTTGCAGGTAAATGACAGGGTCTGTATGACACTGCTGTACTTTTGTCTGCTATTAACTGGAGATTCTGGTCAAACAAGGGAAGGAAGGGTTATGAGACCAATTCTCTGTTGGCATAACTGTATTGATTTCATTAAACTTGTGTCAGCAGAAAACACGGGCTTCTGTTTAGACTAAAAAAAAAGGCATACTATTTGCTTTTATTAAAACATTCTTTTTACCTGAAAAGTAGAGATGAGTGACAGGATCCACTCCTAAATCTAACAAAGTACATGACTGGGGTTTGGTAATTTTGCCAATCCCATCTCCAATCAATTTTTTTATTGTATTTGTGTGTCACATACACAAAGCTAGTAGGAAGTTAAGCATTATAAATCTTGAAAAGACCTTGCACAATTATTTTTTATTGTGATACACAAATTTATGCCACAGTTACGCCTCTCTGTTTAGAAGAGGCCACATACAAAAGAAAGCAGTTTACAACCAATGTCAGTGATATGCTCTAATATTTCTCCTCTACGTTTCAATTAATTAAGAAGTCTTGAGGGAAAAAAAGGCAGTAGGAAATGTACCAGTCCCTCTCAGTGTAAGATGATTTCCTAGACCCCTGGGAATGAGAAAGGAATATGTTTGGGAAAGAGTAGAAAAGTTCACTGATTCTGGAGGTGGTGGAGGAACAAATTACACAGAGTGGCTCATCCTGGGAAGTCCTCAGGATGGATTTCCAGTAACAGAAGCAGGAAAGATGTTACTCCAAGAGTTCTCCAGGACACACCAGCCTTAGGTTTAGCTGCAGTGGCTGAATCAGATAGGGTTAAGAAGCTAAACGAGAGCTGGGCCAGCTAAAACGGATTTTTTTTTTTCATAAAGGATAATTGTAGAAATGAAACTTCGGCTTTCGGCCTTAAATAAAAGATTTCCACAAACAGGCTGTAGGCAAACCTATATAAATGGAGAGCAGTTCTATTCAATTGCAATTGCTCCTACATTCTCAATTCCCATCTAAAGAAATTGCCATTTCTGGAGGTGATGGGCAATTTTCTTTCAGCAATAGCTGGCGCCTGGATCTCTTCCTAAGCACAAAATGGGAGTTGTGCTTCATGACGCTTGCTGTGTTTGTGATGAGGATTATCTGTGGCTTGAAACAGAAGTGAGAATGAAATTAAATTCTTTCAAAAGATGGCCATTAGCAGTACCAGTCCTACAACAGTACTCTCATGAAGTTTTCAAGACCATTTTCTGATTTTAGATACATTTCTTACTGGTTATCTGCTTACCACAGAATTTACCTGCCTACAAAGGCAACAGACAAAAAGCTAAGTAAATTTGTAATACTGACTTCTGTGATTCTGTGAAGAAAGTTCTCAGCCTTATCACTGCAAGTCAGACTACAGTCGCACCATTAATTCATTGCTGCTATTCTTTCCAGTTTAAAAACTGCTTGAGAAAAAAACAAGTCAGTGCAGATCGTTAGGGTAAAAGTGCTGTATGTTCTGAGAGCCTGCAGAAGTAGTTTTTTACATGTGAAGCATGTAGTGATTAAAAGGCATAATTCTGCAAAAGTGTTCAGAACCACATTGCAACATGTTCTTATATGGCTTTTTGTCATGGCATCGCCACTGTTCAGCACGATTTGGACCTTCTGCAAGTATGCTTATAAGATGAAATTGGTTGTCCTTCTCAATTTCAGTTCTTCCCTGTTCCTGAAGTGAGAGCTCAGAACTTCTCCACTAATCGTTCAAGGCATGCCTTTACAAACCACCGTTTTGAGGACTGTTCTCTGGAACGCAGTCTACCAGGCACGACACTGCACCTGCAGTCATCAACCTTTTTTAATAATCTTTTCATGGTAAGCTTAAAAGGTTATGAACTTAAAACCTTCTTTCTGTTTAAAAGCCTGTCATTCTGGAATAGCTTTGAAAATGGTTACTCTTAGCTTGAGTAATCAAAGTTATTTCAGAATATTCTGAATGAACCAACTGTTTGTCTGACTGATTCTCTGTGAGACTGACCTGCTACAAATTCACCTCCTTATTTATAGGTGGAACACTTTTAAGCTGGAAACAGGTTGGGTGTCCTCATAAATCAAAGCTGCTCTCACTTGGATAATGATACATAGGAATCAACAATTCAGTAGTATGTAATGCACAGACAGTTCTTTGGAAAAGGAATACATGACAATATTTGCATGAAATAGTATTTGTAGCATCTAAACATGAAAAAAATGTTTTTTGACACAGCCTTAAGTGATAATTTTCATACTATCACACTTTATTCTTGCACCTGATGGGGACTCAGTGGTTTGAGAGTCCCTGAGCAGGACTCAGATACTTGGGCTCTCTTCTGAGTCTCACCATCAGTCTAAGATGATCAGGAGGTATATTTGTGATCTCTGACCCTCAGCTTCCCCTCTCTTCAGTATCAGAAGAAAAACATACACCTTCCAGTAACTTGTTACAAGAATTGCAAAGAAAGGTATATATCAAAGCTGGCTGCTGTGATCATTGCAGGCCAGTGCCATATACCAGACATGTTCGCACCATCTGAAGCGGGGCTTGCATTCTTTTCTGGAGGGGAGGAATCTATCCTGCTTGTATGAGCATGGCACTGCCAGCTGATTTTACCATCAGCTTGTGGTCCCTAAGAATCCAGTAAACCCTGTTCAGAGGGAAAGAGGGATTACAGTTGAGCGTCTCAAAGATTCCCCAAAGTAAACAAGATAATCGCCACACGGCTATATGAGAAAGAAAGGGAAAGTGGTTGAATTTCAGCTTCTGAACTACACCCTTGGAAAATAGGTTATTCACATCAGAAATGTATTTTAGACATCCAGATTTGTTACTAGTTTAAAGTCACAGGCATTGCTCCTGGGACGAGTCAAAAACCGTACATGTGTACAACTGAAAAGAGAAAGAAAATCCCTCAACTAGTTGGTTTTTTTTTTGAGCACACACTCACCAGGACATACAGACATAGAAATGGATTGGATTGTGTCAGTTTACCTCTTGTTCACAGACAAATGCCATTCATTATTCACCCCTAAAAGAAACGCCTGTATCTTCATCTGCTGAAAAGCCATTCAAACCGTATACCAGCTCTACTTGTATCCAAGAAATTCTGAAGGGGAAAGGACAGGGAAGAAATGAGTCTGGGTCTTTCAGGAAGTGGAGAGGAAGAGGGTTTTCTTAAGAACAGGGGCTTCTGATTTCTGAGACTCAATCAGCTTGCACCATTGAGTTTAGCAAATATCCAGTTACTTTCTGCAAAACATAGTTTAAAACACTTGGAGTGAGGAAACAGGGCAAGAAGAAGTATGTGTTACGTGACAACAAATTGCTTTGCCATACGTGTTCTCCACATTTCAGACAAATGAATGGCCTAAGGTAAATGATTAACGTCTATATCTTGCTTTAAATATGTTACCAAGTTTGTAAACTAAACCATTTCAGATGTCAGGAAGCAACCACTTCCCTCCTGTCACTGAAGCATAAGTCCACTGGAGAAATCCGTAATGAATACAAAACTAAAAGATGGATCATGGTGCAAATGCACAGGACTCTTCATTACAGGTAGAGAGTCAGATTTAGCATTTCTTAACTGTCAACCATACAACTACAGGATTTAAATAACTTTAACACAACTTTTTCATTAAATAGGAAACTACATGCAAAACATGCAAAATACTTAAAAAGAGCTATTTTTGCATTCAGTAGCCTCCAACTGTGGATCAGGAAGCTAACTCCCCCAATATTTAAAATGACTGACACCACCTGGTTTAAAAGACTGAACTGGAGCTGCTGGAAGCAGGCGACTGGAAAAAGCATGACTGAGGAAGTAGACTGTGGCCTTCTGTCTGGGGCACAGCAGGATTCTCCTGCAGCCCACTCGCACCTCTCCCCATCCCCAGCATCGCCCCCAGGAACACGGTACCGTGGCCAGGTGCCCCAGCTACAGCATCTGCTGCTGCACGCCGCTGCCAAGGCAAGAGCATTTGACTGTAACGTTTTCTAAATCACAAAGTTATTACCCAGTTCACTCCTGCCAGTGTCAGAGTTGGCACTCCCAGTCACTTTCCCCACAAAATGCCCCAGATACGTTTCCAAAGACTTTGACTGCCACTCTTTAAGCCACTGGCAAGGAAATGCCCCAGATTCTATCGCTGCTGATACTCAGGTGGACAGGCAGAAGGGTGAAGCAGGTCTTAGGAACATTAGGAATGTAACTGCTCTTTCAAGAAAGGGGACAGGTGCAACTACAATTAAACTGTCTTGAATTTTTATTCTTCTTCATATGAGAATCTGACCACGTAACTGCTTGAGATGGTGTTCCAGCCCACTCCCTATGTACCAACTCACAAACCCCTGTCTGCAAATACTCACTCCACCAGTAGGAAAGGAAGCTTTTAAATAGCCTTTTAAAATATTGTTTAAAAGCAGAACATTTTTTCATACTTATTCAGACTTGGAGCAGAGGAGTGGAGGAAAACATACCTCACTGGGTCTGGATATGTGTCTTTTCAATCTAGATTTATTGCTATGAGCAGGGCTTGCAAGTGGTTTGGGCCAAAACAATCCTCTCTTTCTAGGGAAAAGTAAAAATCCTCGAAGAAATCAAAGAAAAAAAAAATCAAATAAAACCCCTCAAATTCCAGCTCCTTCACCTTTGCCTTGTTCTTCATAGCCCTTCCAGCTCCAAAGGAAATTTGACTCCAGCAATACAACTGTGGTGCACCATTAAGTAACATGGTCTCCCTCCCCCACCACATACTCCAGTTAAAACATTGGTAAGTTCCAGTACCACGTATATACTCTGGGGTCTTTCTTTGCATGGCAGCCAAGCACCAGTCCTTTTTGGGCACAAATTGCCCTTTTTCCAGGGACAGCACTAGCAATGTGTTCTTTCCTCCTGAAAAAGCTCATGGAAACTTTTTCGATCAGTGACATGTTCCTTGTCAGGACAGACTGCCTGGGAACACCTACACTGAAAGGTCTACAGTCCAGTGGCAGAAGTGATGGATGGTTTGAAGCCCTTTGCAGGACCAGCTATCAACAATAAAACTTCAAATAAACATAGAAAATCTTACCAAGCCTGTCCGTTTGTCTGACAAAGGCTGTCATAAGAACTCCTACTGAAACCCATCTACTGATGAAGCAGGTAAGATCATTAATACACTCTTCGGTAACATTAAGAACACGATCTATTTTCTATGATCCATATCTTTTCCATATTAATGATAATGAAGCACAAACGTTTATAAAAGGACTCAGTCTGTGAAAGCCATTTTGTCATAAAGGGCATGCTTTCAAATAAATGAAAAAGACTTCAGTTCATTATCAGCCCATGAGTAGCATAAAAATTCAAACCCACTTCAGAACCCTTATTTACATTGTCAAAACTTGCACAAAGGTTTGCTTTTTCTCTGCAGCAGATAAGCTTGTCACCCCAGCCTAAAGAAGGGCAAAAGGTGAAGGAGATGCTGCTCCCCGCTCTGCTTTGCTGGTGGTGATTGCCTGAGGGGCTGCATTCCAGCCCTGCTAGGTGCTGCAAAAAGCCTCTCCTTCCACATGCCCAGGGTACTCACTTTTAGTTTTTAAACTTGCATGCATTTTCCATGAGTAGTATCTGCAGATAAAAGTGCTCAAAATGAGGGCTAGGCATTTAGCTACAAATAGAATCATAGAATTGCCTAGATTGGAAAAGACCTATAAGATCATCTAGTCCAATCGTTAACCCAGCACTGACAAGTCCCCCACTAAACCACGTCCCTAAGCGCTACATCTACAAGATAAGGTACTTTTAAAATGCTTCCCCTCACAGTGCCTCTCTCTGAGCTTCTTCCTCGTGCCTCGCTCGCCACTGCTGTTAATGTACATGCTGCATTTGAAACTACAGCAACTGTAGATGTATCAAAGGCTGCTTGAGTTTGCCTAGATCAGGTACCAACAGTATAAAGCTGAGAATAAGACAGGCTTTAGCTTGTGCTTTGTAAGTCTGCGGGACCTCGTGCACTTAGCAAGGCAATGAGCCTGCAGTGAGGTCTATGCTATCACAATTTCACTTCTACTAGAGTCTGGGGGACCTGTTTTTGAGATGAATATGTATGCTATTATCACACCTAAAAACCCCTGCTCTGGGAGGAAATGTCACTTAAGCCAAGTTCTGAAATCCAGACTAAAGCAAACCAGGTCAGAGAAGAATTGCAAGCTCCATTTTCATCAATAGCCTCCTGCCCTATTTTTAACTTGGTCTTTATAGGAGGCGGTGTCTCCAATGACCACAGCTGAATCTTCACAAACGTGGCCTCTGACAGAGAAGAGGCTTACACCTGTTCTTAAAATCCAGGGCTTTGAATTTCATTTTGGATCAAATGGCAATCAATACAGGTCACAGACTGGCTTTTCTTCACACTTTTAGCAAGAAAAGCTACTCAATGAAAAATCAGCGTGTCAGACCTCCCTTCGGTATGAATACAAAGGTACAGTTGTTAGGGCATTTCCAACTCAACTGAGACAGCTCTGCCTAAAAACACTATCCAGCTTTTGTGCAAAGAGCAGTCCTCAGCTCAAAATGTTCTCCAGATTCCATTCTCAAATTTCTAACTATCTCCAGCTGATATATAGGGCCATATATCCAATAAACTCACCTGGATACATAACTACATATTACATCAATACTTTAATTTGGATTTATCTTGTATTTCTGCATCCAATCCTTGTCAATCTAATTTTTCACTTGTGTTCTCTGCATAGTTTAAAGCATTACAGAGTGGAAAATAATGGCACTGGTATCTTTCTGTCCTTCACATAACTATGATAACACTTCTGGCTGTGAAAACCTACGACTAACCCTGCCATTACATTGCTGAACTAGTCTTAAAATAGGTACAGCACTTGCAGCAACTACAGCTTTGGAGAAATAAACAGAAAAATCTTTCGCCGGCCGGAACAGTGGCAATGAAAGTTCCCCAGCAACTGCTTATGGCAGTGGTAAATCACGCAGTGCCACTATTATTCTGTAGGTGTAAAAGTTATTTCAGTTTGGAAGAAAAATTGATTATAAAATCTTAGTAACTATGGAAAAACAAAGACAATTAATATAGTTCTGAGCAAAGAGGAACCTTCTTCATACGTCACTCTCTATGCTGTCACCAAATCATATCTGCCCCTTAATCTCACCAAGTATGAACAGTGCATTCATACTGTCTTGTGTCCCAGCTGGCAGTCTCCGTGGTCTGTTCTCTAGGAACATCTAGAGTGTTCCCACTCCAGTTGGCCATGGAAGTTTACACTTAGTTTACTTTTTTCTGTCTTCATTAATCACAGGCACAGTAAAAAAGGATTTAACTAAAAAAAAAAAAAAAAATTCACTAACATTGATTTTCCTCTATACTGCAAAACCACAGAAGAATAGGTATCAAGCAGCGATGTGATAGGAATTAGTGCCGCATTCCACTTTCCTTTGCACACCACACTGGCTCCACTTAAGCTGAGAAAGCCTGAGGCAATATGAAAGTGTCTGAGGTCAGAACTACTATTTGCAAATAAACAGTAACAAATGTATCGTCTGCTCTGAATGAAGCATAAATCCTTTGGGGTTTTGATTCAGTTTTTGATTCAGTCTTCCTCCTCGTAGGTCATCACCTGGAAGACCAGCAGCAAATGACAAAATAGATGTCACCGATATTGCAAAGAGAATGACAATATTAGGATTCTGCTGTTCTTTCCTCTACACCCTGTGAGATGGCAGGCAGATAAAAAGGCCACTGAGGAGGACAGGAGACTCAGTGACTCAGACTACAGCACTTCATTTCTCTCTTCTTCTTTGTTTCTGACTCCACGAGAGATCACCTATTGCTTTATCAGTCTCAGCGGGAGAAGAGGCAAAAAAAAAAAGAACAGAATTCCCTCTAAAGCACCTGGAAACATCATCGAAGGGAAATACAGTAGACAAGTCTCAAGGGAGAGTAAAAGGACGGAGACATTTGCATCTGCTCTTCTTCGCTACTCATGCCATAATCTCTTTCCCATTGCTTATACAAAGTGATAAGAAAAATCACATCACAAACAGTCGGACAGCTTCTCTATCTTCAGGCCTTTCCTCTTCAGAATATGGGTGTCCAATGCCTGGTCCAGAAGGCAGATCTGACCCAGAAAGTGCCTTGAAGATAATGAGCTGCATATTGAGCAACTAAGTATTTTGTTTAGCTTGGGACAGGAGAGGGAAGTGGAGGTATGTCTGAACTGACTGGCAGGGAAACGGAGTTACCTTTGGCACAAGTGACCCAAACAACTCTGCCTGTCCAGCTTTGAATATGAACATCACCAGTGATTAGACATCAGTCACTTGAAAAAGGCATCACTGGCAGCTTGAAAAGTAGCTTGCTTGAAATAGCATTAATCTCAAATACCGTGGCTCTCTAGAGGAATATTCAATTAGTGTCTAGAAGTCCTGCATGTGGTACCAGTCAGCAGTTGTTGTTCTACTCATCAGGAGAGACCCACAATGAAACAGGACAGCAAATATCAACATAGAAATAGGAAAAAATCAAAACAAAGCAGGAAACGGGAACAGAACTGCAGTAAGACATTTTGACTGTTCACCTAAAGGAAACAGAGTTTCATCATTGAGTCAAAAAATGTTCTCAAAAAAGCAAAGAAAGGGAAGTATGTCATACATGGGAAATCAGCTTGGTGGCATAACATTCAGAAACATCAGAAGATGTGGTTCACTGAAGGGCTGGGAGGAAGGGGTGTCATTCACACAACGTAAGGACCAGTTTCCTGCCAGTTATACTAGATCTGACCATCTTTTCTGTGCTCCCCTCCTCCCACATACACACAACTTACAGTTAAGTGACTAAAAACGTGGGGGGAAAATGAAGAGGGCAGCAAGCACAGACCGAAAGGAGGATTTTCACCGCCCAGATCCGGACCCCATGTCCCAGCCCCGAAGGAGATACCCAGGGCTACTCTTCTGCAGTGCTGGGCAGCCCTGGACTCCAAAAAAGTCAGCTGGACTTTCAGTACCATTGTCAAAAAACCAAATCAAACAAGCAAAAACCCTAGATCCTTCACAGCTGTTTCCCTCCCCATGACTTTGCACTGAATTTTTTACTACTTTTTTCCAGAAGAGTGCATTTAAATTATCTGACATCTCAGTGGTAATGCAGCTTCAATACTCCAGCTACAAAAGGTGACAACGGCAAAAAATTGTTTTTTAAAAAACATTTAATCACTTAACATTCACATCTTTGAACTGCTGCATGAAGTGCTACACAAAAGCTAAATACTGTTAGAAATCTCTTGGGTTTGTTTATGCTGTCAGCACCCCTTTCCACCAAAGCACTGACAAAACTTGCAGCCATGGCTCGTGACATTAACAGGAACATAATAGTGGAGTTTGTAGCAGAATATTAAAATTGAAGGAGCTTTCAGTTTCACTTTATACAATTACCCCAGCAACAACAGCAAGCGTATTGAAATGACACCACCAAACAGAAAAATCATGTTTGGGACAGCAAAGCGCTGAAATGATCAGCGGACCCCCAATATTTCTTATGTAACTGGACTTAACACTGCTAACTACAGAGCCTATAAATCAGTTTCTCCACAAAACTCTAAAGTCATAGGTGCCAAATATAAATCTTTTTCTCATAATCCCATCCTTGATCTTTTCATATTATTATTGGACTTCTTACTCTTAGCTACATTGTTGCTAAAATAAGTTGCTCTTTTTTTCCTACAAAATTTGCCAAACCCAGTCCTGGAATGTATTTGTATTGCCCTTTTACTAGAAGAATTCCTGTAACATTCCCATTGACCTAATTGCAGTTTTTGGCCTGAAAAGATGACACGTTTGTGTGAATCTGGTAAAGCTGTTGAAGCAGGGATACTAGAAATGAAGTACCCTTCTGGCCCCTTTCATCAAGCTCCAGCCTGAATCCCCTTAGGAATGTGATGGCATTTCTTCTCCCTGCTTTTTTCTAAAATCCTATTCTAAGCTGCTTAAAAAAAAAAAAAAAAGTCCAAAATCTGACTGAAATAGCCCAGAAACTTAAGTAAAGACAGCTGGAAAGATGAAAGAGTGATAATGTTTAGATGCAAACCAAGCGACATATTCCAACAACTGGCAGGGACTAACTTCTGTCCCAGAAATGTGTGTTATTTCATCTGTCATTAAAGAATACAGCGCCAGTGGCGAAATCTCTGAAACCACAATACAATTACATTGTTTTAAGTCTCTATTTGGAAAGCATTATCATTACTTAGAGAAAAACAGAGTTTTCGTGTTTATACACCCTCAGTGTGGTACCTGTTACAGCAAACCTTCTTCCTCATAGCAGGAGAAGAAGAAAAAAAAATATTACAGGACAAAATTGTTTTTTCAGAGGTAGTTTAAAGCCTTGGTAGATACCACATGCCATCATTAGGCAAGCAGTTCATATGCAGCAATATTATATGAAAAAAGCAAGCAATATTGTGTCCTGCATTAGATTCAGAACACAGTTTGCAGAGCCTCCAACCCAAAGCGACTCCTGCATTTGCCCCTGCTGCAGACGAAGCTCGCTCTGGGGAAAGTCTCGTTTTATGGCAGAGGCAGTGCCTTTGACTTGTTTCCTTTAATCTGGTGAAATCCTTGGATGTGCCCACAATCCCGTTTATAGTTACAGTTCAGGGACACATACATAACCGTGTCTCTACTGTATCAGTGTGCTGTGTTCCCAACATATTTCTGGCTGTAATACATACTCTTTCTTTTCAAAGCTTCTGTCACCATAGCGGCTTCCTTACCTGCACAGATCTTCCCATCGTAGATCTCGCACACCCAGTCGTGACACTCGCAGAGCGGACCGTAGTATTTGCCGGACTCAGTCACTTGGCAGACGCAGACTCCACACTCGCATCTGCCTCTGTCACTGCACAGCTTCCCCCCCGGGATGCGGCACCTGAGCTCCGACTCAGCCCGGGACAGCCGGCACGCAGAAGGACTACCCAAACCACTCCTGCGGAGGACAGCGAAGAGAACAAGCTGCGGTCAAAGCCAGGGGGCTGCAGCTCAGAGCCGACGAGAGGCTGGCTCATGGGGAACCACCCTCCTGCCATGGCTTCAGCCGATCCCCAGAATATTGTTTCTAACGCCACTGCTTTAGTTATGGTCGTAAACTCTTACGTGCCTCAAATCACCCAATTTTCTTCTCTTTCATCAGAAATCTCACTGCTACCTGCGGGAATGCTTACATTGTATTTTACTTGCCTTGTTAACTGCATTAGGCTCATCTTCTTTTTCATTATGCGTACCTGGTATGTATGCATATACATGTATAATTTCACTATCTGTCATGAAACATTTTGATCTGAATTATTCCAAAAGGTTTAGAAAAGAAGTACACATCCAAACATCTAGGTAGCATAACAGAAATATATGATACCAAAAAGCAAACCTACGGTTAATTCTAATAAAATACATTTGTCAAAGTAATCCTTCTGGTTGTCAGATATATAGGATCCATGCTTTCACTGGAAAAGGCAACCGAAGTAATCACTGCTTTCCATGCAATAGTGTAGTTTGTGGCTGTGGTTTTAGTAAAGCCAGCAGAATCCGGATGCTAGATCTGAAGATTTGCGGCTCGGCCGTGCAATTATACCATGCACTGGAGCACACAGAGATGACAACTTTCAGGACATACACAGGGAAAATCACACGTTGCCTCATCAGGAGCTGGATTGTAGGAAAAAAGAACAAAGCACTGGCCAAGCCAAAACCCGTTGCTCACAACGCTAGGGAATACTGAGGATCCAGGTGACTAGTACCTGCACTTCTCAGCCACTAGACTTGGCAGGCTCTGAAGCAAAGGAGGTGCTGGCTCTAAGAGCAGCGGGTGCTGGCCCTGGTGGAAGGGAAGAGCAAAGGGCAGTGCGCCTCGCTGTGCCGCTGCACCGAAGAGCAGGAAGACACAGGGGTCTGTCGTTAGGCGCCTGCTCCTCTCAGGCAGCAGGACTCAGAGGTTTGGGTGTAAAGAGTCATTACCATCCAGTTCTTTCCTCTTCACTGCTTTAAAGGTCTGCATCTCGGGCATGAAATACGTCATTGCAAATAAATAACCCCCGCAGTTGGCACACCACCTATTTAGGCTCCCAGCAACCCAGAGTACTTCCCTCCGTGTCACTTTTAAGCGGGCAGAGGAAGAGCTCGCAAACAGCTCCACCGCTCCCTCCGCAACCCCAGCCTCTACACTCCTGACATCTCGTAAATCAGTCGCAACCCCCCGGGAGGCTTCAGAGCCACACTTACCGCAGGGCCGGGGGGCTGGCCGGTGGCGTGGGGTGACCGGCCGGCAGCGAGGTGACCAGCAGCAGCACCACCAGCCCCGGCAGCCCCTGTGCATACATGGTGCGAGCTGTGCTACCTGGAGCACTCCTGCAGACGGCTGGCCGGCCAGACAGACGGCCGGACAGACCCGCCGGGCGTGCGGAGAGCTGCGAGCTGGACAAGCCTGGCTCCAGGGCTGCTCCCCCCGTGCTGCAGTGGCTCTGATTAGCTGCCTGGGAGCGGGATTTGGGCAGCACTCTGGGAGGGAGGCCGGTGCCAAACCCCGAAGTTTACAGTCTAGGCAGGGAAGTAATTAGAAACAGTTGCGCAGCCAGATGGTTTATTTTGATGTTTTAAAAGTGGCCCATTCACAGATGTGAACGAACTGTCTCATTCTCAAAGTGCAGGCACCGTAAATATTTGAGGTATGTGTATCCCCCTGTCCTTTGATGGATGGCTGCTTGGGATAATCTGTGTAACGTGGTGGGGGAAATGTGCACCGCTGAGGAGGGAGGACCAGCGCTCCCCAGCTGCAGCATCCCTGCCCGGCTGCTGGAGCACCTCCCTCCCTCCCTCCCCTCCTTCCCCTACGGTTACCTGCCCACAGCATTGCACGGTGCGACACGGCGGGCTGCCAACCTATGCCAGCCTGAGCGACTGCAAATTAAAAAATATCATTAGTTAGCCGTTTCCTAATGCCTCATTAAAACGCACAGTACAACACTGCATCAGAGCAGTGGGAGATTTTGGAAGTGCTTCACAACTAAGCTAAAATGAGGGATCGTCTCTCTAAATGATTAAAATTTGGCAGGAATGGCCACGGGCATTTCTTTATGCTACAGAAAACTTGCAACACTTTTTGATCCCCCTGGCTGTCCTGGGAAATTGCTGATTGCCTGATACCTCCCTCGGAGGGAAAGCTCTTAAAAAAACAAACTTCCACCACAAAAGACGGTAGGATATAGGTGTCCTAGTCTACAAACACACACACACATTTTTGAAGCAGGCAGCTGGCAGAAGAAACTTTCACTGGTTCCAGAGCCTATATTGGAGATTAAAGCCCTCGGTAGCTTTCTCAAAATGAGTAACTCTTGTTTTATTTTCACACTAAGTATCTGGTATACCACAGATTATACTGTTCTAGAAAACATTTTAAGATATGGTTAAAAATCCTTTGGCTCAGATGCTGCCTTTCCTAAAAGTGTAATTAGGTGTCTTACATTTTACCCAGTGAACTCAAGGGTACGAGTCTCAGGATTCCTGCTAACATAACTAGTTCTGCTAGTGATCTTCCTGCAAAAAATCCCACAATGCATCAAGCATTTGACCTTGCTCTGCCGGTCTTACAGATGCTAAAAGAACCTTGCAAGTCCGGTTTGGGGCCTGCAAAATCCACGGAAGAAGAGACTGGGCAAAATCTGTTCTAGCGTATTTGTAAATAGGCATTCCCTGAAGATACACAGGTTAAAACCAAACAGGATTCCAATGGACTATTAAAATGCAAGACTTTTGTCTTATTTTAACAGATTATGTTGAAGTTGTGATGTGTAAAACTTTGCTCTCTACTTGTAGGGTACTATCCTCTGTATGACACATAATTTTGCCCTAAAATATGAGCAAGTAGAATTAGGATGTAAAAAAAATCGAAAGCCCCATATATAGCTGTTGCATATTGTATACTAATTTGTAACAGTGTTGCTGTCTTTTACAGTATATTTCATATTGCAAATATGTTACAGATTTTCTCATGCGATGCAGCTGGTGGAAATCCTGTTTTAACAGTGATCTGTTGGCTTCAGTCTTGGGGACGTTTACGGTTGTGCTAACCTCATGCGTTTGACTTTGATGGATCCAGTGAAAAGGTAAGTAACATTGGCAGGCCTTTATTTCTGACAGTCCTTGAACTCTGAAGTCCATGCTAAATGCAGCAATATGTGTTCTATCTGTGTGATAGTTTTTCAAATTTATTTGTAGCGCTACAATTAAAAAAAAAAAGACAAACCCTTAGATTCAAAAAGGGAGCACTTTTAAGAACAATATGCTAGTCAGAAATTGTACTGCCCAAAGTCCGGAGTTAGAGAAGAATAAATAGAAAGCTTTGCATTTTAAACAATAGTGATTCCCTTTTGACACTAAATTTATCTTTAAGCCACAAACTAAAATGTTGCCATCTGTTCATCTTCCTCCTTTTTCCCTGTGCAGACTGGTGCTGATAGTTATTCACAACACCTTCAAGCAGCCTGCAAACTATAACTTCAAATGTACGAGCAGAAGACATCCATCGTGATATGGACTTTATCACTCTCTTATTTTTTATTTGTTTACTTCTGTCAAGGTTTTAAGTAATACACACCTGTTGGCTGTGGACCTTTTGAACGTGTAGAAGGTGCAGTTACACCGTCCAAGGGTGCGGTATTTAAAATGTGCACCCAGAGCTGAAGTTTAATAATTGCTTTCATGTGCAATGTGCCTCTAATACAATACCTCAGTGCTCCCTTACTGGATTTTAACCTTTGCTCAGATTTATTACTTAATCATTTAAGCTTAGAATGTTTGTATGCATGCACACGTGTGTATATATATATATATACACACACATACACACGCACACACACGATGTGTGTATATATGCGAGCTAAGTGGCTCCCAAACAGACGGTAAGTACAATTTATAAGGAGTCAGTCTCCTTTTAAATGAGAATCTGACACGCTGTCTTGAGGACTGCTCACTTCCTTTCAGCCACTCGTGTACATAATCTTAAGGAGCTGTGTTCTCTACTGGATAACATACACCTATGTGAAGTAGAGCACTCATAAAATCCTACTTTTCCTACATATTGAGTTTGAGACTAAGGCTTCAGATCTGTAGGTGCTTGGCAGATGAACACTTTACACGTGGTAAAGTCACTACCTGCAGAGAAAAGGTAGAGAAGAGAAAGTCAACACAAGGTGGATGATGAGGAGGAGGAGCTGGAACATACTGCTAATACTGAACAGCCTTTTGAAAAGTAGGTAATAGGTTTAAATAATACTTGTCAGACAAGAAATGTCTTCAAATAAAGATGTGGAATCAAGAAAATAAGTGCTGTTAAACACACCTACACTTGAACCTCAGTTCAAGTGTATCGCTATTAGTGCTCTTATTAAAAGTCTGAAAGATCTGGTGTGGCCAGAGATCGGGATAAGCCTTTCTCCTGCAATTTTGTTTACCAGCAGAGGAACCAGTAGTGTAATTTCCTGTCCAAACTGGTGATGGCTATTTTGTTGTTTCATAGCCTTCTGCACTGTGAAGAAGTGTCATGTAACATTATGTGTGAAAACCAAGTTGCAAGCCCTGAGGTAGACTAGGTAATTCATAGGCAGTGATATGTTTTTAATTTTTTTTTTTAAGGCAAGCAGTATCTTAACTTTAACTTTGCCAGAATTATTTCTGTAGTAAAGCAAATTAGAATAATATTAAAACATAAGGAAAAAAAAACATAAGAAAAAGCTTTTTTACTGTAAGAGTGGTCTAACACTGGAACAGGCTGCCCAGAGAGGTTGTGGAATCATCAGCCTTGGAGATATTCAAAAGCCATCTGGACCGGGTTTGGGGCAACTGGCTCTAGGCGACCCTGCTCTGACCAGGTGATTTAGACTAAATGATCTTCAGAGATCCCTTCCAACCTCAAATATTCCATAGTTCTATGACTCTGATGACATACTGTGCTACTGCACAAGATTTGATTTGGTGCGGGGAGGCAGACGGACTCTGCCTACTGCTTTATTACAGCCTCTTAGTGGCCAGCTTAATTTTGTTGTCACTTTAATGAAACCATTAGGTTTACAAACCACATTCCATGCTATTTTTAAGGATTTTTTTTTTTAACGAAACAAAGCAAAATGAACAGTCTAAGCTTAAAAAAACCCTGGAGACCACCAAAATTTGCCAAATAATCCTCCTGGGTTCCCATGGAAGCCATTTTAGTAACATCATGGGTTTGTATCAGTGGAGACATTGCGGAGGTATTCACTTACACAGCAATTTTCTAAAATTAACCAGAAGGTGAAAATCCCACATATCAAACAAGTTATTATTTCTCCATAAAACATAGAATGAGGAGAGTTGGAAGCGTCCAGTGATTCTTCATCACTTCTGTCAAGGATATACAAGCAAGAAATGAGATGGCTGTAAAGATCTACGACAAACCACTTGAACGCCCATGGACCAAAGTACTTGATGGAGTTAACTAAAATCTGTCTCAATTAAACTGTTGAGAAGGGCATGCAACTGTTGAGAGTCATTGTTGTGCTAGCCGATGGCATCCTTGGAAGGGAGCAAGAGACAGAGTATGCCGGAGCTGTGCAGAACAGAAAACCTTGTGTTAATTTTGCTGACATGACGTGGAATCTGGGACAGCTGATGGTATCACACAGGGAACAGAGAAAGCTTTTGGAGTTATAGGATCAAGGTTAGAACAAGATTAAAGTTGAGCTGGCCTGAATGCAGTTGGCCTGAATAGTAGTGAATATAAGCTACCCAAAGAGTTCATAAGCCAACATTAATCAAGATGTTACTGTGTTACACTCTCATGTAAAACCTTAGCTTACTCTTTTGGGTCCCAGTTGAAACTTCAAATAGGAGGTAGGTCTTTTGTTTGTTTAATGTTTACTAGTTAATTCCAAAAACCAGCAATAATACCCTGCTTTTACAGTGGCCTTAAGGAAGCATAAGATTTTTAAGCATGAGCTTGCAAGACAGTTCAGAATGCCAGCAGTAATGGTATGTTTTAAAAAACATATTACTGCATTCTTAACCATTTAGCACTTATTTCAGACAGGGAGTCAAGGTCCAGTGTAATCAAAGCTAACAGTATTTTTGAAGAAGCCAAGAAAGGAAATAAATGGGCATGTCATTTTCCAACAGAAATTCTCACTCTGCAGTCAAATTATGCCTTACTTCTCAAAGGGACAATGTTCCTTGCTGCTGGGAATCTTGAAAAATCTAAAATAGTGGCAAACACAATAAAAATAATGAATGTTTGTGATTTTTGTATTTTTTAACTAGTTACCTGAATGAGTTACAATGAAAGATCATTCTCATCTTTTTGACCAAAGAGCTGTTTCTAAGGACAGTAAATTAAAAAATAGATAGCACTGACTTCTTAGAGGCAAAACTGCAGTAACGCAGGCTGAGTGTCTGAGCTGAACATATGCAGACCAGATTCTCCAGGCAACAGCAGCCATCTCATATGGTTTCAATGCTCTGTCTTGCACTGGGTCCTGCTGCTTGTTATTAAACTGAAAACAAAGGGGAGACAGAAATTAAGAAAAAGGAAGGGTCGGGGGAACACCATTATTGCCCCTTTTCTGAGTACTCAGTACTTCTCAAAAGCAAACCAAATATATACATAGTTGTAGACTTTGGACCTTCCTTAAGGTTTGAAATTTTGAAAGCCGTACTCCGTGTGCTTTATTCTGGTTCATCAATATTGACACCAGTCACAGACACTCAGGAATGACAGGTTTGCAATCCACCCCAATCAAAATTACTCATGAATATTAACCGATCTTCCCTTGCAGTCATTAGTCTGATGTTGCTCCATGACCATTTCTGTTACGGCTGTACACTTCAGAGCGGGACCACCTCTCAGCCTGAGCCACGCAGAGCAGATGGATGGAAGAAAGACGGGCTGCTGGGCTGGTTTGAATCCTGTGGAGCCCCGGCAAGACCAGGGTGCTGCTGAGCACGTGCGGAGCAGGACTTCAGACTAAGGGAGAACTTTGTGGTAACCGCCATTAAGGTGACTAAGGACTTTGGATGCTCTGGGGCTAGACAGCAGCAAAGCAGGAATAGAGCATTTTTTGACTTGTATCCTATGCCTAAATGATTAAATCTTCCTTTGGGTCTGAAGTTTAATTCTGAATTTCTAAATGACATTTTGTGACCTTTTTGAAAAGCTCAAGCATCATTTCAAAATGAATATTTCATGAATTCTTTTACTCATTATGGAATATCTGAAATCTGATCAAGCAGTGCATTCTTCCCTAAGTGGTAAATCAAATTCCAACAATGGCATTTCCAATAAGCTCAGCTCCTTGGGATGCTTTTAAAATTTGTTTATATTACTCTTCAAGTCCTTAACAGATACTTATAGAAAGTAAGGACAAGAGAGCTACAAATAAAGCTCAAATAAATTCAGAAACAAAAATCCGTAATTTCACTATTTCTATTGTGGCTTTACCTCCTTTCGACCACAGTAGGATAAGTAAAATACACATATTGCTGTGAAAACGTGTATTTATACAGATGGCAGCAAACTGGAGAGTAGCAATTGGATTTTATAAGATGGAACAGTTGGTCCCCAAGCTGTGTTTTCCATTCTTAACTCTTGCTCTTCCTCACTGAAAATGGGGAAGATGAGGATGTCCCTTACTTACCTGCTTTGGCGCACTCTAGGAACACTTCACTTTAATTTTTACCCTTTTAATTGCTTGAGTTAACTGCATCCCATAAAAAAAAACCCAACACACACACAAATAAAACCCCAGGGCTTGAGAGCTATCCAAATTCTGCAACAAAACATGCAAACCTTAGTAGATGCTTTGCATTCCCTCTTTTTCTTCAGGACCCACCGAGTGAGCAGGTATAGGAAACTTCGGTTTGCTAATTACCTTTCATCCAGGAAGATCTTACTGTGTTTGCAGATCACGTTACAGAAATCAAAGTGACAGGTAAGGCTGAGAATTCTCCCCTTGAATTCCCAAGATCAGTCTTCTAGAATTTTCCAAAATTTCCTTTTAAATGGAAGTTTCCCCACGGCCAGTTTCAACCATGTGTTGAAGTTAGAAGAAAGAATAAGGAAATTCCTTTATCTGTTCTAGATTTATAGAGATGAAAGGTAAATCTTTACTAAGACCTATCTTTCCTTTTGACCTGTTTCACATTACCATAAAGTAACACCTGGACTCCCAAATTCAGTCCTTATCCATGTGTTTATGGCTTGCTCTTTAGGTTAATGGGGATTTTCTAAATCAGAATTAACACCAAACTTCAGCCCTAAATATTAAATATCGGCATAGACTTCAAATGACTGAAGGACTCTTTGCAAAATTATATCAGCAATTTTATAAATATCTATGTTTTCCACTCTATCCTCACATACATGATATATGTTCATAATTGCTTTTCACGTGACAGGTGTGAACGTAAATTTGTGGTGAAATAGCAAAGGAAGAAAGGGCTTTTTCTTGCACACAGCTGACCTTTACTGTCTGCACAATTCTTTAAATGGAAGACACTACCATTTTTCCTTTGTTCATAGGCAGGTACATCAAGGCATCGAGGGCTAAACCCTTCTTCCAGCACCAGCATCATCTGATGCAAGTCGTGCTCATGGACAAGCTGTCCAAGAGAATCCAAACTTCTGCTGAAAGTGTGGGGCCCCATTAGTAGCCTGCAGTTCACAGGGCTCCGTATGGGCAGGTAGGGCAAAATTTAACACTGTGTTACCAGATATGATACCAGGTAAAAGCAGAAGTTTGAAATATGTAAGGAAATATGTATTCTGTAATACAAACTACATGTAGTGGAATTAATCTCCTTTTATTTGGCACTCATGAAACAGTATCTAAAATACTGCATCCAATTTTGAGCCTCCCTCCAGTACATGAAAGATGTTAATAGGAGTGTTTGATGGCAGGCCACGAAGGTGGTTGGGGCTGGAGCACTTGCCCCATGAGGAGAGGCTGAAAGAGCTGGGCTTGTTCAGCCTGGAGAAGGGATGGCTTCGGGGGCACCTAAGAGCAGTCTGCCAGGCTCTATGAGGAAGCTGTCAAGACGATGGAGCTGGGCTCTTCCCAAGGGTACGCAGCAGGAGGAGCAGAGAGAGCGGACAAGAGAGGGGCCACCCGCACGTCAGGAAAAAGTCCTTCACCATGAGGACAGTCACACACCAGAACAGGTTGCCCAGGGAGGCTGTGCAATCTCTGTCTTGGGAGGTTTTCAGGACCCAACTGGATGAAGCCCTGAGCAAGCTGGTGTGATCTCATAGCTGAGCCCGGTTTTGGCAGATCGGTCAGACCAGATGGCCTCCCGAGGTCCCTTCCAATCTGAATTGTTCTATCAAGAATTATTTTTCCTAGGCCAGTATATCCATAGGAAAACTGTTGCACAAAGTCACATCTGCTGGCAAATGCGGATTTCTTTTGCTTAGATATAGTTGCAACGTTCCACTGTTTGCAACAGCCAGTTTTCATTTATAAGATGCTATCACCAACAGCATAATGCTGCCTAGCAACTTATCCCAAGTAATAAAATATAACTGGGGAGGAAAAAGACAAAATGTGAAAAGTATTATTTGTAAGCACATTTATTCTTCAATTGATTTGTTTTCCTTTTTTTTTTTTTTTCCCCGTGAGATATCAGCTGGCTGATTGCTACCAAAGGCCCTAGTCCTGCAAACTCTAAAATTAGGTGCTTAAATTTACTGGAATTGCCAATGCTGGTAATGCACATACGTAAGCGCTGGCAGGACTGCATCCATAATCCTGAGGCTGGCTCCCTAGCTAGCTTATTAGTTTTTGTTGTAATCGTCAAATAGATATAATCTAAAGGAGCCTAATACAATTTATGCCATGTGCTTTCCTTCTGCTTTCTGGGGTATTTTGCTAAGGGTTTTGTTTTTCAAATCCTATTCCACGTCTTTAATGCCATCGCAGCAACAACTGTATTTGCAGGATTACATCTTGAATTTTGCTAATTTTACAAGCTCCAGGTGGCTATGGGCTCACATTATTTCATATCAACTAGTTTCATTTAAAGACAAATCATAATTTACAGAAATTTACAATTTTTGCCCAAGAAGATAAAAATACAGGCTGGAACATGACAACTTCATTTATAGAAACCATTTTCCAAGTATTTATTTATTTATTTATTTATATAGTCATTTATTTGTGGTATCTCTTTACAACAGGTGATGCTATTTTATGAATTTATTTCACTGTGGAGCTCGAGACTGAGCCTTTATTTGGCTCTTCAGGAACCTGAAAACTAACCAGACCACCCAGCTGATGCCACCGGTGAAGTAAACGCTCTGCAGTGCTAAGGAAAGTGCACGAGTACTAAAAAAAAACGCTCCGAGGCGCACAGAGAGGGTTTCTTACCAAAATAAGAAAACTACCCTACTACTTGAAGACCATCCTGAGGGGGAAAAAAACCCCAACCCACCGAACCCACCCCACCCCAAACCCCGAAACAAAAGCCTGCTCAGCCTCACAGGGGGTAACCCTGGGGGGGGGCTTTTCCTCACTTCGCTCCCCGCCGGCCTGTTTTTGGGGCGCAGCGAAGCCGCTGAGGGAGTGTTTTGCGTGAGGGGATCACCGGCCGCCCTGGGCTCACCCCGCGGCTCCCGGGCTGCTCAACCCTGGTTCTTCTTAACCGGGAGGCTTCAGCAGCTCGAGGGTGGTAGTTGGTTTGGTTTGGGTTGGGTTGGGTTTGTTTTTTTTTTTTTTTCTTTCTTTTTTTAACGGGCGTGTGTGCGGTCGGTACCGTCTCCTCCTCACCTGCTTCCTCCCCGGCGCCGGCCCCGCAGGCCCCCGGTCCTCCGCCCGGAGGGGCGGCGGCGGAAAACAACGCCGGCGGGTGTTGGGCGGGCGTGGGCGGGGGGGCAGGGCACCCCCCCCAACACGCGCACATCCCCCCCGAAAAAAAAAAGAGTATTCTCCGGAACGTCAAAAACGCCCACGAGAAGCCGACGGCGCGAGGGAGCGCCCCGAAGCTCGGAAGGAGCCGACGGCGGCAAGCGTCCCCCGTTGGGAGCCCGACTGGCTTCTTGGGGTTCCCCACAGGCAAAGTGGG
>JAVKLA010000008.1:3530506-3604495 GCA_034782735.1 Sagittarius serpentarius
ACCATGAGGACAATCAAGCAGTGGAACAAGATGCTCAAATAAATTGTACAGTCTCCATTGTCGGAGGTTTTTAAGAGCAGACTGGAGTAACCCAAGTAAACTGCAATAGCCTGGTCTGATACCAGAGTTGACCATGCTTAAGCAGGAGATTGGACTACAGACCTCCTGAGTCCTTCCAACCTGAATTAGCTTATGATTCCATAATCGCAGTATTCCATTTATTTTTTTCACCCAAATAAAGCCTTTGGGTTTGGCCTTTTCTTCCTGGGCCTTTACATTCAATCATTGTGTTTATGAAGATGGTAGTACAGTACCAAAGGTTATGGCTGCAACTTCTAGGAACTGCCATGCAGCAATGAGAATGTGTATCACATGTCAATTTGTTTGTTTTAAAGGAAAGATAAGAAGATGAAAAGGAAGAGTCCTATTTTTGTTTTTAGGGTTTCAAGTTTAAAATATATAGGTGTTAACTGTTTTGCTGGTGATTCCTTAAATGATGGAAAGGGAAGAATTTGGGAAGGGAAGATGATCTAGAATATTCAAATTTCTTAAACAATTATTTTAGCAAAAATTGTAGCAATGGTAAAAGAATATAACCACTGTTTATTTTAATATATAATGTATTTCCATTTAAATTATGAAAAGATGTGTATACAAGGTTCTAGGCACACTAACACGTAATTAGCTGTACAACAAAATCCCAGCAACATTAAAATAATCACTTAAGCAGGCATGCTGCCAACCATCTCCCTACAGAGAAGCTCCTTTCCACCCCTGCATCATTCTGAGAAGGATGCCCTCATCCTTTTCTTTAAAACCCTGAAACATAGATCTGCAGTATTGATAGCAGGTTACTGAATGTGGGGTATTTTAGAGAGACGACAAGTTGCTCCCTGAATCCTCTCAAAGAATGACCTGCTGCTGCCTGCCCCCTTGCTTTCACAGAGGGCTACAACACAATTTCCACCTGGAGATGAGTAGACCATAAAAGCAAATCCTAGAACGTTGCTCACATATTTTTTCCAGCATGATTCTTACTAAGCACATTGCTGCACGTCTCTGTCGGACATGGGCTCTTAAGGATTTTCGTACAGACTACATTGCAGTAGGCTAATCCTAGGGCAGCAAGTGGTGGGTAAGTGGCCCACAGTCAAAGTGAACTTTTGAAGTAATCTAGCTGTTAAACTGTGCTACATATCTGTAAAGGGAATATGTTGCCATCATTATATTGTCTACATATAATTAGTGTGCATTCAGTGGCCATCATTAAATTTTAGCATTTTATCAACCATTCTGACAGAGTGATGTCTAAGGGTATATTTAAATTGTAGGGCTTGGAAAGCTGTCCTTTTGTCCATTCATGCCAACAGCAAACAAGTTGGAGGGAGACTGAGGGTGCTCACGGCTCTTGTGCTTTGGTTTCCACTGAAAGAAAAAGCTGGTTACTTGTACAGGGAAGTAGCTGCTTCGTGCTCAGATGCGTCCCTTCTTTTGGGATACGTGGGGAGCTGGGGCTGTGAAATGTGAGAATGTACCTGCTCTTTACTAGAAAAGTAGCTTTTGAGTACCTTGATCTCTACTTTGTATATAAAAGAAGTGGTGTGGTGGAATGTGCCATGTTGTGGTCTAACAGCACCATTTGAAGAATCATCTTCAGTTATTTTTTTCTTTTACTCAACCCAGTTTCTTAATGGAAAAATGTCAAAAAGCTAACTAATTCTATTTAAAATTACGAAGTTCATTATCTGGTTGCATCACAGCACCATGTACATGCACATGTAGTTTCTTCAGAATTGTATCTTGCAGATGTTAGAAGGCTTATAGTAAAAAGGACTTGTGATACGACATTATGTGATAGTAGTGGTAGGCTTTATATCTGGCTCACGAGATCTGCTTTTGTATGCAATGTGATACTTGATTCTGTCTGCTGAGTAGGTCTGAATTATTTTGGCTAGGTCTGAGAGGAAGAACTTCTGTTTAAGAAATAAATATTGTGTGAGCATTGTCCTTAGCCTCTAATAAGACAAGACACAGGAGACGTGTTGGGAGCAAAGAGCTAAAGTCTGGACATGTGTCTGTTTTCAGACTAGATGTTCTTACATTGGCAGCCTTAAGCAATTGTTAAACCTTCCTCGATCCGTGAACCCCAGTTGGTATTTTTGGTCTGGGGTCCTGTTAGTAAGCACAAGATGTCACCAGCTGTTCTTTCCTACCTGTATCCAAATGATTCGAAAATGTAAATGTAAATGATTTTTAGGATATTTCCTTCAGTATACCTTCTTTCTGAAGAATCCTGTTTGATTTTAATAAATGCTGAAGTTTGGTCAGCTATTAGCAGTATACTGTGTTCAAAATAATGAAGAGGTCTTTTAGGACATTTTATCAGATGCAGTAACAATACCACGCAGAGACAAAAAGTACTGAAATAAGTTTTTCCTTGAAACTAGTTATGAGTTAATAACATCCATAGTGGCATGTGCCATGTGATTGTGTCCATTGGAATTCTGTCTTTACCCTTCTAAAATTAAATATATCTGTACTGTCATGTATATAACTTACCCACTTCAAATATTTTTCTACATGAAAACAAATGCTGAAATGCCATTCACTTGTATCTGCACCCAAAAGCAGGGGTGGAAGAACGTGGGGATGGAAGGAGCAGGCAGTAGAGAAACAGCAACAGTTTGCTAGGAGGGAAAGGGGAAGGCTATTGAGATGAAAGAATGAGAACTTACATTTTTCCTATAAACATATTGTGCATACTGCAGTTAAGAGAAATTTCTTCTTTAAGGTAGCCTGTAGTTTGTGTTTTTTTTCTTAATGTATAATATGGAAATGGAGTTTTGTCATCATGCTATGTGTATGGGTGTTCACGTCCTCTTCCTCTCACCCATTTTAGCTTTCACAGATAGTAAAAGGTTCAAAGATAATTGCTCTCTTAGAAGTGTATGTGCCACTCGTGCGTCCCAGCTCTGGGAAAAGTTGGAAGGGCAGTTGACATTTTCAAAGAGAGAATTGGTGTCGATGAGAGTGCTTGTAGGTGGCCAGCCCTGGGATTGGTCTTGATGAGAGTGCTTGTAGGTGGCCAGCCCTGGGAGGACCTTCAGGCAGTGCTCACATGATCTCAGGCGACAAAATCAATAAGCAGTGAGAAAGAAGTATGTTGGAAGCCAGACATTGCTGATCCCAAGGATTTGTCTGATTTTTAAACTCTCTCCATAAGTCATAGGTAGGAATATCTGCTTTATTTCCCTGTTTATTTTTCTGTGAAGTCATTTTTCCACTGCCTTCTTGGTCTACCAGAGCATTTATAAGTATGTTTTCCTGTCTTTGTGATAGAGATTTGTTGAGCAGATTATGCTGTATACAGTGAGCTTTCTTTGTAAAAGAGACACAGATTTCTCAGCTTTTGATGTTGTGCAGGATCAGCTACTTTTTAAAATTTGTCTTTTGATTTTTGTGGGAAGTGCAAACTTCCATCAGCAGGAGTGTCTTGTGGTTGGTGTGGATATCACAAACTGGGATTAGACATTCTTCAGACTTTTTATTCCCAAGTGCACAGTGGGTCTTCAGCTCACCAACTGTTGTGCTAGCATACTTTCATTTCAGCAGAAGCTGCAAATTTAGTGGTTGTTGGTAGTTTAGACAGTGTAGTGGTTGCTGAATATACCTGCAAGTTCAGGGAGAGCGAGGAAGAGAAAAGGCTGACCAAATGGATCTGAGGGGGTTCAGCGTGTGAGCAATTTTCTGTTTGGTTTTCTTCCTTTAATTTGTCTTTGCTTCTAAAATTAGAGGAGAGATTTAAAAGCAAATACACTACATTCCTCCCTGAGAAGGTTGACACCTGCACTGTGGATTTTCATTGCTACTGTAAAGAAAATACTCCAAAGAAATGTGAAGTGGACGTTGCCCCAAAACGCCATGATATTTTCCTGTCTCAAAACCTTTTTTTTTCCCCCCACCCAATATTTCTTAAAAACTCTGGAGCTAGAAATATATCCTAGAGAAAGTATTAAGCCTTTCATGTTAATAACAGATTGTGATCAAAGAAAGACCTAATGATGTGTGTCAGAATCAATGCGGGAACTGCAGGGGCGGATTTGTAGTTGGGGTTAGGGAGGACTACAGCTTCCCCGTTAGCACAGCTTGGTGTGGTGCTCACTGCGTGTCACATGCTGGAAGGAGTTCGGGCACAGCTCCCTTCCTCCTCGTCATCTTTCAGCTGGTTCCCCCTTGCAGAAAGAGGTGCAAAAAGGATTGTAGTCCAAGAGTTAAAATTCTTTACATGCACAGCAGAGTCCGGAGGCTGCATCGGGCTTTGTATTGCTCTACAGTAACAGACACATGTAAAAGCCTATGTGTTCCCTGGAAAACTAAAAGTAGTGAGAACAACAACAAAAAAAATCACATAAAAGCTTGAGAGCAACCATGCTATACTTTGAATCATCTTGCTAAAGACCATTTCCAGAAGATTCTTGGCTTGTCATCTTTATTGTGCATTTTTTTGTGGGCATTTCTGCTCATTTCAAGTAGAGAAGTAAACAAGCTGGTTCTTATACTCCGTAAACCTTTCCTCCCTTCCATTGAATTTATATACATGGCGATTTGTTTATTCAAAGCCACCTCTTAAAAAGAAGAATTCTAATCTCTTTAGTCACAACATTTAATTATGTGAACTGAATCCATTACGGACATCTAAAGTTCACAATATTTTCTGTGCCCAGATCAATTAAAAAAAAAAAAGAGGTTCTAGGTAAAAGGGTAAATGGGAATTTCATTAGAAGTATATGGCTAATCTTCCTACACATCAGATGTATAAATAAGCAATGCTGAGAAAAGCATAAAAACAACAGAGCCTCTCTAATAGCCAGTTGATAATTATCTACTTTCTTCCCCAAATGGACATAGCTTGTTATTTAAAGTGTCATTGTCCTGGTTTTGGCTGGGATCAAATTAATTTTCTTCTTAGGAGCTGGTACAGTGCTCTGTTTTGGATTTAGTGTGAGAGTAATGTAGACAACATGCTGATGTTTTAGTTGTGGCAAAGTAGCGCTTACCCTAAGTTAAGGAGTTTTCAGTTCCCCATGCTCTGCCAGGTGCACAAGAAGCTGGGAGGGAGCATGGCCAGGACAGCTGACCCGAACTAGCCGAAGGGATATTCCATACCATAGGGCATCATGCCCAGTATATAAACAGGGGGGAGTGGGCTGGGAGTGGCCAGTAGCTGCTCGGGCATCGGTCAGCGGGTGGTGAGCAACTGCCTTGTGCATCACCTGTCTTTCTTGGGTTTTATTTCTCTCTCTTTGTGTTATTTTCCTTATCATTATCATCATCATCATTATTATTAATTTAAATTATTAAACTGTTCTTATCTCAGCCTATGAGTTACCTTTTTTTTCCCGATTCTCCTCCCCATCCCACTGGGGTGGGGGGAAGGAGTGAGTGAGCAGCTGGATGGTGCTTAGTTGCTGGCTGGGGTTAAACCACGGCAGTCGTTTATTAAAAAAAAATCAGTAGTGACTTGTCAGTGTTTCATATCCTGAGCTTTTTCTCATAACTATTGATTGTACGTACCTTATTGATTCTCTCTTTATTGGTGCATTTTCTCCTGAGAGTTTAGTAGGAGCCCTGTCATAGCTGTTACCAGAAATGGTAAACATAACATTATTATTTTGTTAATTCACTGATTAACTTCTGACTAACAGTTTCCAAAGGAACGTATTTGCAAGAAACATTTTAGAAAGTGTCTTTTTTTCCCCCCCTAAGGTCTTGAGAAATGCAGCTCCCAAGACATTGCAGTAAACTTATCACTGTGCTAAATGTAGCCATTCATGACCTCAGAAAGTACACCAACATCTCTGAGGCTTCAAGCGTTTCTAGTTTTGCTTTGGTCCAAGCAGAGAAAATAGGTCAGTACATTAGACTTAGAAATAAATAGGAGAAAGCAGGAAAAATTGCCAGAGGAGGAAGCAGTGAATTCAGTTATGAGAAAGAATTTGGAGCATGAAGCTTGAGCATGAGGTTTAAGAGAACATACAACTTGTACGGATATTATTTCAGTCTTCATTTGTTAGAGAAAGAGTATTAATTTATAATGTTCATTTTACAATATTTGCATATTTTTAGTGACAGCTTACCAGTTTCACTTGCACGAAGATTGCTGTGACTGACCATCCAACACAAATAAAGGTGTCAGAAGTTGTCCCTTATTTTGTGCCTTTATATAATTTCTGTTTATTTTAAAAGGTCAATTATTGCATAATGTTAGCTCCTCCAGCTGGGAGCATCAGTCCAAGACCTTGACCATGTTGTTTTATGGTCTATACAAAGAGAGACCAATGGTTCAGACTTGGTTTTTCAGTGTTAGACAGGAGATACGAGATAGGTGTGTATAGGCAGGAAAACACAAGGTCGTACTGGCAGTACAGTTACCATGATGAGGAGTTTTAGTTTACTGACAGGTATGAAAGAAGGTACTGAAAAAGCTTTGTAGAAGCTTGCGAGGAGCTCATATATGGAGCTTGTCATGTATGGAAAGACACCGTAGGAGAAACCAGAAAAGCACTCCTCTGAAAAAATGTAGCAAGGGAGTTACAGAGACAGGAGCAGACTTCTTGCATCTGAAAGAGAGAAAACAGACAGAGTAGGAGTAGGCTCTGAGGGACTTGGAAGAAGATGGAGAGGTTACAATTGCCGTAACAGCTACAAGAAGAGACAGCCAAGGATGCATAGGTGCATAGTGTTTGGACGTGAAGCAGTAGCCTGTGTGGTTGAAAAGTCCAGCTGAGACCGAGCACGTGGGTACTTCTGCAGTCCTGAGGGCTTTTTTTTTTTTTTTTTTTTTTAATGAGGGCTTGTAGTGACAGGACAAGGGGGCAACAGATTTAAACTGAAAGAGGGAAGATTTAGGTTGGACATAAGGAAGAAATTCTTACAATGAGGGCAGTGAGGCACTCAAACAGGTTGCCCAGAGAAGCTGTGGATACCCCATCGCTGGCAGTGTTCAAGGCCAGGCTGGATGGGGCTTGGAGCAACCTGGTCTCGTGGAAGGTGTCCCTGCTTATGGTAGGGGGGTTGGATTAGATGATCTTTAAGGATCCCTTCCAACTCAAACCATTCTATGATTCTATTTTATACTAGTTTTGACAAACCTTCTGTAAGTGTGGCATCACCTACAAACCATGCTTGGTCCTGACTAAAGGTCCAGAACAATGTCCCAAGATCTTGCTTTCTCCTTCCCCCTCACTTTCCTGAAAAAAAATCCCTACGGGATTGTATTTCATGAACGACAGAATTGTATTTCATGGGCAGACTGTTACTCCTTGGGAGAGTGTATCTTCTTCATTTCTTTGGATTTATTTAGACACTGGGATCCATGAACTGCGTCTGTGGGACACAGTAAGATCTAATAATCTAATAATAAGATCTAACCCACCTTTCTGCTCTCGTCGTGTGCCTGATAGCTGTGGCTCACATTGCTGAGCATACAGAAGGCTCAGTCAGTGCCGCCCGCACAGGAGTGTCCAGACTTGGCCTGACCTTGTGGAAACAACACATCTTCCTCTGTGCTTCCATGTGCCAACACAAGCCCCAGAGACGGGCAACTGTCTGGCTGCTGGATAGATAATTGCTAACAAAAAAGAAGTATTAGAAAAATACATGTTAATAGTAGTATCTAGTTAAAAGGCTCTTCTGATTTCAGTAAAGAACATTAGCATCTGTTGGCTGCTTAACATCACCAGTTTGCCTTTGGCATGTTGGGCTTTATCTTAGCCCAGTGTAATAAATGGAAATGTCACCATTAAATTAAATGGCTCCAGGTCAAATCCATCCAGTGATTACTCTGGGTTTAAGTTCACAGCAATAGCATTCTTTGCATGTTGGTACAAATTTTCCGCCAGCGTTCCTAAGTTTCTGTTAATTGTTTTCATTACATACCTTTATGTAAATTTTTGTAAACTAACAAGTCATGTCAGTGATTTATATAGGCAAAGCTTTTTAATAAAATGAAGATCCTGTTAATCGGTAAGTACAAAAGCAGTTTGCATGAGAACAAAATGCTTTAGGTTATTTATAAAACTGTTTAAAATGCATTGTAAAATGGTTTTAGAGAATTAATGTCTTCTCTTTCTTTCTCCCTAAGGAGGTTTCATGATTATAGATAACAAAAGTTAACTTCAGGATGCTAAAAAGGAAACAAAGTTCAAGGGTGGAAGCCCAGCCAGTTACAGATTTCGGTCCCGATGAATCTTTGTCAGATAATGCGGATATTCTGTGGATTAACAAACCAGTAGGTATCCCTTTCCATAGTTATTAATTTTAAGTTAAATGTAACGTGTATTGTTGAAGTACGACTTCCACAAAAGATTCTGAAATAGACGTTTGTCAGAAACAAGTAATGAACTATAGTTGCTAATGTACCAGTTCATTTTTTGTGAAAAGTCCAAAACTAAATAAAAAGGTTTCTTTTGGTTGTTGCAGACTGATGGTGATGATAAAGCAGTGTTTGCCAACCAGTTCATCTACGGATTGTTTTTTTTAAACAGTCATCCTTTCGAAGTCTCTGATTCCTAGCATGCTTATTGAAATTAGAAGTTCGTAAAATGAGCTTTTGAGAAGAAAGTTAAAAGGAGCATTTAATTGCTGAAGTGGTAGCCAGCAGTTGGCACTTTTGACTTTCAGATCTTTCGTTTTACATCACTTATGAATATAAAAGTGTATTGTGGCAGGTTATTTTGACGTACAGCTCACATTTTTCTGGTATCCTTTAACCTGCAAGCTGCCCTAAAACTGATAGATGTGAAAATGTCTGGCAACTTGATACTGAGGAAAGCTTCATTGGGAGTGGAGTTATTAATAGAATGTGCATTATTAAGAAAATGCCTCTACTGTGTAAATATGGTTAGGATGATTAAATTATTTATTCAGCAGTCAGTGAGCATCTGGGATTCCTATATTTTGAATGATTCATGGTTTTTGCAGAGAAGGCATTTTTGCATTTCTCTTAAAGTAGTGTGTAAATTTTTACTTTGTAAAAGCAGAAAGTAAAATATTCTGAAATAATACACATTGTGGGCATTACATTCATTTAATGGAACTATCATCTCGTTTGCGGTATGGATGCCAGATCCCCTCAGCTTTGCTGCTGACTTTTAACACAAGACAAGACAACACTCATATATTAATTCATGCTAAATAATCTTAAGTGAATGTTTGTATTGACTGCTGTAATAAGCTCAAAATGTCACTGCAGAAATATGTGCTGGGTTATTTACCTGTGTTTCTCAGCACACCGTACACAGTTTTTCGATGGAATAATTTTTTTCTTGTCACGCTGACGGACTAGTTGTATATTGCTTAGCATGTATAATACCGACATTTTACTGTGGCAGAGGATGGTTTTTATATCAGCCACACTTTAATATTTATGTTAATTTGTTCAGTCGAAACAAGATTTGAAACAAAGTGGGCGTTAAAGGGACTTAAAAGATCATTCATCAGGTGCCTTCCACTTCCAAATTATTAATTTGGGCTCAGAGTATGCAAATGATAGAGCTATTCAATTCAGGTCAAATATCATTACACTTAGGTGAGCGTACAGTGAATATTAAATTAGATGAATGTTCTTAAGTCTTCTTGGTATCAAAAGGTCTGAGGTGGTGAAATGAGTGTAGGATTTTTCCCCAGATGGAAAACTGTTTTAAATACATTTTAGTTCAGTGGGTTTTGTTTGGAGAATTTTTTTCTTGCTTAAGTGTGTTTTTTTCTCCTCCTTCTTTTGACAGATACAACCTTGCCAACTCTGATACATTACACTTGTCTGGCTTCAAGATGTTTCAGTGGTGTTTTGTTTAAAAAGAAAAAAAAGCCAACCTTAAACTCCTGTATTGATACAGTCTGTTTTTTTGGTAGACCTCCCACTGTGACTGGCACTGAATATCAGCCTTATTAATCATGGTTGTAGTGGGACTGAGACCTAAGTAGTCATAGAAATTAACTGTTCTCTTACAGCAACAAAACTTGTTTGGAACAGAAGTGAATCCTGATGTTAAGAAGTAGCTTTCTGTGACATAGTCTCTTTTATATTTATTCTTTTCATAAATGGAAGGATGCTTTTAATCCCTGTGCCTCTCAATTTTTGGAATTGTAAACTGATTTTAAAATCAGTTAATCTAAATGTGGAACCAAAATTTTCCACAGATATTTTCATTTTATGTATTCACCAAAATTAATAACATCAACTAATTCCACTTATTGTAGGCACGTAAATGTGACAAGTTGTCATTTGAAAAGAAATTGGATTACAAAAGCCATAGAGTAGAAATGACAAAATCCTAATTCTCAGTTCCCTGGCTCTTAATTCTTGGTTTTTGAATTACACAACCTCCCAAATTAACTAATAAAATTATATATATGTATATATATACATATATATGTGTTTTGTGTATATGTATATTAAGAAAAAAAAGTCAGGAGTGCTTATTTTTGGATGAAGACCTTTAATATGTGGATCATGATGTAAAAGAAAAACGCAAACATGCGTTTACAAAAAGTGCCAGTACAAATTATGGAGGCTAAATATTTGAGCTTTTTTTGAACATCAAAGCGATCTTGCAATGTCTTGGTTTTTTTTCAGTGGGTACACTCTTTACTACGAATCTGTGCCATCATCAGTGTTATTTCTGTTTGTATGAACACTCCAAAGACCTTCGAGCATTATCCTCCTCTCCAATATGTGACATTTGCTCTTGATACTCTTTTGATGTTTCTTTACACTGCAGAGATGATAGCAAAAATGCATATCCGTGGGATAGTTAAGGTAAGCATTTATACAGTATTCTGCATGTGCTTAAGAAAGTGATCTGAATATATGCTGGTGACATTTGATCTTTGTTTTTTGACTTCTCTGCTGGTTTTGCTATGATTGTTTTTGACTGCAGGCAACTCCATGGCGTATAAACTGAAAAGACAGATAGACAAAGATGCAGCTTTACTGCATATTTAAACCCCCTCAAATATAATATCAATATTCATAATAACGGTTTCTTACTAAGAATCAGATAGTTTAAATGTATTAATATAAAGCCACATATACATTAGCAAGAATATTTTGTAAATGTCTGAGAGATCCATATGTGGACTTAGAACTTTGATTTTCATTTCAGAAGGCTGGTTGTGTTTTGTGGTTACTTTATTTAAATAAGAACATATGTCTTACTGTGAGCTAAATGAGAAAGTTATCTTGCTTTACTAAATTTTTTCCTTAATATAATGCATGTTGGTAAACAAATGCTTCTGTTATCATATGTTTACTGTCAGTGCTGGACTAATTTGTATAAGTAGATATGATATTGGAGGATATAAAACTGCAGAATTTTTCAGTAATCATTATTTTGTAGCATTATTTTACTGATTATTTGCAGTCTTCTATAAAAAGATACAAATTCAGCTTACATAGAGAAAATCCACCTGCAGACCTTATTGACAATACAATTATGTCACTGTTGCACAGAATAGATAATCAGTGTGTTATCCTTCCCTTTCACTCTTTAAAACCCTGGTGACTCCAGAGGCATCTGAGGTTGTACTTAGCTCTTCAGTTTGTTGGGAGTTTGCAGACAGCATTTTTTTGTTCACTGCCAAACTAAGCTATTACGTCATCATACTTAATGAGTATTAATAGTAAAAGTTAAGATATCATTAATATTAATATTTAGAAAATTAGTGAACTAAGATAATTCTGAGAAAATCTTCCATGCATTGCGTAAGGCCAAAGCAATCCTTTGTGAACTGCTGTTTCTGGCCACTACCTCTACACTCTTATTCAGAGATGTCTGTTAAGCAGGTTGAAGATGAGGACACAGGATCATGAATGGGGAATTAGTGAGCAGCATGCACATTTGCACAGTGTGGGAGTAACAAGTTACTGTTACAACCAGTACAGACTTTGTAAAGAGATAGACACACAGATATTCATGCAGAGAGAGGGAGGGGTGGCCAACAGGGTGACTGTTGTACAAAGCTTGATTTCTCAGCCTTTGTGTGTGGAAATATCAACTTCACTCACAGTCGACACCCAGGGCTATGAATAATATATTGCTGCATATTCTAACATCTTTGACTAGGTTCTTTAAATTTGTGGGTTTGTGGACAGAGAATAGAATAGAAGAGAATAGTCGGAAGGGACAGTTAGAAGGGGCCTGCATTGATCATCTAGTCCAACTGCCTGACCAATTCAGGGCTGACCAGAAGTTAAAGCGTGTTGTTGAGGGCGTTGTCCAAATGCCTCTTAAACACTGACAGCCTTGGGGCATCGGCCACCTCTTGAGGAAGCCTGTTGCACTGTTTGACCAACCCCTCGGCAAAGAAATGCTTCCTCATGTCCAGTCCCAGCCTCCCCTGATGCAGCTTTGAACCATTCCCACACGCCCTATCTCTGGATCCCAGGGAGAAGAGCTCAGCACCTCCCTCTCCACTTCCCCTCCTCAGGAAGCTGCAGAGAGCAATGCGGTCGCTCCTCAGCCTCCTTTTCTCGAAACTAGACAAACCCAGAGTCCTTAGCCGCTCTGCATAGGATAAACTTTTCCTTGATCGTCATATGATGACCTTGTCTTTAAAGCATGTCTGATGAGTCTGTCCACACAGAATGAATAGCTGTCTGGAGTTGGTTCCATTGCCTTGATTCATGTTATACATGTATAGATGACAATGCAGATTATTTAATTTGCACACTGATATTTTACTCTTCATTTATTAGATAAAAATACAGCAGAATAGCTTGGACATAACCACTGTTATGCAAAGATAGATTGTTTAAGTAGAAAATGGCTGCATTTGTTGTTATTTTAACAACTGAGGATGTGCTTACAGCTTAATGTCTTGTAGCATTCATCAGTGAGCATAGTTACACTGAAATGAAGTGCCTTCATTGGCGGTGTTCATGGAGTCATAGAATAACTTGGATTGGAAGAGACCTCCAGAGGTCGTCTAGTCTGACCTGCTGTCCAAAGCAGGGCCAGACAGATGAAATTGTCCATGGCTTGGGTTGCCCAGGTGAATCTCGGACTCCTCCAAGGATGAAGATTCCACAACCTTTCCAGACAGCCTGTTCCAGTGCTTGACCAACCTAATGCAAAACGTTTTTTTCCTAATACTTAATCAGAATTTTCCATGTTCCAGTTTGTGCCCCTTGTATCTTGTCTTACCACTGTGCACTTCCAAGAAGAGTTTGGCTTTATCTTCTCTGTATCCTCTGATTAGGTAGTGGTAGCAGCAACAAGGTCTCCCCTTTGCCTTCTCTGCTGAAGGCTGAAGAGACCCAGAGGGTGTCTCTCACCTTCTCCTCATACGCCACGTGATCCAGCTCTCTGACCTTTTTGCTGGCCCTCTGCTCACTCCATTATGTCCTTGTACTGGGGAGCCCAGAACTGCACTCAGCTCAAAATTAGGCTTGTGGATGTGGTATCACAGTTGCTAAATAAAGGAGAAGGATGGCTTCACTGGACCTGGTGGCTACGCATCATTCATGTGAATAAGAGGGGAACTGTAGGAAAAGGATGGGGGCTTGTGTCATGTATAACTTCCATAAAACTGCGTTATGTTAAAACTGGATTGGCCTTTTTTCAGCTGTTAAATCAAAGCTTTTTGAATGTGTTATCAAATTGCTTCTTTGAATGCTAGTCAATGAATAATCCTTCTCTAGTGAACTATTTGACTTACTCTTTGGATTACTGATTCTGGGGAAAATATTGGTTAAATATAACTCTGCCAAGAACATAAGGATCCATGGACTTCCAAAGACAGTGGCAATCCAAGTAAAATAAGGCACTGTTTAGAAACATATTAGCGTTTATTAAAGATGTTTCTATATGAAACATCTTCATATAAGGAAATTTGTTTATGAACTGTAGTCCTAATTTAAGTGCCTTCAGGACTTTTAGCGAATGTAGGATCAATGAATGTATTGCCATGTGGTTCTACTGAACTTTACCATAAATCAGTATTTCTGTAAAGGCCTTAGGAATTGAAATGCTAATTAACTTTTGAACCATGATTAATGCAAAATTTTAGTCCAGCGAGAAACCTAATTTATGGAGAAGGTAGGCACCATCCACTTAAGTCCCAATTAATAACAATGTAAGTATAGCTGAGCTAAGAAGATTCTGAAAATGCTAAGTCATGTCTAATTAACACCTTCTGAGGAAAAAATGAGACATTTACTTCCTTTGGTTCCCAGGGATTTTTAAAAAAGAAAAGTAGTTTCTTAAAATACTAGCCTTTTGTCTGTAAAATTTTTCCCTTTTCCCTGTGTAAATGAAGTGACAAAGCAACACATCCATCCAAGTGTTTTGTTACCTCAGAAGGAAAGTTAAACTGAAATGTTGCAGTGACATTGTGCCTTTTATTACTCATGTTTCCTTCTGAATAATTGTTGCTGTACTAGTAAAATCCATTCAAAATTTGGGCTGTCTATGGCTTGTGAGTGTTGGTTGTTGTTTGTTCCATTTGTGAGGACAACCGATACAGAGGACTCTGAATTACAAGGGCACTGCTCATATAGATATCCACCACCTACAAATTAAATAGACACTGACGTGTTTAGACAAGGAGCACAAAATACAAATATTAAAGAAACCAGAAGATGACAGTATAGGATATATCTACTACGGGGTCTGAGGTCCTTTTGTTTTCAAATCAGAATATCGGTATTCCTTATTATTGCTGTCATACACTGTTTGCTTCTGATAGGTGTTATGATAGATTGACTCCTCTGGAAGAATTGAAGTAGGTATAAATGTGCAGTGTAACGGATTGTATTCAGTGTATAGACACTGCCTAGGAAGAAAGTACTGAAAGGCTTGTGATACGGTAATTGTATTATAATTTTTGGTATTGCAGGCTGTTGTTGCTTGTCATGAACAAGTGAACTAATGTTAATATATGTCTGTCTTTACCTTGAAACTCATCTCTGAAAAATGAAATACAGGCTATAATTTCTTACTGATTGAGGTCTTTTTAAATACAAAATTCTAGGACAGTCTACCTAATGTTGGCTGGCTGCATTGTATAAAATATATGTACAGACAGTAAGACAGCTTGTAATGGTTTGTGAAGTTTTATATGAGATAGAGACAGAGAATTAGACCAAGTCAGTTTGTTTCTTACGCAATATTTTTATGCTTGTATTTTAAATTATGTTCTAAATTGAAGAATGATGGCCTGTGATAGAGCTCACTGTGAAATGATAGAGTAGCTCAGCAAAATACTGTGTACACAGTATTAAATCTATTTATTTTAAACAGATGAAGTCAGTAAATATATAACATCGCTAGCTGGAGAATAACTTTCATGAATACTACCTGGCCTCCAGCTGAATAGTTTGATGACATTAAAAGTTAGGTGTTAATTACTTCATCAAGCAAGTTACTCGAGTAGTTATAAGAGAAATTGTCATGGCTTACTATTCTGATTTATTTTGAATGCATTGGTTTTTATGAGCAAATAATTTTGAATATGGATTTCAGTCATGTAAATATGCTGTAATAAGTATAGCAGTATTTTAATAGTATTTTTAAAAAGTATTGCATTGCTAGATATGCAGGTTTTCATAGTTACATATTTTTTCTGCAACCTTTCTATGTAGATCACACATTTTAATGATTTCAAAGCATTGCAAATTCTGTTCTCTGAGTAGCGTGTGAATTAATGGATGAAGTGACTTAGCCACATCAATACTTTTGTAGGAATAGCTTATGAAGCAAGTTAGCAGGTGTCTACAAAATTGTGTTACAGACACATCTTAAAAAGACCTAAAGTTTTAGAAATTAAAAATTCTGATCTCTTTAAAAGTCATTGAAAAAAATTGAAGAGATTAATGGTGCATATCACAGACGTCCTACACATTAAAAAAGCTGTGGAGTGTGTAAAATAAAAAAGGCCATTTTAATAAAATGGTGAATGATGTTCTTTTAGCATGACCACATATATATTATTTCTTTGTCTCAGACCTAGAAACATTAAATATAAAGATCTGCTCTACTTCGGGGTGATGGAAGGTAAGAATAAAGGCCAGGAGACCTCCTGACTTGGACTTGTTAGAACATCAAAACAACGGTATGTGAGGAAAGGTTGTGTGTTGACACAAATTTTACATGAGTTTTAATGACACCAGAATAGTGTGGATTTTAGGAATAGGAATGTTTTAATTGAATGAAATCAAACTTCTCTTTTAAGTTATTTTTGACAGTAGAGCACAAACAACAGCCATCACTGTCATGGACTTAAAAGTCTCCCAATCCTAATGTGATGTCCAATCTCATCATTCATTCAGTTCAGTGAATAATGCAGGGGCTTTTCAAGAGATTACTTAATTTAATTTTATTTTTTATTCTCTCCCGTAAGATGGAAATGCATTAACTTAGACCATCTTCATGGTGTAATGTTTTCCCCAGCTATATTTAGGTATGTCTGCTCAGCAGATAGAGGCTGAATTGTATCCTGAAACACAAAGCTCCACTGGTACCAGGGTGGCTGAATAACACAACGTAGTATCAGTGATTTAGCAGAAGTCAGGTATCTCTTTTACATTGGTACAGTGAACAGTGATGGGTTTGTTACCAGCTAGCCTCTCACAGAATACATTTACTTCTTTGGCAACCACTTTTTTATGCTCTAAGTAATATTTTGTTATGTCAGAAATGTTACTTGGAGTTTAGCAGGAAACATAATAGTAAGCTGATTGCCAGAATACCTGGAGTATGAAGATTTGCAGACATAGGCAAAGACTTAGGTAAGTGACTAACTTCTGATTCATTGGGATCATAAAACTGGAACTTCCACATTTAGCTGGAAATTATCTTTATTTTACTGCCTACTACCGGTGATTTATATTTGTATTAAGAATCTGAAAGTTTAACATTGTGCGCAACCATAATATACTTTCCTTTTGTGAGTGAAATTACAGCTTTCTAAGAAATAAATGCAGTTTTGGCCACCACAGTACCACACCGTGTACCGATGTATAAAATGTAGTAAATTTAGTGCAATGGTAAAACTTAAGTGAATTCAATTTGACATTGGTATTTTCATGATCTCTTCAGTTCAGAATTCCCCTTTCTTCAGCTGATCCTAGGTTTGTTTGCATGATCTTTATTTCCCAGAATGTAAATAGAGTTCAGTGACTCTTCGGTTCTGATTTCTTTCCTGTCTCGGGCTCCTTGGTCAGAAAGAGCTCTGCTATAATCAGCTACATCAAGGAAGTATTAAGTCTGTTTAAATGAAAGCAGATCAGTCTCCTTCACTGTATCTTGAATAAGATTTAAACTAGTCTCCCAATTACATGCGATTTATATCTACTGCATAACTTCCTGATTGATTGGCAGGCTTCTGAGAGCACCACGAATTAACTAATGTTTGTGTCTGTCAAAGTAGTTCTTGAGTCAGCTTATAACCTGACAAGACTCATAGTCCCTCAGAATCAAAGCTCAGATTTAGGTGCCCACTCATATGTCACTTATGAGCATGACTGTATGTGCTTGACGTAGGTCTGTTCACTGACTGACGGAATGTTTCCAAAATGACCTCCTCATTGAAAAAAGGAGGTGGGGTGGAACTAGAGAAAAGATAACTCTCAGGCCTAAAACAGATGTGATATTAGATGAGCATCAGATTTCTGAAAGAAAGCAGGGAGCCTAACCTGTGATGGAAGGACTTTGTATTTCTTTTAATCAGTGTGATGCAAAAATTACCTTCTACTTTCTAATAAGGTGTCTTCTGAACGTCATCCCATACGGGTACGAGCAAGGTAAGGATACCTTACTTTAAAGGTATCCTATCATTATTAGAAGTATTTACTTTCAGCCTTTGGATTAGGGGATGGAATAAGGAGATAGAGAAATATTCCGGGTAAATTGCTTGTATTAGACACAGTTGCACTGGTGGCATTATAAATAATAACGTAACCAAAGAGGAAGATGTGCCAAAATCTGAGAAACTTTCAGGAAACTGTGTCCATGATACGAAGGAATTCACATCCACTACAACAAAAGAGAATCAAGTAACAGATGTCTCAGGTGAAAATTCAGCCTTTAGGGAAAGAGAGATGAATGGATATCGTTTCACTCCATGAACACTGTGTGGGTAGGTGAAATCTTCATTATACCGCATCCTCATTGCAGCTTCTAGTCACTTCTAGGCATGATGGTATTAAAAAACCTACACTGAAATCATGTTGTGAAAAGGAGGCACGGTTTAGCCAGTTCCTCTGTTAAAAGAGTAAGACTGTAAAATAAAAAGTGTAAGAGTTCTCTCTCCAGTCTGTTAAAAAAGCCTAGTTGACCCATTTTAGTATCATCATGCTGAAAATCAGATTTTTTTTTTTTATATAGCACAAGTAGTGCACTGAATTTAATAGAAATGTCTTTCTTTTCACTGTGCAGTTGTGACACGTCAGCTAACAAAGGAGATTATGGAAAGTCAGAAGTAACAGTCCTTGACATTTCCTCCATTGTTAAATCAATTATATTCACAGCAAAACTTTTGTACTAAGTGAAGTAGTTGCGAGTGAATTTGTCGGACTGTATTTCAGTAGCACTGAGGGCTATTCACTGACTTCAGTACTCCTGCAAGGGGCTGCAGTGAATGGTTGCTCTATTAGCTTTCAGCACTCTCTCAGTGAATTCATGCAGGAACTGAAACAAAGCTTAATCTTTTACCAATGCAGTCACAGATAGGTGGGTGCCGTTTCCTTTGCTTCTGTTTAGTACTAAAGGCCAGATTACTTAGCTAACTGAGATCAGTGGCTTTGAGCAAGTCGGGTGTTCCCAGGCAGCGTTAGCCCTGTGCAGAGAGCACGTTTTCCTCCCCTTTTTTCTGGTAGGTGCTTTGGTTGCTGTAGTTGCTATCTGACTGCTCAAGAGGAGAGAACCGAGGACGGAGCAGGCTGGAGCCTTACCTGAGCCATGTGGGCTTAACTCTGTACGTTCGGTTCTCTGCCAGTATAAGGACCTTTCCACCTGTAGTGCGAGCAATGCAAGGTGTAGACAGGCTTTTTATGCTGTAATTAAATACTCTGATTGCCATGAGCTAACCTGGGGTCTGCAACTGTTTCCAGTGGCAGCTGATGTGTGTTTGCATATTCTGATGCTTTTTTATCTTTGCTTGCATGAAATAGATTTTTGGGCTTAAAATAGAAACACTTTAGCAGGATTCATCAGCACTAATTTGAGGGTCTTCAATTGTCTGTAATTAGTTGTTTGTGTCTAAAGTAGGCTCTTCCAAAAGGTAATTTATCTATCTGGCCTGTTTTTCTTCCTTGACTGAAAGGGAAGCTTAAAGTATCTAGGCTGACACCTAGCCTTTAGGTATCTCACTGTCAGCAATTACTCTTAACTCGTTATAGATTTGTTGTCAATGGGCAGGTGGGCATTACAGAAAGTATACAGGCAACAGGATGCTAGCTGCTTCTTTAATGCTTATGGCATTAGCTCATTTATGCTTCAATGAGTTTCTTCCATAATCATCCTAATTCAGAAGTTTGTCTTGAGTTATGAATTACAGAACTGTTGTTTATGGTACCTTATTACAAGTATCTGTTTTACCTTCTTCAGTACTTTTAATATTAAACATTCTGCCTTCATCTAACAAGAAAGGAGAAATTACAAAATTAGTTTAATCCTTCTGATAAATGATGGAAATATTAATTGAATTGTGGTGAAACACTGTCAGCTGGCTCACTAGCTTTTAGTAACTTTGTCAAGGGAGGTTCTGCTGTGTGACAGACTGAAAACAGAAGATGGAAATTCTGAAATTACTGCACTCTGTGACTTTAGATATGCTGTATACCCCATGGCGTATAAATGAATTAAGGATCAGGAAGATGTGGTGTTTTCAAAGGTCAGGTAGTAAAACAGACTGCGTGGCTCCTGTCATCCCGTGTCAGCATGCTCTGATGTGCTCGTGATGGCTGGTGGTGAAAGCCCAGGCTCGGGATGTGCAAGTCGCAAACAAGAGCGAGAACCTCCGCCTGGAGGGCAGGGGCATAACCAGTGGAATCAGTGGCAAGGAGGAGAAAATGGAGAGACGCTTTGATTAAACAGGGTGTAATTGTGTGGAGGGAAAAAATAGAAAACTACTTACCTGTGGTAGTAAAAAGCTCACAAAGCAAACATGAAAGAAGATGCAGTTGATTTAAGATTTGAGTTTTCCCTTTGACTCTACTTCTTGAGATTATAAGGCGAAAATTATTTGCCCTTATGACAAATTATTTTACATATCTACAGTAAAAAAATAGAATTCTGTACTATGTATAATGCTGTCAGAAACCTGGATGTGTAGTGCAGGTCCCATGTTATTCTGTGTTGGCAAAAGGTATATTATATCAAATTGTCTTAAAATTTAAGTTAAAAAATACTGGAGTATTTTGGTGTTGGGAGCTGTAATTGTTAGTTTTACTTATGATTTCATAGCAAACAATATAGATACCCTTTATTTGAATGAGACATCCAGTCTAAAAAAGTTGATTCTTCTGTCTTGCCTTTTTCCTGTGTTTGTGGCTGTTTTGCTAAGTGCGTATGTCCATCGCAAGGACATCTGTTCCCAGTCCACCAGGATCGTGTTGCCAGTGCGATGCTCTGATGCTGTTTCCAGTCACAGGAAATTAAAAAAATTAAAAGTGATTATCACGAGGAAAACAAACAGGACGTTGCCTGCAGCATGCTGCTAGTTGGGTGTTAACTGCCTGTGGGCCCAGGAAGGTTAGAGACCATGGCACTGGAATATACGCACCTGTTTCTATGGTTACTTGTGCCTGGCTTTTTTGGAGTGTTTATTATAGGAAAGTAATGACTCATATTACACAGTGGGGCTTTTTGCACCATTTTTGCATTAGGGTATTAGAAAATCAAAGGCATTTAAATTCCTTAGTGAACTTACATAGGCTGTATTTCTAAAATAAAAATGGTAATTTTTCTAACCAGTCAATGGGTCATAGAAATTTTTAGTGAGAAATTATTTTGGGGCATGGATTGAAGTGTGTGTCCATATAATACTTAGTGACTTACCATGGTGATCATAATTTAACCTTAAAGTTGCTAAGAAAAAATATACAACATACTGACTTTCATAATTTATTTAGAAATTGGTCTTTCAATATACAGACCAATTAGATGAGCAAAACTTCACTTTTCAGTGATGTTAATTTTCTCCCTTTCTGATAGCACTTTCAAGGATTACTTTACTGTTTTTCTTCATGAAAGCAGCTGTTATTGAGGGACATTGTTTATGTATCGCTTCCTGTCAGGGTAAAATGACACATATCCTGGGACAGCAGTGAAATCAACATATTGGATAACATGTTATGTATTCAGGTAGGAAGAGAGGGAACTTCATCCCTGATGTGCCTTTCTGTGTTGACACTCGCATTTTCAGAGAAGTCTGCTGTAATTAAAGAGTATCTTTATTTTATTTTGTTCTATTTTATTTTATGCCCATGTTGTCTTCTTTCTTAATTTGAGAGAATAAAACGAGACATCAAGATGAAAAAATCTTAATGACATACAAATCCCTGTGGAAGGGAAGAACAACATTTCTGTGCAGCTTTATTTTCATGAAAATGACGAAATTTGTGTGGGATTTTTAAGATAGTAAGCTGAATGAAAAAATTCATTTCAGAGTATTGTGTTCTCCACCACTAGTATAAATATTGCTTTCTCACAGCTATACTAAGATTGTTTTTTCAGTAAACTTTTCCTGGTCTCTGTAATATAAAATGGATTCTCCAGCTTTTAATAATGCTAATTACCGAATAATAAAATCCCCTTTCTGCAAAGTGCCTCCTTCTTATCTGTTCCAACTTGCATCATTGTGGCTTTTTTCTGTTGAAGGAGAGCTGTGAATGACAGATCGTAAATCTGAGTTTTGTCAAGTTAGATGAGACTGTTTGCCTATCAAATCTGCCTATGCAATCTCCAGGCAATATCTGATGCTTCGGAGTGAAAGCTTTCACCTTGAAACATTTGGATCCAAACCCGGCCATTGCATCCACCGTAAACACTGGAGCTGGGGGAGGGCGGAATACTGCGGGATGAAGCACAGCAGCCTTTAACAGCCTCTCAAGGCTGCAGAGTACTTCCAAGCGTGAGCAGACATCCGTGCATGTGGAACTAGCTGTAGAACCGAAGTCTACCCCAAGGAACTGGCATTTTGAGGAGATTGTCTTAGACGCACACAACCAGAGAAAAATCCGGGTTGGAAGGGACCTATGGAGATGGTCTGGGCCAACCTCTTACTCAACTCAGGGCCTTCATTTGGTTATCCAGGGTCACGTCAAGCTGAGTCTTGAGTATTTCCAGCAAGGGAGGTGCTAGCACTTTGCTGGGTAACATGTTCCAATGTTTAATTGTTCTCATGGTGAAGATTTTTTTCCAGTGCACTTCCTGGAAACAGTGAGTGCTGTTCCAGGTAGGGGGATCCTGTTAATCCTCCTCCTGATCAGCCATTTTTGGAGATGCTGAACTCTTAAGACATCCAAGGGAGCCGAGTCGGCTAGTAAGGCAGTACTTTGGGCACTGAATGCAGTTGGCTAGTGAGCAGAGGGAGAGGGAAATGAAATTCAGGCTTTCAGTGTAGTAACCTGTAAAATCTCTCTGCAGGGCATGTTGGCACCCAACTGCAGCAGTGAAGCGCTGTATCAAGAAAGCAGCGATGTAATACACCAGCAAAGCTCCCTTCCCCACATGTTCTGTAGCCATACATACTGTTGGGTATTGATAAGAAGGTATTAGCATCTGTCCTCTATTGACTGTATAGGAAGGCTGTGCCTGGTAGCTCTGAATAGCGGACATTCTGAATTACTTGTCACTCACCTGAACTGAGATGCTCTACGGTCATTTGGCTGATACGGGAGGTGTGTTGAAGCATTCCTTTCCATCGTGTTGTGGAAATGGTTATTCCCTTGATACTTTCTGTACTTGAGGGAGTGTTGTGTAATATGTAATGTTTTCGTGTTTGTTGCTGGTTTGTTTTTAAATTTTCTTTAACAGTTTTGGTTTAAAACACTATTTTTAAACTCCTCCCAGTCCCCCCTAGCCCCCCCATTTTACAGCAAACACTGTTATAGGATTTTTAGCAAATAAAATGGTCCTTGTTTGTCTGTTTGAAAGTCTTGATCCTTACTTCACAGCCAGGATTGTTTCTTCCTTTACAGGCTTTTTGTTGTTTTTTTATTCTTTCTGTTGGAAACAGCAAATGAGATGGTGAATACTACAGTTTAAAAACCTCCCATTACAATATGAAACATGAAATACTAAGTTTGGTGAAGCTAATTACAGAAATTAACAAAAATCTAGTGTGCCTTAAAAATATGTTTGAGACTGTTCTTTAATGAATGAAATAGCCTTAACATCTTCATTGGTAATTCCTAAAATAATCTGAAAATCTCAACAAATTCACTTAAAAACTTTTTTTTTTTTTTAATGATTGCAAATGATGAAGTAGTGGTTCTGTAGTGATTATAGCTTTTTTGTAATGACTGATTGGAACTGTGTGTGTTGTGTGTCTGTAACATGCATGGAATCGCCCTCTAATCCAAAGGACCAGCAAGGAAGAGCTGTGTTTCATTTTTAAAATTCTAAATAGAGTAACTTTGTTTTATGTGCTGTAACATCAAGTAATTTTTCCAATGTTTTGCTAGCATAGACTACAAGTTTACTATAAATATTACATGTTATGACAGAGATAAACTATGCACTATGCAATATGTTACTTGTAAGCATCTGATGATGGAGCAGTTCAGTACAATACCTGAGTAGTTACAAACTGAACTTGTTTAACTCCGTGATGATAAAGTGATATTACACCCACTATAACCATTTAGAGTTAAGCTTCACACAGCAATTCTAAGTCCATTGGCTGTTACAAGTCAATTGCTGTTATGTGAATATATTTTAAATAAGTTCCTTCACTGTGAAGGAAGACACTTCATGAGAAAAAGCAGGCATACAGAAATGAGAAGCTGTGTGTGTCCCCCTTATTGTTTTGGGGTTTTGTTTCCCAAATACAGACTTTTTAAAAAAAAATATGTTGGTTCATTTTGAAGTGATACTATCACTGTTGCAGAGGGCTACTTGGAGGTGACCAGCCATTTTAAAATATGCCAGTTTTTCTTTGGTTATAAACGTGGTCTTAGCTAAGCAATCCACAATTTCCTTCGTTTCCTGCATGGATCATCATTTTAGAGTTACAGAAGTACTTTGCATTAAAAGATGACTAGTATATAATTTGCTGGTTGTTGTTTAATGAAACGCTTCAGGTTGAATTTTTTGATGTCACACAGAGTAGAAGATGGACTTCAAGTAGGTAGTGCAGCTGAGAGTTGTCTGTCTGTCTGAGGTCCATCTTCAGTCAGTCCCCAGGGCAGCTGAGGAGTTGTAAAGCTCTGCAGAAGGAAGAAGGGGGCTAATGTTTGACACGTGAGCACATTTGAGAAATAGTTTTATTTTAGGGGGACAGAAGAGGAGAATTGAGAATGGAAGTCAGAGGCAACTTTTCTTCTTGTTTAGGCTGTATCTCTCCCTTCTCTTCTCTGTATGAGGAAAATGTTGAAAGTATTTGACAGATTGGGGGCTGGGCTGGTTTGTCCACATCATTCTGCTGCTAAACAGACCTGTAAACTGCAGGATTTTAAGGAAACAGGGAAAGTTTGAAGTTGAGCCAGAAACATAAGGGATGTATGCATAGATGTGACTGGGTAGGAGATACGTCACCCTCTGTGTGCATATTTACGTCTTTATCTGCACTTGCAGGTGGAGAGAGAGGCTAGGCAAGGTGCTCCCTTAAGCTCCGATTTCATTTTCAGTCCTGCTCCCACCTCCATGCCCTGCAGTGTTTGTGTGGAGTAAGGGAGTGGGGGAGGGAGGGTGGGTCTTGTTTCCCTAACTCAGCTGTGCCCTCTCCTGTAGCTTGCTCTGTTTGCATTATGGTGAGCATGGCAAGAGGTGGAAAAAATGATACTTCCAAATTCTGATTCCCTCTATTCCTTCTATTTCCTCCTGTGCATTTATGGTGCTCCTAAAATGCCAATAAATGTCAGCCTCCACCCCTTAGTGCTTATTTGTAGTGCTACACAAGGTAGCCCACAGGGTGATCTGAAGAATCTGCTAGAGTTGTTGATGTGCTTTATTTACCGCCACCACCACACGCAGGATCCAGTGACCATGACAGGACACCAAAGTAGCTGGTTGTTACTGAGACTTGCTGGTCTCTTTGCATTTGTACCATTATTCAGCTATGATGGTTTGTCAGAGACTATGAGGAAAAGTGGGAGACTAAGGTTCTCCTAATGACAGATCCAAGACTTTCCGGAGCAGATGAAGATAAATCTGATTACTCACAACAAATGTCATATCACTTATTTTATTTAGCTTTCTCACAGAGGCAGCTGGAAAGAGGCGGGAGAGAAGGATTCAGAGAACAGGTTGTAGTTAGGGGTGAGAGAGAGTAAGAAATTCCTGAAGGCAAGCAGGGAGGCAGAGGAGGCTTTTCACTTGCAGGGATTTGCTGTTCAGAAGTGTTCCTGAGACGTTAAGAGATAAGCAGGGCAGAAATGACCTAGGAGATAACTGTGCTATCATCTAACTAAGCTGCCTACCTTACCAATGAGATATGGAAATTGCTTAACAAAATTACCAGACATAATCAATCTTCTAGCAGATTGCTTTATGCAATATGGATGTTGATTTCATGGGGTATTTTGTTTTCAGCAACTTTGATAATGGAATAAACTGTCATTAAAAAATTACAGTCTGGCTAGTCTTCCCTTCTGGTGTAAGTTAAACTGTAACGACTCTCATAGAGTGACTAACTCAGGTGTTATTGCTGCTGTCTGTGGTTCTGTCTGTATTTTGTGTTGGCTCACATTTCCAAGGAGTGAGGTCCTATAAAATATTTTTTTCTGTGAACTCGTGTGATGACTGTTTAGGGCACCTAATACTGGCAGTTGGTGTTCTATCTTTAATGTGCTGGTTGCAACTGAGAAAGTGTGTCTTCTGGCATCTCAGTGCTGTTATTGGGGTATTAGTGTTGCACGTGAAAATAAAAAATGAAGAAATGAGCTAATACATTGTACTCAGTTAATATAACGGTGCTAAAATTAGGCAAAAACTGGTGAAATAAAGAGAATGTAGGGAGAAGGGAGGAGATTTATTTGTTGGTCCTGTTTTGGAATAGTTAAAGAAACACTAAGATCTTATGCTGAACTTGAGGTATTCTTCCTTAGTTACGGCAACATTGCCATAGAAAATTAAGTTCTTACAGGGCAGAGGATATTTTAATTACAAACTGTTATGTCAAGCTTGTCTGTTCTTTTGGGATGTCAAATTTCAGATTAACTCTAAGAGAGAGGTAGACTTTTGATTCATTCCACATGTGTAGTTTACTAAGAAAGCCGTTTCCATGGCTGTGTGCTAGCCTAACAATGATGCTGACCTGTTGTAAATAAATACTGAGGGAAAAGATGGAAGCATATTAGGAGAAACTGTATGGGGAGACTAGGAAGGGTATTACAAAATAATGAATAGGCCTCTAATTAACAAAGGAAAGACTGATCCATCTAACAGCTAGGCAGTATTGCTGCTTTGGACTTCAGATTTTTACTGCGCAAAGGCCTTCCGAAGGCTGTCACAAGCCTGCAGTCATGGACTACCTAGGTGGACTGGCATCCACTGCTCTGTCAGAAGCAAATGATTTCATTGTGTAGATGGACTGTAAGTCATGTTGCTGGAGAAGCTTTCAGGACTTGCTGTGCACATTAAAGAATCCACTGTCCACTATAGGCTGCAGGGAGTCAGCAACTATAATGACTTTCAAAAGGTTTGGATTACTCTCAGCATGAGGCTTCTAGTCTACAGTACTAATCCTTCATCTTTGGCAAATATTTAGATCACATTTCAAAGACTTAAAAACCATAATTTAAATGGCCTCAGATAGTGTATTCACAAAAAAATACTAAACCAAACCTCATCAATAATTCTCAAATTTCGGCAGACATGATGAAAACAGGGTGAGGGATTAACACATTGCAATACTTCAGCTATTTTAGGTAAGATGTCACCAGATGTATTTAAATTTCCTGTATCTATATTCCTTTCAAGTCTAAGAACAGGATGCCATTGACTGTGAGTGTAGAATTCCAGCTCAAGGCTTTTTTCAAATGTGAATGAAACTCACTGTTCATTGCTATTAATATGTGAGTCCTAGCCTGTGTTCAGTCAGAATTAGATTTTTCATGGAAGTAGCACTGGAAGTCAATATCAAGATTCATACTAAAAAGTATATTCTGATTTTCACATTAAGCAGGATGTGGTCCTGCCTTAAAAATGCTTCCAATAGCAAATAACATCCTGTATGCCAGTACACGGTATAAATGCATTAAAGATTCCCCACCATGTCCGCTGCCAGCCAAATGACAAATATGAAAAGGATTTAGCCAAAGCCTCCCTACGTGCAAAGCCGAAAGGGCCAAAACCTCCCCCAAAATGAGTAGCTTCTATAGATGTAATTGAGGTGCCCTAAGTTTCTATGGGTGATCCACTGAAAGCCTCCCTGACGGGGAGGATGGAGCAGTGGAAGCTGGCCTGATGTGACAATGAGAGAAGTGAGGTGGTGGAGCAGCCTGACTGGTGAGAAGACTGGAAAGGGTCACGACATCTTCCTTTGTAAGGAGAAAACAGCAGAGCTGCTTCAATCATGCCACATGTATTGTGGAGAGAAAAAGCAATTTCTAAAAAAAGATTTGCCTTTTAGTGAGTACTTGACAGGTTATTCAGAGGAGGGTGAATACAGGAACTCCTGCACAAGTTCATGCCTAGATCTGTACAGCACAACTCAGGGAAAACTTTTTGCTTTAGACAAAGGGTGCTTAAGAGAGGAAAAGTAAGTTTCAAAGAGTTCTTCAGCAAGAGAAAGACCAATCAGCATCTTTGTTCAGAGCCACAACTGAAGGACTCAAGTTGCGTGTTGATACAAATCTCACCTGAGATTTGTTCACTAAGAGGGAACAGAGGGAGATGAGAGAGGGGTAAGAGGTTTAGGGTGTTGGTAGCTGACCTTTGCAGAGAAATAATGTGTGTCTGCTTCACCGTTACTGAACATAACCGCTGAAACAGTTGAGTTTGTTCAGCCCTGAGTGAAGAGGTACTGATTACCTCAGACTTTACTTAGAGAACTAAGTCTACTTTCTTCAGGAAGGACAGGATAAAAATATGATGCAAAAGTTCCTGTTCTGTTGCTTCCCTGATTTGCAGTCTTCCTCCTCTTAATTCTTGGGTTGAGAACTTTAACATCCGTACGTGTTAGAAGATCCTTCGTCTGAAAATAGCATTGACGTTCCCTGTCCTTTATTTCTAAGTGATTTTTATTAATCACTTACTGTATTTTCCTTATATACTTTTTTGTTCACTTCTGCCCTGAAGAATTTTTGCAACTGAAATTGTTTTAAAAAAACATATTTTGTCTCTGTTTACACAATATATCTTGCTGTCACCTACTGCAAGGAATGATAAATCATTTTTAGGCTAGCGTATGTCATTGAAAATACTAGATTAAAACAAAACATCTTGACTGTGCTTTTAGAATCAATGAAAATGCTGAGACATTTAAAAACAAGTACAGGTTGACTGAAATAACTATCACTGAGATAAGAAAGAGTGTGTACCAAACCAGGAATCACATAAGAGCCTAAAGTCCAATGATGTCTTCAAGATTCTTGAGACGTGACAATACTTTTTTCCCCACTAAACAGAGTAAAGGAACCAGAGAATGTATAAGTTAGGGGAGGATATGTTCAATCTATTGGGAGAAACCTCAGTTAGAAAGCAGTGTTTATGTGCCCTGAGATACACTGCCAATGTCTCTGCATGTGTTTTTACAAGAAATTGGGATATCCACTTTCCTTGAGTCTAGTCTTGTCTAGTCTCCATTTCGACAAGCTGCATCTATCTGTATGCATTTGGTCCCCAGCTTCCTTTACGCTCCATGTGGTACACGAAACTAACTCTGAGATGTGATCTACCTAATAAATGTAGATTTTTTTCAATTCAGTGGTTGAAGTAAAGTGTGAGGCATTAGCAGCTAACGAAAGAAGTGTTTTTATAGCTTGCAGTGGGGGGCCTGTGTTGCATGTCATTGAGAATGGTGGGAGACATAAGGATATCTAAGCATGCAAACTGGAGCAGTGGTTGAGGATAGTGTAGTACAGAGGAAACTGAACTTGGATGCAGTCTCCTCCATGCTGCCTTTTGGGAGTGATCTCTGGATTGGGCTATCACCAAAACCATGCTCAGGTGTTATTTTATAGAGCTAGTTGAAGAAGTCTAAAGCAGAGCCAGAGAACAGGTAGGAAGGCATGTGGGTCACCCAGGATCGAGTGCTCAGTTTTCTTTCCTGAATTTCTTTTATTCAGTAATGCGAAGGGATGCTCTGAATCCTTGTGCTAGACAATGTTGAAAATTCCACATACATATTATTAATGAAGTCTAAAGAAAGATCATTTTGAGATGTTGAAGAGTTGCTCAGGGAATGTCCAAAGAAACTTGAAAGCCTACACTGTGGTGAGATGGTGGTTACTGGCTAGTGTTTTTGAAATAGCAAGACTTTCTAGAGCATGAAAAATGATTGAAAACTTAGGAAAAAATGAATGTAAAATGATATTGATTTAATTGAAGCTGTTGAACAATATTGCAGTAATTGAATGGCACTATACTAGATTGCTAGCATTTTGCCCTCACCTTCCTGGGCAAGTATTTTGTAATGGGCAATAGAGTAGAAAAGTGAGTCCAGTGTTGGGGTTTTTCTTTGTGTTTTTTTATTTACATTGAAGTGTAAATAATAGGTTTCTTTCTAAGTTCTTTTTGACACAAGCTGAGGAGAAGTACTGCACAAGAATGAAGCTACCATTTATTCACCCAGAAGATGTGTTTATATGTTTCCAGCATATTCTAGTCCAGATACTAGGCTTTTGGAGTCTTTCAAAAGTGGCATTTTAAAAGTGGTGCAGAGAAGACTTTTCCTTCTTCCAGAACTTTTATTTATGATATTTTTAAATCTTGAAAGTAAACCAACAATTAACCTCTTAGCTTTTCTCTCTCTTGTAGGGTGATAGCTCCTATGTAAAGGATCGTTGGTGTGTGTTTGATGGATTCATGGTCTTTTGTCTTTGGGTGTCACTGGTTTTACAGGTAATTATTTCACTTACCTTTTTCAATTGAATAGTTCCTTAACTGTGAAAAATATATGGCACAACCAAATAATTACGAATTGTGGAAGTATAGCCGTACATGGGTCAAGTTGTTTTTAAAAAACTGTGCTGAATTCAATAGCTGCATAATTGCACATTGCAGCATATCTATGTTAGCAGTAGAATTTGTCTTAATTTTTCTTATTGAGAAGTTGTACATTAATTTGAAGCTTGTTACCATAAATCCTCTGCATAGTCAAAAGGAGAGAGAAGGATCTTCAGAAGGTCATTTATCTCTTACTTCATATGACGGTTGTGCTCATCTCCTTCCATTGAGTCTAGTAGGATGCCACAGTGACTAGCTTAGGCAACTAAGGGGAGAATTATTCCAATGGTAGATATTTGCCATGCTGTAGGCGTATTGATGTGGTGAGTGGAGGGGTTTCATGTAATATGGCCCACACCTAACAAAAACTTTTTCAAAATTCAAGTTAAAGCACAATGGAAAAAAAAATAATAAATACATCTGGAAGAAATTTGATAAATTTTCTTAAAGGAGGGAACTTGGACATGTTGCAAAGAAGTGTAGAATGTTAAGGTACAGGTCAGATTATGTCCTACAAACCAATCAGTCATTAATCATAACCATTTTTTTGGGTAAGAACAGACTGAAGACTCTCAGACTGGGCCTGCAACAGTATAAGGACTGTAAAATCATAGAATCATTTAGGTTGGAAAAGACCTTCAAGATCATCAAGTGCATCCGTTAACCTAGCACTGCCAAGTCCACCACTAAACCATGTCCCTAAGCACCACCTCTACACGTCTTTTAAATACCTCCAGGGATGGTGACTCAACCACCAGTTCTATAGTGATTGCTGTTACACAGAACTTACCCACTTCTGACAAATTTAAGACACATTGTAATTTTCTGCTTTATACACAGGGGAAACTTTGGTACATCATGTACACATGTAGAGTGAAGGCTGATCATTACAGATAAGGACTCTAGATTACTCAGCTTATGTGTTGTCAGATTCCCCTTCCATTTTCTTAGTACTTTGAACAAATATTAAATTAAGCAGTTACTCTCAGAGAGTGAGAGACAAGGATTAAAACAAGACGTTTTCACCCAATCATTAAGCTAAATAGTCTTTATGGAGTGCCTAACCTGTCAATGTATTAAGGAAATGGTTCCCTGTTCTGTGGCTTGGCTGAAATGTATGTCAGAAGTGGAATCTAAGAGAAGAACATGTACAGTTTTCTCATGCACTTGGAGTTAAATGGAGAATTCATAAGCATTTTGCAACTCGTAAGGCAATCTATGTATATGTACTTCTATATCGTGGTAAAAACCTTAGCGGTATGCAACGTTAACAGATACTGATTTTCATATTTGGAAATGCAAAGTATTCACTTTTAATGAATTTGTGGGAAACTTGTGGGGTAGGACTAGCACAGCAGCAGGCAGCTGACACAAGCTTGCACAGTCTTCTTGAGTTGTTTGAGACAGAAGCATTATGAACATAGGCAGAGTATATTTTTGGAATTTCATTAGGATAACTTATAAATGGATTAAAGGATTTTCTAAGACTTCTCTTTTAAAAAACATGGTTAAAATGAACCATAAAATAAACCGAGAGAAGACTGAAAATGAAAATAAAAATCATGTATAGTATTCATAGTTTTAAAAGTTCTGTAAATGAATAAAGGAACAGGACAGGGTCATCAAGAAAAACTCCTGATTCTTTTGTTTGCAGGTGTTTGAAATTGCTGAAATAGTTGACCAGATGTCACCTTGGGGCATGTTACGGATTCCGCGACCACTCATTATGATTCGAGCATTCCGGATATATTTTCGTTTTGAGCTGCCAAGAACTAGGATAACAAATATCTTGAAGTAAGTAAGGTTGTTATCTGAAGAACAACAGAGAAAATTTCAGTTTTAACTTAGAAGACTGACTACACAGCTCAGAAAATGATCCTGCATGCTTAATGGGTGTTTTCTTCCTGAGTTTTAATTCTGGCCAAAAAGTTCTTGCTATTTTCCGTATTTAAGGAATCAAGTTTCCTAGAAAATGATAAAAATATTTAAATAAATCTTAAAGCGTTTTGCTAATAACTGTAGCCAGCAATTTTCAACCAATGGCAGTAAATTCTGTTCCATTAATATGGGTACTTAATAATCAAAGTGAACGCTCTTAGTAGGGTAATATTTGTAAATAAAAGTACATAAGCACATGCCCTAACCATTACAATGACAAGTGTACATGTATTGATATATGTACAGAGATGCTTACATGCAAGGGAACAGACCTAAGTATGTTTGGTACAGCCGGTAATGGCAAAAGCCATGTAATGGTAATGTGAAAGAGTTTTTTGGTCTTTTTATGGTATCATCTTTACTTCATCATATCCTGTCTGTATAAGTCATTAGATACTATTTTACAAAAGCTAGACGTTATACATTTTATTGGGGTTTTTTATTTCCCACCCTTTGTAGTTTACAGCTGGTTTATTTACCCTAACTTACGGGTTTAGAAAAAATCATGGCTCCCTTTTCTACCTCTGCACAGAGTGAGAGATCAGTTTTAAGGACAAATTATCTGCAGGATGAAATAGTGCTTTCTCTGTGTGAGCTTATTTTCTGTTCTGGAGCTTTTCAGAGGAAGCTTCGCATTCCCTGTGCATTCAGTGTTGTGTTTATCATTTTGCCAGGCGTTCTGGAGAGCAAATCTGGAGCGTTTCAATTTTCCTTCTGTTCTTTCTCCTCCTGTATGGGATCCTGGGAGTGCAGATGTTTGGAACTTTTACATACCATTGCGTGACCGACGACACGCAGCCAGGGTGAGTTAGCCTGTGCAGGCATGATGTGGGGCTGTTCTTTCATTGCATATGTATAATGGTAGTTAGCGTCAGTGGGTATAAAATGAACTTAATAGATTAAAAGTAGTCCACCAAAATACACTAAGATAAATAGGAAACAAAAATGTTAGGAATTATGAAAAAGACAAATTTTTACTGCAACAGAGAGATTACAAATTGTGGCATTTGGCTGTAGTCTGAGTTAGAGAGTGAGTGACTGTGTATGCGGGGGGGGCGGGGGTGAAAGAGCAGGAGAGCAGAGGAGGCTTTAAGAGGAGCATTGTCACTTGTGGCTTATTAGGGTCACATGATTCCTCAGCTTTTGGTGTATTCGCCTATCTTTTCCCAGAAGGTCTGGGTGTAGGGCCAGACCTAAAGTATAGGGCAGGACCACCCCTAGAATCTCATGCCCTTTCTGGATTAAGAGGTCACTGGGACCTGATGCTCAGGTTTAAAGACGCTTTTTACCCAGCCTTTGGAAAATACTTACGATTAATCTTTTACACTGGTGATCAAGTATACATCATGTTTTTGATTCAGCACATACTTAAACACAAGATTAACTTGAAGTACAGTATAGCCTCTTGTCACTGGGTGGCTTATAAAATCACAGGTAAGTATGCACTTACATGTCCTGTTGAATTGAGGGCTTGACTGTACGCTCAACCACCATTATGTTGTAAAAGTCTGTTACATCTATTTCTTTGTTTTGTCCCTGTTTGTTTGGATAGCGAAGTGTTAGCTCTGGAGTTGTAGCCTTTGCTTTAGTCGAAATTGGATCCTTTTATTCCTGCATTGAATTTGTCGGAATATAAATAGAATAGACATTATAAGAAAGCAAAACACTGCTTAATCTGCTCCTGTGCTGAATAAAAAGTCTGATTACCGTAAAACTCTGTGTTCAGGATTTTTCTAAACTAGGGCCTATAAGATATCAAATATAAAATGCGGTTATTAAAAGTGGCAGATACAAAAATGGTTATGAAATTATTTGAGAATACACTATACATTATATGGTATTTTGTTAAATGAAAAAAAATTGACTTTTGGATATTTTGTTATTTATTTAATCAATACTACAGTAAAATATGGGGCTGATCTTCACCTAGACTGGAAATGAGGTATTTCCTTCTGACTTTTCCTCTTTCTAAGAGAAAATCTTTATAGTATAGATTTTTTTACATTTTCCCGTAGACATGGGAAAAAAAATCTTTGTGAAAAATTTGTTTGTGTTAACGAGAAGATCAGTGATTCTGTTATTTACCTATGCTGTTTGGAAAAGCAAGAAGTGTTGTAGGAAACACAGGGAAGATCGGGCATCATATTGCTTATGTCACTGAATACAGCTTTTTCCTGAAATCAGCAGAAAAAGATGAAATGGGACATAATAATGTTTGCACATTGGAAAGTTAAGTTTATAACTTTAAGGTTGCCCATATAAAAATTGTCTGATTTATTCTGCATGTGTTGGGTTGCTCTCTAAATACTGCATTATTTAAAAAAAACCAAGAAAGTTTACAGAAACACCTCAATTTTAGGTTGTTGAAAGGCTGAATTAGAGGAAAAGGTTAAAAGGGTCAAATATCCAGTACATAAAAATAAAAACCTGTCTAAAGTGGGTTAAAGTTGGAAAAGTCAAGTATGAAGAATTAAGGAAATTTTAGACTTGAGGTTGAATGTCTAGCCTTAACTCCTTTTACTTTCAGTATCATCAAGTATATATGTATTTAGCTGTTTAAAAATTAGAAATCTAATTCAAGTTACTTTTTAGGTACCTGGGATAGGCACCTTCAGAAAGTAATTAATCACTTTTGCCATCTCCAAACCAGACTTGTGACTTTAAATGGCTGCCATGGTTGTGTATAACTACAGTTACACTGGAAAACACTTTTTCCCTAGAAGTGCTTCCTCATTTATTCTGATGAATGGTGCTCATACAAAGAACAATTATTTTTTTTCTTTGTTGCTTGACATGTGGCCTTATACCTTACTTTTGGCATATTGCTCATTCCTACTTTGAAAACACTTATTTCCTCTTCTTTTCCGTAACATTCATTGTTATACCTTGTGAACACTTATACATATCTGATACTTTTTTAATTTTTGAGGACTGCAGTACAAGAAGCTCTGGGTGGAGTTAGGCTGTGCCGCCTTTGCGTAGGTCAGGGCTGACCTTCCCAGAGGTGGCTGCAGAATTTGTAAGAAAACCCACCATGGGCTGGGAAAATAGAGAAGGAAAGAACAGTTCTGGTGCCAAAAGAGGACAATTTAGAGGCAGACATTGGTCCAAAATGTAGGTAGAAAGAGGCGACATGCCACATCTGAATCCAGGAGAATTTATTAGCTGAGATGTAGTAGAGCACAAAAGCACGAAAATTGCCTAGACAAATTTTACTTTTGTCTTTGAGATTCAGTTTCTCAACTTCATAATGAAGATTAAACATTCCTTTCAGAAGCTGAGCCTGTCTGTCTGTCTCAGGTGGTTCTGTTCCAGGCAATGGAGAGTGGCCAAAGTTGGCTGTATTTGGCCTAAATAACTTCAGAGTCTTTAATGGGCCACAGCTGTAAATACTCAGTATTTCTGCAAACCAGATCCCAGGCTCCCAAGTCAAGATTAGAAAATGAAAAGCATCCAATTAGTGGTCACCTGTGAGAACTTTAATTTTAGGTGATTTGCCTTGTATTATGCAGAATTCTATGGCAAGCAGCAAGGGTAAAATCGTACTATTGAGCTAAGGACTTCATCTTTTTCAGAAATTTTAGAAGTCACTCTTTTTAAGTCTACTGCCTTCTAAATTATTATTCTAAGGGAGGCAAGTGTCTTTTGAAAACAGCGTCTTAAAATCTTGCTATTCTTTTTTATTTGAAAGGATGTGGCAGCCTCATCAGACACTCATTGCCTCTTTGACTGCTGCAAGTTCTTTTATCTTTCCATCCTTCTTGACGCCCACACTGCCTGACCTCCTGTCTCTCCACCTCCTCAGTCATTTTCTAATGTTAACTCTGACAAACAGAAATACTGAAGTGCGCTAACTGTGGTCTGAGTTTTTCATTCTATCCACGAAATCAGCAAAATCTGACTTCCTTCCAAAGGCTGAAAAGGTTTTTTTTGGTTGTTTGATGATAAATCTTTTTCTCCTTCATTCTTATAATCTTCTTTATTTGGCAACCTTTCTTTCCCTACGGGGAACACTGTCTTCTTCCTAGACAATTTTCTCTACTCAGTATTCCCTTGTGATTATTACTTATCTTTTTACAACTCTGCTGTCACAGCTTTTCCCTGATGATTTCTCCAACTGGTATATCTTTTTTTCTGCCAACAAGTGGTATATTACATGGACTTCCGTAGCATGGATCTTCTTTAGCTGCTTGAAAGACAAACAGTATGGTTGGAATATAATGTATATATAATCCAATTTTCTAGATAAGTCCATACCTTATAAGCAGTTTGACAGGTTGTTTTGTTATATCTGAGATAATTTCAAAGAACTGAGCAAAAATGGTGAAAATATGTTGTGTTCCCGAATCTGCTGTAATTTACTCTTGGGCACCTCCAGTATACAGAAGGTATACAGAAGAACAGGAGAGAGAAATTATTTCCAAACCATTGCTCTGGCTGTTAGAATATTTTATATATCCTCACATACTAGCTACTGAGTGTTTTCTTTATTTTTATTACAAAGGCATGTTTGACTACACAAAAATACTTTCATACCACATGATTAGACTGTATTTATTCCACAACAGTAAATTTTCCTTTTGTAGTTCTCAGTCTGCACTGGAGCTAAGGGAAAGGAAGCCTCATCAAAAGAAAGAAGGCTAATATGGCTAACTGCCATAAAATGTAGTATTTAGCTATTTCTTCTCCCAAAGTCATTCTTTAAGGGCTTTTTTTTTAATGGTTTCAGTAGGGTATAGATTGAGTATTTCTGTAGACCTGTCTGCCTTGTCACCATGACAGTCAATTTAAAATCTTTCTTTGTAAGGTTTCTTGTTTAAAGTATGAACTGCCCAGGAAAATAGATAAGAAAAATAATTACTGAATAAGAGAAAGATCTAAGAGGTTCTTGGTCATCTTTCCATCTGTCTATGGATAGGCCCTGAAAATGTCAGAAAACAGCTTCAAAGACTCTCGAGCTGAAAGTTCACCACAATATCTAATAGAGGAAATAAATATGATTAAAGAAACAAAAGGGATTTGAGATACTGTCTTACATCAGCAGGTGGAAAATAAGAATGAGTAATTGGATTTCTGAGAAAAGGAAGAAATCAAAGACCAAGCTTGAAAAATCAACGTAACAGGACTTCTTTCACAGGGCACATTAATTTATTGATACTAGTTTAACAACCAGCACTGCTTTAATACTGCCTTTGGGATTTACTCAGAGTCTTTCTTAACGGTGGTATGTCTCTAGTATAAACTCCTCAGGGAGAAGAGAAATGGAAGAAATCTTACTTTTCCAGACCTGATGTTGTTTAGACCCCAACCAAAATTAAGAAGAGACAGCATCAGTCTAAAAGGGAAGTAATTCAGTCCAAATGGGATCCTGTCAAAAGGGTGGAAGGCAGTGCTGAGTTGATGGCCAGTACTGGTGTCCAAGGGAAGTGGTCTTCAGGAGTGGGACCCTCTTCACTTTCAGAGGGTATGTGATTTCTGAGCAGAAATCCTAATTTTGTGTAGAAGTGTTATATAGACAGTTATCCAAAGCAATTAGACTGTTGTTCCATTTCACACAGTTTTACCAGTGGTTTTGTTTGTCCAGCTCCATTTTAGCAGGGACGTGACCTTTTAATGAAGGTCTAGGATAGGCTGATGGGAACCCAATAGCCTCAGCTGTTGGTGGCTCAGTAATGACACATACTTATCTCTATTAAGCTATTAAGATTTGGAGCCATTAGAGTTTACACAATCTTTGCCCCAGTGGAAACATCAAAGTTTATTGAACTTCTGTCAGTCTTTATGGGATTACTTTCCTCTGGCTAATAAATTCTTTTGAGTAAGCTGGAGTGGATTTTATAGATTATTGTGAAATTGTCTAACTATAAATACAAGAGTTTGAATAACATAACTACTACATCTCCTCTTTGCTGTAGGGAAAGTTTTATATTTATCCACAAGATTTTTACCTTATAATTGCTGTACAGAATTGAGGCCTGGTAAGTACTGAACTTTCCACAGGAAACCTGCAGGAGGCCAGGATGCCAGAAGTCAGGACATCCTCCAGTATATCAAAAAATTGAGGGAAAGGCCAGATGTTGCTAAGAGGATTCTAAGAGTGATCTCCACTGGATCTGCCAGACAGGTGATCGGGTGCTGTTTCCTTTCTTGAACAGAAAGGAAGCTGGAAAAAACTTGCAAGAGACTTGCTGGAAATATTGCAAGAGGAAGCCAGATAACTAGTGGAGAAGTCTGTGGATGTCCTGACATTCACAGGTTAGACAGCAGTTACCACTGAGCAGTACATCTCCCTTAGCCTGGAAGTGCTATGAGGAAGAGTCACTTCTGGATATGCAGGCAGTAACAGGAAATAGTACAGAAGAAGTTCTGAAAGAGGCTTCAGCTCTGTTTCCATGAGCTCACATGTTGTTTTGAAAACCAGGTGACTGTTCTCAGTTTTGTACGGCTTTCTGGAAGCTGAATGTGATGTCTACATTTGATTCCTGTCCCAGTCCTTTGGATTACTGCAATTCAAAAAGGTCTGGAAAATGCTGGAATATTCATCCTGAGATACTTGTGAGCAGACTGAAGCTATCGTCTCAGCCATTTTATTATTTCTGAGCACTTGTGGAGGGTGGGTGAGGAACTGGGAGGCGGGAAAACAGTGGAAGTTTAAAAAGGAGGAATGGATGAGAGACAGGGCAAAAAAAAGCCAGGAAATTAAGGCTGGAATACCGGTAGGCTTAACTTCTATCCCTGAAAGAATTCTGTAGTGAATAAACAAACAAAAATTTGTAAGCAGCTAGACGATAACAAGGAAGTGAGTAGCAGCTAATATGGATTTGTCAAGAATAAACCATCTCAAACCAATATAGAATCATGGAATCACAGAATGGTTTGGGCTGGAAGGCACCTTAAAGACCATCTCGTTCCAACCCACCCTGCCACGGGCAGGGACACCTTCCACTAGACCGGGTTGCTCCAAGCCCCATCCAGCCTGGCCTTAGACACTGCCAGGGATGGGGCATCCACAGCCTCTCTGGGCAGCCTGTGCCAGTGCCTCGCCGCCCTCACAGTGAAGAACTTCTTCCTTACATCTAATCTAAATCTGCCCTCTTTCAGTTTAAAGTTTAAAATATAATTATCTATGGCAGGGTAACAGCCATGTAAATTGGAGAGAAGAGTGGATGTCACATATTTGTATTTTAGGAAGGCTTTGTAACAGTCTCACAGGACATTTTTGTAAGCTGGCAGGAGAAACGTGGTTAAGGTGAAAATAATCATAGAACAGGTGCAAAACTGCTTGGATAACATGCTCAGTGAGTTGATATTAATGGCTCATGGTCAGAACGGAAAGAGCGGGGATCTACATAAGTCTGTCTTGTGCTATTTGGAGATTTCGTTAACTTCCTGGATGATGGCAGATAGACTATCCTTATTGCACTGAGGGGATGACATGAGGTTGGGAGGGACTGCAGACATTTTGGAAGGCAAGATTAGACTGAAAATGATCTTGACAAATTGAAGACGTGGTCTGAAAAAACTGGATGGAAGTCAGCAGGGACAATATACTGCACTGAGGAAAAATGAACTGTACAAATACAGCATCGTGAATGACTGTTTAGGAGGTAGTTCTTCATAAAGTGCTTTGGGAGCATAATGGAGGAACAGAGATTAACAGAACTGTGCTCTTGTAAAAGTGTATAAATTGTAGTGTCAGACAACATACAGGCATCATTTGGAGAGAGTCTAAAGGAGGTGAAAAGGGAATGAGCTTAGATCTATAGAGCAGAGCTGGTAAGGAGCATTTGGCAGTTTTTTAGCTCAACTGAAAAGCAGTGGACACGTAGCAGTTTTTGAGTGGATAAAAACTTGCACAGAGAAAAGAAATCTGGTCTCTGTTTCTGTACTGCTGCTAGGATAAGAAGTATTTGTATTAGATTTCAGGAAGAAATTTTCAGGTTAGATAGGATATCAGGAAAAAACTTTGTAGTGGTAGGGATAAGGCTGCATTGGAGTCCATTCCTTAGAGAGGTTCTGTATTTCCCCACTGGGGATCTTTAAAACAGGCTGTGGGAACTTCTCTTGAGAGGTAGAAATAGTCTGGGGCAGGGAACTATATTTAATGTCCTGTTGAGGGTTCATATCCAACCTTATTTTTCTGTGATTCTACGTGGTCCTTCCTGACATAACAAAAGTCAGGTATCATTATCCTCAGGATGCGAAGAGCTGTTTGCCTTTGCTATACATCTCTTTTAAAGGGGGCCACATTGACAGTGGGGAGGGTTGGATGCAGGAGTGGAGCTATTGTGTGTTAGGGCAGGGGTGAGAGAATGGCTTGCTGCATCTCGTTCTTTTCTCTCTCTCTGTGTATAAACTCTGGAGTTGGGGTGAGAGCGTGTTCTTGAATGTTCCAACTTCATTCTTTATCCTACTCCACATGGCATATCTAATTCTCTCACCAAAACATGCTTCTTACTGTCAGAGGTGTTATTATTCATGTTTGGTTTACAGTAACGTAAAATATGTTTCTACTCAATCTTTACACACATCCCCCTCTCCCCCCACTGCTTCGCCAGCCTCTTACCTAGTCAGTCCCATAGTCCCCTGCCCACTCTCTCTCTCATATAAGATAGAAGAGTTTTAAATAAATTTCCAGAAGAGCCCTCAAACCCAGCATCACTCCCTATCTCCTTAGCATGGAACAGGCTCATCAGCTGCCTTTATACTCAGTGTATAAACCCCATTGTTTGTACTCGACACAAATGCACCACATGCCCTCTTTTCCAGTGCCTAAAATGCCAGCCATCCTTCTGTCCCTGCTGTAGCAGGCTCTGCTGGGCTCACTGATGCCTCATTTGACCAGTTTCTTTCACAGATTCGTAGTTTACTGCCCGCCCCCGCCTTCCAGCTCCTTGTCTCCATCCCTGTCCTAGCTCACCTCAACCAAAGCTTAGCCTCCTCACGCTCTCTCTTTATGTGGGGCGCCTGCCAGGGCAGCAGGAACAAGATTTATTACCTGTTACAGCTTGATCTTTTATGCTGTCTGCCCCTTTTCTTGATTGTCATATCCATTGCCTACAATCCAGACCAACTTACTGTACACCTTCTACCTGGCAGGTTAATGAGGACTCTTCAGCTGGTATTTGAAGAAAAACGTTTGGTTCCAGACTGTCAATGGCTCATTTAGTTTTCTTTCTTGAGATGGATGTAGCCTGTAGGCTTGAAGACTAGACCAATTTGGGCTTTTACATTCGGGTTTCTTGGAGCCCCAGCAATGTTTCAGATCCCTTATTGACAAAATTATTTGACCTTACTGGAGGTCTGCAGCTGCATATTTTAGTGATACGATTCTCTGTAATGCCCTGTCAGTGAAGCCCTTTCACCAGATAAAACAGTGATCCAGTTTTGGCTGTAAGTCTTCCTGTCCACCTTGTGTACCGGTCATGCTATAAAATGGAGAGATCAAGCTGCTTTTTCCTAGGTAAACTGAGAGCTTTGGTGGAACGGCCAGTTCCGCCAAATGGAACTGGCCAGTCGAACGGCCAGTTGTCAAATGCTAAATGGCTTCCATTTGGAGCTAGCTGGATGATGCTGAGAATTTGGTTTTAGGTGCTCAGTGATAGCAGTCTCTTTCATTTACTACACTAAGAGTCGCATCTCCTGCTACTTCAGATGTTACATTAGTGACTGACCTGTGTAAATGCATTTGATGAAGGCATCCTGTGTATCGTTTTGACACTTTACAACACAAGCTTTTGGAAGGAATTTGTGTTGCACGTAGTTCAGGTTTGGATTCAGGGCAGTAGTCTTCCATGATGCTGAAGATTACCCTGTCTTGTGCCTGAGCAGAAAGTTTGTTGAGGTAAAACTACATGGTGCTGTGGTCCACAGAGAGAGACAGGAAAACCTCCCCTGCTCGCTAGTTGTAGCTAACTCTCCTGTTGTGGGTGATGGGTCCAAAACTGCTTGTGAGTTTTGATGGAAGTGATTCCCAGCTGAACTTCAGGCTTCCGATTTTCAAATCCTACAGTGCAGTTTAGTGACCTTGTGTTTTCCCTATAGTTGGTCAACAGCTACTCAGAAGGTATTTTTCTATATTTAATCCAGGTAAGTCTGATATGCAAACTCAGTTTTTTTGAAGTGATCCTGAACATACTTTAAAATCAAAATGGATACAGTCTTCAGCTTAGATTGTTTCATATAGTTCAGTTTATGCCCTTGCAATTTAAAAGAGAATGGAGGCATTTTTCACTCTTTCTCTTAAATTCCCCAAGGAAATACTTTATTGGACTGTAATAGGTACTATAGGTAGGAGATCACTTCAACTTGTAAGTAAGTCTAATGTGATACACCTTGGTGAAATGCAGATTCATGCAGGCTAACTGATTTGTTTTTAACTCTTCCCGTTCACTTCCTCTGTCTTGGCACTTAAAGCGACAGCCTCCTTCATTGTGCAAGTGCCATTAATTCATGTTGTTCTGATTCCTGGGAAACAAGTCTTGCATTAGCATACGTATCATGCAACTGCTATTTGGATTCCTCTCCCTCATGACTGATTGTAGCAGTCGCAGAAACGGGCTGTCATAGAGTTGTTATGCCATGTGGCATTTGATAATATCTCAAAATAGTACTGTTCACGCGTACTACTTCAAGAACAAATCCATACTGGAACTTCTGAAAATTTTCTTCTTTGAGCTTTGCTTTCTAGTGCCTGGATGTACGTTCCAGCACTGTCCATAGGAAAGATTTCTTCTTTTACTCATTTTTCTGTGGTTAACTTCAGTGGCTTTGTTACTCTGACAGAGTGATTTGAATTTAATTTCCTGTGATGCCAGTAACTAGTGATCAAACCAATACATTGTCAGAAGTGTTAAGTAGCTGCAACCATCCTGTTTTCATTTGGGCAATGACAGCATTGGCTTTGTGTGACATAAACGATCTGTCATGAGCACAGAGTCATCTGATTTTGATGTTAGCACCTGTGTTAGGAACCTAAATGCCTTGAATTCCCTCTCTGGCTAGCAGAGAGAGAAAGGTGCTTCTGGAGTGTGGCTGAACCCACCGACCTCCGAACCTCTGGAGATATATTTCTCTCTCTCTGTCTTCATTGCCTAAATTGAGGTGGGATAAATCAGGACAGCAGAGCTGCAGGCTTTTGTTGTGCAGCTTCTTCTAGTGATTCAGCTAAGAGATGCTGGGTCTTTGAATTTTCGCATCCTGAGGTGTGAGATAAGGCTGGTGATTTAATTTGAATCTCTTCAAAATTCCTGTGCAGTGAGTAGGAATAGATGGAACATCAAAGGCACATTTTGTAGACCCTAACTTAGGTCACATATGAAAAAAAGCTACAATCAAAATCAAATCAAACTTTACCTAGTATTACTGCCTCATGTCATAGGCAGTCTGATTTAATCATGCCTTATTGCTGAATATGGATGGGAGGAGAAAGGGAGTAAGGCCAGTACTTTTCTTAATTTGTTGAATAAACATGTAAACAATTTTCTTCGTGAAAAATTGACCAAACAAGTAAGAACCTCCAAATTCTATCCACAAAGGCTCAAACTTAGACACTAGAGGACTGTGAAAACTGTCAAAAACCCCTGATATTGAAACCTGAAACTGAACGTATAAATAATGAATAAAAGATCTGAACTGAATGGTAAGATAGAAAAATCTATGTACCCCAGGGCAAATATACTGAAAGGTAATATTTTAGCAGTAGTAAAATATTACAGTATCTAGATATTGAATTTAGAGTCAAAAGAAACAATCAGGTCATCTGGTCAGACTTCATTTTGTTCCCCCTCTATGAAACCTTATAGGTTGTGCCTGACTCCAGTGTGTCTCCTAGATACGTATCTATTCTCGATTAGTTGGCAGAACAACAATTCATAAGCAGGAGAACTTTTTGTTTATACCCAAACCTGTTTCACTGTTAAAAATATGTTCCTAATTCATCATCTTAATTTGTCTGGCTTCAACTGTTAGCTTTCTATTCTTGTTATACTTTTTTATGCTAGATTACACAGAACTTTAGTTCCCAGTATTTTCTCTGTGTGAATCCACTTACAAACAATTGAGGCACCTCTCAACATGCTTTTTAATAAACTAACATTATTTAGCTCTTTAAATCTCTTACTGCAAAGCATGTTCTCCAGTGTTCTCATTTTCATGTTTTCGTATGATTTCCTCAATTTTTCAAATATTTTATAAAACATGAACAAAAACCTGTACATAATATTAATCACAATTTGTATGAGTGCCATACAGAGAGGGACATTCATTCACTATTTTTCTGCTTGTAAAGTATGGGAAAGCACTGGCTCTTTCTTGCCGTGATGTTATTGGGACGAATATGAGAGGATGCCCTATCTCTTCATCTCAAACCTTCACGTAGCATCTATATTCCATAGTATAGTATTTCTGTCCTCTTTTATCCTTTTTATTCCATAGGCCATAGGCCACAAGGTTTGCTTTCAGTGATCCTACCTCTATAACTTTGCATTTGGCTGTATTAAAACACATTTTGTTTTATTGGATCCAGGTAATCGAACGATTCTGGTAACTTGTCTGACTTCCCTGTCCTCATTGTTATTTCCATTTGTATCTGTATTCTTGATTTTATACCTGTTTCTTCCTCATTGATTATGGTAAATCATGATGATCATTTTACTGGCAAGTATTTTTCTGACATGCCAGTTAATCAGTTTTCAGCCCATTTAGCATGTGCTTTATTGAGTGCCAACTTTTTAATCAGTCATGTGTTATTGAATGAATTGCTTTGCAAAGTCTAAGATGGGCAATTTTATTGGACAAATCTGTAATCTTATCAAAACCCTGTTAGTATGATGAGAATATTTTTCTCTAAATCCATACTGCCTGCCATTAATTACATTCATGTTCTTTACTCTTTATCAATTAGACTTTGTATTAACTCACTCGTTCTTTTGTTTTGGTTGATGTCAGGCTAACGAGTTGTGCTGCTTGTTCTTTAAAAATTAATGGCATATTAGCATTCTCCCGGAATTTCCTTGCTATTTCAAGATTTATTAAAAATTAATAGAAGAGATGAGAGATGCCCTCAGTTATTTGGGCCTGTTGATTTGTATATAATTATCCCTAGCAGATGCTGTCTGATATTCTCCTCAGTTACTAATTCTTGAGTAGTGAAATCTGTGTTTGCCAAATTGAAATGTAAAATATGGAATGTTGCCAAAGCTTAAGCTGTTTGCAGTGTTCCTAAAGTCATGAGTCGTTTAAGTATGCCCTATCTTATCTTTTAATGTAATAAAAATAATAAATAGATATCAGAGACAATCTGTTACCAGGAAGGCTTGAAAGCTTTATAGTTATAATTACAGATATAATTATGAGAAACATTAAATATGGATGAAGTTTTCACACTTACAGTTTAAAAGATAAAACAGATTTTGTTCTCAGATTAAAAACAGGAAACAGGTTCTGTAAGTATGGTACATGGTGACTTTAGATCTAAGTTTGTCTAAAAGCAAACCATAACATTTAAAAATGACCCTTGGGAATGCTAAGATTGTAACATATCAGAGGAAGAATTGTGCCTAGACATATGTGTAGTCCTTAAGCCAGAGAGGTACTCTGAAATTTCTTTTAACTATCACCAGTGATTGTGAATTATACTGTTACTGAATTATCTAGAACCTGTAATGACTTTGTCAGCAGTAGTGTCCTAAGTTGCAATCTCTTTCTGCACAAACTAGAAGATTTATCAGTGGAAATGAATTACAGTATGACTCCCTTTCACTGACGTTAATGGTTATGTATGTGTCTGACTTCAGTGACAGGAGAGTTAGCTGACAGTGAGTAGGTTTTGAAAAAAATATGCCGAATAATAATGATGAACTACTACTGCAAATTTTAGAAATATCAATATCATGGATTTATACATTAATATCTTCCTTGTTAAGCTGAGGTCATAATGTGATAATAATTATGAAAATAATCAATGGAAAACATGATAGAAACAAAGTTCTTATCAGTATAATTACCTTAACACAATATTGTTATTCTAACAATTGTGCAGGAGCGGCTGTTGTTATTGTTAGGTCTTTCTGTAAAAAGAGCAGTAGTGTAAGGAGGTAGTCTAGGAACCATCTGTTACTAGCAGTTGTATGTTCAGAGCCTCCCACTGGAGAAAAAGGACTTGACTGGGTTAGCACAGTAAGAATTCAGATATGGATTTGGGAATAAAAGACACATTTAAAAGGACTAATGAAAGGAAATTTGCCTAGGTGCTTAGATTGCTTTCACGGTCACCAAGCAAGAAATCAACTTTAACCCTTCTCACTTTTATTTCTTACAAGGAGTCAGAGAAATAGCAAGCCCTTTTCCATCTAGGCTTCCTTTCTTTTAAATTCCCAGAGTCTCTGAAAACAAGCGTAACTTGGCATATGAACGAAGTATTTTTAACTACCTAGTAAGATCGGCAGCCGTATAGTAGTTAGCATGAGCTATCTGAGCTTTTAAGAGGACATATTCTAAACAGAAGAGTTATTTAAAACTTTCCTTCTGCATAATGTTACTGATATAATGTTGTCACAGGAACCTTAATTTCAGATCTCCTGATTTTTATTGGTATAAAATTACAGCCATTAATTATGGATATGCCAGGAGTATCTTTTTTTTTTCCCCCCTTTTTCATTTCTGTAGATTATCTTCTTTAAGGAAAGCCTCTTGACTGGAAAACAAGGTTCTGTGCTCTAAAACTGGACGGTGGTACGGGGGAAAGCAAAGTAAGGCTGAAGACTTGTCTTATGAACCATAGGAACCATCATTTTCTTAACTTAAAGGGCCTGATGCAGTTATCCATGTGCAGGCATTTAGTGCTACTTGAAATAACTAATGTATCCAAGACACTCAGGTATGACACAGGGTTCTCAGGTGTGGCACAGGACCTACAGAGACCTATGACCTCCTAGATCAGCACCTAAAAGTTAGTCCCAAATGGCACTAGCAGTCTGTGTGAGAAAAATCAAATTGAGTTACAAGTCCTGGGTATTTGCACGGACTCAATTGCAGGAGGGAGCTTTAAATCTAGAATGCAAAGTGTTTGTGACTAAATAGAGCTGATTTTGCATTTGATGTGAAAATCTGTTCTTTTAGATGATTAAATGTATTGGTAAGAAATTAGCAAGAAAGAAGTTAGTATTTGCTATACCAGATCTGTGACCTGAGGGGTTCCATTATCATTAATCTGCCAGTCTATACATGCCTTACATTTATATTTTGGTGTTTCAAAGAAAGCTCCAAAAGCATGGTTGAAATCAGGATGCTCATGACACAGCTGACCTTATTTTCCCACTATCAATCCAGCTCGTAAATTACAACTCATTTCATAAAATACTGATGTAATACAGAATTTAAAGCTTAAAAAAAAAGTTCATGGGCTATAATAATTGTCCAGAATGGTGCAGTGAAGGTGTTTCTTGGAAGTAGATCGCCCTGGTTTTCAGAATAAAGACAAATTAATATATATTATATTTATTGAGTGATCCTGGCCCAGAATCAATTTAATTTGAGCTTCAGGAACTTCTTCTCTGCAGCATGGAGCTCTGTGCTCTTTCCCAGGTTTATTTTAGGTTCATTGCTGTATTCTTACTAGCTTGGTGCTTTTGCCTTGTGTTCTGGCAATATGGCAAAACAGAAGCGGCTTTTAGAAAAATGTATGGGAATGGGAACTTTTTTCAGAATTCCGTGCTCAGAGTTAGATGTCTAAATTCATACAGCAGAAGAGGAAACTATGAACTCTTGATATCTTAAAGAGAACTCTATCTCTTATCAATCATCTGATCCAAGCCTATTTCTATATTAGTACTTTCTGTACAGTAGTGTCCATTTTGCGTTTAGGTTCTATCACTTTCTGAATTCATTACTTGACATAAAATCACAGTTACTGAGATTAACCTTTAAGCTCTTCAGAACTACATAATCTTTCTCTGTTTTCAAAGGTTTTTGTCATGCTTCAGCATATGCTTTGTGTGATTTTGATGAAGTAGGGTTCACACAGTCCCCCAGGTCACTAATGAAAATGGATAGTGCAGAACCCAGTCCCACTTCCTCTGAGATCCCAGTTAATGTATTGCTCCCTATTTGGAAGCTGTACAGTTGCTGCTTACTTGCTTTGTGATCCACCAGCCATTTTTTATGTCTGTCATGGTATTTTTACCAACACAGTAGTTCTTTAGTCAGCAGCTGCGCAGTGCCTGGTTTTGGTGCAGAGACAGACATAGGGTTCCCTTCAGCTAAGAGAAAATCCTTCAGCTCTGGCTGATTCATTTTTAGTTATTGACTTCTTTACCTAATTGACCTAATTAATACCTTATTAATAAATATCCTTCTTAATTTTTTCTGTAATTTTCTGAATCTGGAAACTACATGAGTAGACTGGTAATTTTGAATGGCTTTCTGGTGCTATCTTAGAAAATTAATAGAATACCAGAATCAAAAAAATCCCATTTTTCTCCATTTCTGTTTTCAGCAAATAAAGTCAGGCTAACAGAAAATAGGAAGTTAGGAGCTACCTCACGTAATTTGTCTCTTCAGTTGTCAAAACCTCTCTTTGAAGAATAGCCCGAATAAAGAGATGGTGCTCAAAGAGAGATTGCGCTCACATGAGCACATAGTGGTTGAAAGACCGGTTTTGCTACAGATGCCATGGAAAACAGGCACGTGTACTGCCAGGACACATCAATTCAGGTTCTTCTTCTGGTGTACATATGTAAGTATGTAGTCAGAACGTTCTTCGGGCAGTAAAAATAGTGTCAGAGTAGCACTCCTCTGTCTTTTGCAGCAATCTTATTATTGAGGGATTCTTATCAAACGATGTGAAGTCAATTACCTCCTTCTGCGTCCTTTGCATTCCTGTGTAGAACTAATTTCTCAGCTCGCTTGTTGGGTTGATGCTGTACTCCTTACACATTGAATACTCTGCATAGAAATACTCAGTTGGTCTATTGGGATGAATTATTTCTTTAGTCATGTTGCAAGAGTCTTTACTTTTATCAAGGCACCCTATTCAGCAAGATATTTAAGTGCATTGCCTAATAAAACTTCTGAGATGCTTAAACTATTATGTGCTGAATCAGCATCTCAGTACTTAGTTGATGTTGAGTATGGCCTATGAAGGAATAAAACAGTTTAAATCATCTTACATTGAAAACGTCTGGTGATATTCTAGCCACTTCTAGACTGGATGTCTAATACTGTCTAGTCCATGTAGACTAGTCTATGCTTATTTACTGTCTTGAGGCAGAACACAAATTGCCTAGTGACATTGTCCAAAAAAAGGCCTATATCTGTACAGGTACTATAAGCAGAGATTCTTCCTTTTTAGCCTAAATCATACTCAGTGCATGGAGACAGCCTTCCTCAGAAGGAGGTTTGATGTGATATAAAAGTGACCTTAAATGAAGCACTTAAAATGAGTGCTTTGCATTGTAGTGATTGAGCCAGCAATAGTTTTAATAATACACCCTCACGCTGCTAGCCTCTTGGATCTGAGAGATTTTCTAATGCAAACCATAATGTAAAACTCATTAGCTACCAGTAGCCAGGGTTCTGAATCTGCTTGAGCCAATGAATTAATTTTCCATTTCTGAAAATATTCACAAAATGTTTTCTTACGATGATCCTATATATTATAATGGCTTTTAGATGGCAGTATCATAGATCTAACATGCTTAAAGCATACAACTGGCTATAAATTAACATATTCTAGTATCAAGGAATTAAGGTGCCCAGATGAATTTCTAAATCCTTGAGTGACGTGGTAAGCATGTTTACAAAAGGTGAAATGAGTACACATATGCTTGTGTGTCTGTCTGTCTTTCTAGTTACACATATAGCTAAATTTCAGAGTGTTCGTTAAAACTTCAGCTGGAACTGTATGTGTTTGTGTGTGCATCCACACAGATATGTATGGCGCTCTGGTATCCTGAAGAAATGACTGCAGGATGGGTGCAACTGCGGTTATTTCTCTGCATTTATAATTGCCCAGGAAGAACTTTGTAGGAAGCTTTAGTTTCACACTGGCAGATTTAGACTAATCTATTGCTATCGCATGCAGGGCTTAAAAGCAAGAAAAATAATTAAAGCTTCTGTTCACCCAGTTTAGTTGTCAAAATGCATCTGTGAGTTAGATTAAAAGAAGAGGACTTTCAGAAGAACAATAAGATACTAATTATACTAAAGGGCAGACTGAAAAGTTTTACCTTTTCTGTGGGCAAGCAAGATTAATTAAAATGATGAACTTTAAGGCACTGGTCTGAAGCTTCAGGATAACGGGGTGAATACTGCAAGATTTTCTTTGTAACATTCAGCAATTCATTTTGAGTGTTTCTATATCAAAAGTCTGTGCTGTCACCAGGAAGTCAGAATCAACCTGAACATGAATGGAAAAATGCTATTGACTGTTTTTTTCTCAGACCAGAACTCACCGTGATTAGCTTTTCAAGTCTGATTTGAAATTGCCCTAGGACTGAACCAAAAATCAGGATTTTCATTTGCTGGATGAGAGAATACAAGCAAAAAGAAAAATGGATGTTGCTTAGCTGTGTGCCTATTCAGCACATTGGAGCCACGTCATATTGCAACCTTTCTTCCCTTTGGTTTACCCAGCTGACTCATAGCACGAGTAACGCGAATCGTCACTTCTGTGCTGTAATACTGTGCCGTGTTGCTTTGTAGACCCTAAAAGGGAACTGCTCAGGATGGAAGGAGACGGTTTGCTAAGGTTACCTCTTAACTAAACTACTTCTTGGGAAATGGGGTGACCAGTGTTTGGTTTTGGCAAGGGACTAGATAATGCGATTATTAACTGGGTGCTGTAAATGCTTAGGGGCAATCAACTGCCTGAGCTTCTCCTTACCAAAGTCTGGGAGTACTTGGTTACCCATCTTTATGTGTACATGCCACAGGCACAGATTTAACAGGACAGGGAGCTACAAACTTGTCCTCCCCTCTCCTTTTAGCTTCTATGTCTCTTAGCACTGGACCTACCTGAACTTCCATTGCAGTGCAGTGTGACAGAGCGTCTTCAGCAGCTCAGCCCCAGGTGCCAGAGTAGTGATGCTCAGCCTCTGGAAACAGTAAAAGATGGCCAACACACTGTGGTGCAGTGCTGCCCCTTGTCTCGTCGTCTTTCTATTTTTCAGTGTTACATTTACCAACATGAATCAGTTTGAACCAGTTCAAACCATTTCAATTTTTTTCATCTGTTCTACCAAATCGTTACTGGACTGACCTAAAAGTGAAGCAAACCTGTTTCGGTCACAGCAATACCTAGATACTATTTGCACTAAGCATGTAATGATTTGGCTTCTTGCCTGCGACTATCCGTGGTGGAAACCTAGCCTTACGAAGGTACAAGAAGCTGAATACATACTCAGGTGGCTGACAAGTCATCCACAATGATCCTTAAAGAGTGTCAAAGCTAGCTCAAGTAATGTCTGTGAAGTCAAAGTCACAGTATTGACTGCAGTTGAACACACTCTCAGGATCTGCAAAGGAGCCTGAAGCAGTAAGTGTCCAAATTGCATTAAAGAACAGTTGGAGCAGCTGAATGTTAACTCCTCTGTGTCTTGGAGTCTCCATGTTTTATGGGGTCTCTAGGCATTAGTATGAAACTTCTGCTGTTAGTGTTTGTACTATCATTGCATAAGGCTGAAGTCTTAGGAGACTGTTAGCTTGCCCTTTACAATAAGTGCTTAACTAATGAAAATAACATATACCAAAGAACATCAGATAGCAAAAATAATAGCTGATACGCTTTAGTCCTCTCGCTTTCAAGTATTTAGCTTTGCTATGGGCTGAGTTTATGTAACGCCTTAATTTTGTATTTTTCACAGAAATGTAACCTGGAATAATTTAGCTATCCCAGACACCCACTGTTCCAGAGAGCTAGAAGAAGGTTACCAGTGCCCACCTGGATTCAAATGCATGGACCTTGAAGATCTGGGACTAAGCAGGCAAGAGCTGGGCTACAGTGGCTTTAATGAGATAGGTCTGTCCTACTGGTAAAATCCATTTCAGAATCCATTTAAAAATGTTTATGAAATGAATAGAACAGATAGCTCATGTCTGTGCTGAAAAGATATGGAATGCAATCAGTATTCTGCTCAAGTAGAGCACGTGCCAGAAAGAGAAGCTGTGCTGTTTGCTTTGGAATAGTGAAGTTATCATCGATATTTACATTGCCTGGGATCCCAGGATTTAAATAACTTTAAAACAATGTCTTTATTTAGAAGAGTCAACCATTGATTATCACCAGTATGCAAATGCAATGACTAATTTCTGTGTTTTATTTATGATTCATTTTAGAGTATATAATTCATTCTATTTGTCTAATTTTAGTAGTAATTCCCATGCAAAAAAACCCACCCAGAATTACTTTGATAATCATCTTGGTACTAAAGAGAAAGGGGGAGAGAAAATGAGACCATCTATATCCGTGGCAATCTTGATCCAAACTGTGTAAGTCAGAACATCACCCAGAAAAGTGATTGGGAGTCAGGCAGATTTTGCAATACTGGCGCAATTTGTGTTCTGTGAAAAAACTGCAGAGCCACCAGGACAATACATTGTCTGCTAGCTGCAGTGTGTCATACCATCCCCATGGGGGAAGAAGCATAGAACAATAATTCAGGGAAGGTGACGAGAGCATGGTCAGTTGTGGCAAGATCCATATCCAAATGGAAAATGTGCAGTTACCCTGTCAGAGCATTATGTTTATCTTACATTTATTTAACAAAGGTCCAACATGAGCCTGCAGCTGTAAATTTTCATTTCAGCACAGGTAGGGAAGTCCCTTCACATGATAAAGCATGCCTGCAGGCTGTATTCTTTCTGATGCATCTCTCTGACTCTGATAAGCTGCTTTTTCATTTTTCCTGGCTTGAGCTCCAGACTGTTATCCTGGCCCCAGCTGAACTTGAAGGTAATAAAAAGGTTTAATGACTGAATGACTGCAATCCAAAAAGTTTTTTTGAATATTGAAAGCCTTTGCAGCTGAAATCACTTCAGTTGGTTCCCAGGCTGCTGAATATACACAGTGAGCCAGAGAGTCACAAGAAATAGTCTGAGAGTCCTGTTACAACAAGTACTCTGTGATAGCAAATACTTTCTGAACAAAATTTGCCATTTGTGTCCTTTCTTTTTTACCATGAGAAAAGGAGAAAAAACTAATCTCAACCAAGCTCCATTCTGTTTCCTTTGGAAGTCAGAAGGATACCAGTTGTATCACTACTGCTAGCTGAATAGCACTGCTGATAGTACCTATCTTTTATATAAATTTTTTCTTCAGTAGATCTCAAAGGATAACCCTGTCTAATCTCTCGGACAACCTTCAGATTCCTAAGTTAGTGGCATACTGCCATGCCTGGGTGAACATGAGCTGAGTTCACACTAGAAGCTAAAAACATCCACATGCAAGTTCTCTCGTTCGAGAGAGCTTGGCAGGGGAGCGTGGGATAGGTGTATCACCAGAAGAATTATGCCTCAGATTTATATCACCCTTCTTATCTTGACATGCAAAATTGTTTGTGGCATTGAAGGCTGTTATTCAAGCTGCCTACCTCTGGTCACCAGGGAAAAGTAGTTGCAATGCCTTAGACAAACTTAAGCGGGTAGACGATTCAAATGAGGCTCAGAGCACTTAAGAAAGGAGGCCAGTATGTTTTTAATGATGGGGGCAGGTTGGCAAAGACAGGTGAAGTAGTTTGTCCAAGGGTGTCATTCTGAGTGCTGCATTTTAAAGGTCAAAGATTGCCAATAAGCTTAGGAGACTTGTCATTGATATATTGTTTTTATCTAGAAATAGGTAACCAGCATATAACACCTCTCAGTACAGCAGCCAGAAGTTAAGTTGAGTATCAATTGAAAGCCGATTACTAAACTTTAAAATACTGGGTAAGAGAGACACAGCCACTTTGCCACAAAATGTTAAATAAGCTTCCTCAAATTATGAATGCTATAAGCAGGGTTATAACCAGCAAGTTTATCAATAATTTATAGATCTCCATTTTGTGATGCACCTTTGTATGTAGTTAACAGGTAAGTAACACAGTAGATCTTTTCTGTGTAATTATACTATTTTATTGTATACATTCATTGATATTTTACTTGCAGATATTATTATGCAGCCTGTCCTGTTGGTTCCTGAAATCTATCATTACAAAAATCACAAGAGCATAGCAGTTTGGCAGCTACTGTATAATTAGTACCACTTAATTTTTGGTATATAAGTACAAGCTATGCATATATGAATTTGATAATTTCTGTTATTTTTCTTCTCTTTAAAGAAAAAGGGAGTTTTTTTTGCAATTTTAGTACTGGGTGAATACCAAGCTGTCCTAATCAAATAAAAGTTAAAAGACTTTTTTATACTGTGAGGGCTATGCCAAGTAGGTAGTTTTGTATTTGGAAAGACCCTTAATTCTGGCCGTACCCTGCTCCCACTTTGGCTTTGGCTTTAAAGGGTTGAAAACTGGAAAGATGATAGTGTAAGTTTTGGTACTTGACAATATATTTATTTCCCAAGTTTTCTATTTTTAGTTTTGAGGTGTTTATCTGTTTTATGTATGCTTCTATGCAAGTATGTATGTATTGTTTAAGGAAGAACATAGCTATAGACTACTGATAAATATGGCTTGAAGTTGTCTTGTCAAGATAATGTAGGCCATCCCCTTCCGATGTGAAGCAGACTGCACAACCTTTCCAGGCAATCTATTGCACTGCTTTATTGTCTGTACTCTTAGGAAGATTTTCCTAAAGTATAACTTGAATCTTTCTTTTTTGCAATTAAGAATATGATTTCTCACCTTATTCACTATTGACACAGAGAAAACTTTAAAAAAGCTTTTCTGCATCTTTCAAGACTATCATTATGCCTCTTCTACCCTTTACGGCCCTGCGGGGCCATATAGCTCCAAATGTCTCAGTCTTTTGCTATAGGACTTAACATTTTACACCTTAAATTATTCTTACTGTCCTTCTGTAGACTTTCTCCAGCTGATTCACCTCTTTGTTGAAGTGCAGTAGTGGCAGAATACCCCAGTAGAGCTATTACTTTATGTGTTTTTAAGCTCTATTACAGTTTCTACATCCCAGTGAGATGTTTTCCATTTTCAGAACAGCATGTTTGGGGGTGATTCATATGTGTTTCTGATTTGTTACAGCCCTTGTGTCCTTTTGAAAGAGCTGCCATCACTGTTTCCCATCCTTTATTTGTTTACTTGATTATTTCTTTTTAAATGTAGACCCTTACATTTGTCTCTGTTGAATAGCATACTTTCTTTTTTTTCAATAGTATTTCTTCTATTTGCAAAGATCTTCTGGAATTTTAATTCTTTCCTCCCGAATATTTTCAGTGCCTGTTAGCTTATTTTTATCTGAAATTTGATTAGTATAATTTATTTTCTGTCAACCTGGATAAGAGTGAAAAAATAAATAGAACCAGACCAAGATCAGACTCCGTTGGAACCTCATTTGACAGTCTTCCTTTCTGACAATGTTTCATTAGTAGCTGCTCGTAAGGACACTTAACAAATGATTTTGCAGCCATCACAGAGTAGTTTCACCTAGTCGTATTTCTGTGTGTTATCATGGTGAGACAATGTTAAAAGCCTTTTAAAATCAAGATGTAGACCATCAAGTGCTTCTCCACTCTTTACAAAACCTGCTTCCATTCTATATTTGTACAGCAATAGGACAGTAAGATTGGTGCCGTAGGTTCTCCAGTGACTGCATCCTTTCAACATGTATTAATAATATAATACACCTGATGTTTGTGAAGGTAATTTTTCAAACATGGGCCGCATCAGCATATACAGCTGATGCCTTTGTTCTTCAATATATGTATTTCTAGATTGGATGTAGAATGAAATTAACACCAATTGGTTTTGCCAACTTTACCAGTGTAATCTCTAATGAGAGTGCAGTTACTAAAAGCCGGGGCAGTTGTATCTGGCTATACCTCTAGGAGAGTTATGAGCAGCAGTCACAGAGGTCTATCTTAGAACTGTTTGTGAAACTGGAGAATTAATGAAACTTTGGGTGCAGAACCAATTAGCTAAGGCCTCAGTACCTCAAATCCTTTTCTCTGTGAAGTTCTGAAATGGGAGGAAGGAGTAGTAGAGAAAGAATAATCTTCCCCCCCCTTGGTGAGGTGACTTCAGATGTTTCAGGGTCCAGCTGATGGGAGGCTACAAGAAGTTACTGCTTTCTTCTAGTAAGTTGCTCATGAAATCAGTAGACACCTGGGTACCCATTCCAACAGTTTGGTATAGAACTTGACTTCTTGAGTAGGTGGTGTTCTTATACAGTGGGAGCCTTCATATTAAATGAAGTCTTTTATCCATCAGGATGCCTGAAAGATTTTTTCAAATACTACCTGTGGGGCTGAGTGGGAGGGAGAGAAAGGATATGAATGAAAGGCTTCGCTGGCTTTGTGGATGTGGGTGGCAGAGCTCCTTACTATTGACTATACCTGTATGGGACTGTCAAGCTCTTCTCTTTCTCAGACTTCTTAGCTGATTTTGATTCAGGCTCCTATAAAAAGGTTGCTGTTTCCTTTATATTAGAACAGCCTTCAGCCTTGTCTCCCACTGAGAGCATCAGATACATTCACAGCTGGCCTGTTTCTTCTTTCTGATTTTATTCTCTTTTTCTCTGTGTTTTTCCTAGCTGTGTTTAATTCCGTAGGGTGTAGCTGATAGCATGACACTTATCATGAAGTGTGCAAAAAAAGTTGAGGTAAACACTGAGAAAAATGACCTTTGTTTTGTGAATAAACCCCAGTAATTGTACAGCTCATTAGGCATGTGATTGTATTTGCGTAAGTATTTGCATCTGATAGATGTAAAAAGCATAAATATAATTGTAGAATTAAATAAGAGCGTGCAAGTCTTGGCAATTGGAGAACTATGACAAGTACTTCTGCCTTCCATGTCACTGTTTATCTGAGTGTGTGTCTACCTTTAGTCAATATTTAACATGGCAGTAATTGCTATCAGGGCCGCGCTAAGGATGTTGGTAGAGCTGTCTGTGTGGGTGCTGCTGGAAAGGGTGCCACATAGACCAAATGTGCCAGAACCCCCACTGTTGCTGGATCCTGGGCAGTTTTCTTCCTTATCTGTACTTTCCACACAGTACAGGTCCTTTTGCATTCAGATTTTTGTAACATCTGGCTACTAATCATTCCACATGCCTCATGGGTGCAATCATCTGTAATCATCTACAGATGTACACTTGCAGCTACATTACTGATTTTACTCGTCACGTAATCCTAGAGAATGTTTTTTCGTGATTTACAATGCTACATATTGCTTCAAATATTCTGAAAAGGACGAGGAAGTCCCGAATGAAAGATACGTAAAAGTTAAAAAATATTCTACAAAGTAAGCGAGAGAAGTTTTGTGTCATGAAAGGTCATTCTGAAAGGAGAAGGAGGAGATCTTATTCTATGCTGTGCCATCACCCCATCTGTGAATTGCTAGGGCCAGTACCCTATTAAATGATACTAATTACATCTCGTACCTGCAGAGAGTATTTGACAAAGAATACCGTATTACTGTCTGTTTTACATACAGGACAGAAACACGCACGTGTTGTGTCTTGGAGACAAACAATGAAATTTCAATGCTAAGGAGTGCTTCGAAGCACATATACAAAAATTACATGTGTATTAAACCTGACTTGCCTTACAGTAGAAGTGAACGCTGTTCAATGGCACAATGAGCCAGGAAAATCCTCTCATTTCATGGGCTGTAAAACAGCAACAGAGCTTTACGTCTCAGATGTTTCCTACTTTCATTATAAGGCCTTTTCCCTTCTAATGTGTGACCCAGAGTTTAAATATTCTTGGCATGCCTACAGTTGAGAGCCTTTTTTTTTAAATTGGTAATTAGAAGAAAAGTTTTTATATGTCACTGTGAAAAATATCTACCATGATTAGATGAAAAGTTAACCTAATTTAATGTTTGTGAAAGGAAACGTCACGGTGGGGCCAAAGTCAACTTCCTCAATTCACTTATAGGTATTGTTTTAATATAAGACTTGTACATGGATCAAAATAGACCCTTTGTTTACCCATAAATTGAAATTTTATCTACCAAACATGGGAGTTTCATTGGTTCTCTTAGGAGTTCTTTTATGATGGGGAAAATACTTCCAAGTGTGCAACCAGTTTGAATTGCGAAGGCACTGCTCTTAGACTGGAAGAAGATTGAGGTGGCATTAGGTCCATTGTTCCGAAGGAAGGAATTAAGGTTAAGATAATATGCTGTGAACATGAATTTTGCACCTCGCTGCCACAGTCTGTTAAGTACATTTTCCATGAGAAATTTAATGGTGCCTAGAGGTTGGGTACCCGTCTCTAGGATTAGAATTCATAGCGGCCAAGTAGAGTGGTGAGGTGTGATGGACACATGAAAGCCAAACAACTGGAAAGGGAGGAAGGATGCTCACACCAGTCTGGAATAAAAGCTGAAAAGCCGGGTTAAATCAGATCTGCAATTAGGTACTCCTAGAAACAGCAAGCATTCAGAGCTACAAGTCCATTTGTTTATGTGGACACCTGTATCATGAACTTGGCTGCAAGAGACTGATAAAAGTTCTTAAGGAAAAAGTAGAAGTGACCCACATTTTTATATAGTAATGCAGTGGTCAAAGAGAGAGACCTGCATTCTGGAAGGATGCACTACTCATCCCCATGCAGGGGCTGGGGCAGAGCATGTTGCCTTCCACCTCCTGTCCTCTGACTCTGCAGCAGCAGGAATTCCTGGCCCCGGAGGAAAGCGAGCAACACGAGACTGGTGACTAGAGGGAGTACTGTAAAGACCTGCTCTTTGTCATTCTTCCGTGAAGTTATTTCCAGTTTTTCTCCATGGACTACCTAACACAGAAGTGTATAAAACCTTCAACATTTAGGTGGCTGAATGTTAACGATGCATGCCCAGATAAAAGGAAACACTTGAAAATCCAACTTGCCATTCCTGCTGCCACTGGGTGAAAAAAAGAGCCTATCACTGGTGGTAGAGGCTGACCTTTTAATTTCTCTGTCACTTCACGCCCAGCTGACACAGCCTGCTTGGCTCTTGGTGGCAGTATTAGCAGCTACTTGGTCTTCCTGGGTCCCTGGCACGGGCAAGAAAGGCAGGTGGATTATTGCTGATTAGTTGTCCTAGGCAACTGCCTACTTTGCCAGCTCTGAGACTTCAGCATCCATGAGGAACAGTGAATTATGAGTTGATGAACAGAATAAAAACGATACTTGCAGGTTGTTTGTTCAAAGTAGGAGATACAACTGACAGTGAAAAGGATTGCAAGGATGCTTTCAGCCTCCCAATATGCCTCCTTCCTCCGCCCACTGCCCTTTCACAGTCATCTCCACCTGAATGAAGCCAGTGTCGTTTTCAACAGACATAGATGGCCAGAAATGCAGATCAGCATCAGGACCACAGCCTGAATCCCTTGGCTCTGAGTCATTTGGTATCCGGGATAGTAGAAAGGAAGGAGGGGACTGAATTGTTAAGTCAGAGCCTCCATTTCATTGTACGTGTTAAAGGCTGAGAGATTGAGCTCTTATGAGAGAAGTGTTGGTTCAGTAATGATTTCATCAAAATTTGTGGTCAGACTCTATTATTCTACAGATGACATGTACGCTTGATATACATATTGAGTCTTAATGCTCTGTTTATCCTAGCAAATGCATCGTAGTATTAAATACTTTGATAAACAAGTCTAATCTTACTCCACTTACACTGCTCTCTGATTCAGGCACTTGCATGTAAAGTGCCTAATAAGGCGGCCTTCATCCATGACTGCGGCCTGTGGTGTTATCATGTGGTTACATGACAAGTGATAACGATGGTAAGGTGCGAAGGTGTCAGAATGTAATTAGGGAAGCCATTCAGACTGTCTAGTGATAAAACTCGTATTTTCTAAATGTGAGCCAAAATGACTTAAAGCATGCCCCATTAGTCCACTGACTGAGAAACCAGTGAAAATCATTATTTCAAACAGGGGTGATTGATAGGTTTTTGTTTTTCTCACTGGAATTCCTTCCTAGGCCTTGCAGATGGAGAGCAATAGGGCTCTGATCCCAGCTGAGGCACTGTCATGGGCAAAAGAGCCTCCACTCAGGGAATTTCATTTGTTTGTTTTACTGCCAATTAACATAAACTTACAATCACGCATTCAGGTATTAAGAAGCAAGGAAGACAAACAGTTAAAGAGGCGCTTAGGGAAAACACTTTTTTCCCTTCGCCTGTCTCAGCTTCAGCCCACACGTCTCTCCTCCCCCTGTCCTAGTCCCCACTCCTCTGCTTTTGCAGCTTGCAAGGTGGGGAGCGGCAGAGGAAGCTGGGGTCGGTGCCTAGTGGTTTTCTTGTTTTGCTGCTCCTTGTTTCTTACTCTGCTGCCGCTGCTCCTTCCTTCTTAATCATCTCCTTTGCTCCAGAGTGGGCATAGCCATGAGTTCATATGCCCCGTGCAGGTGAGAACAGTTTGCAATCCTCATGGTGTTGTTCCTGTGGGGAAATAATTCTCGTTACAAAGGATGTGAACGCTGTGAGGAGTGAAGCATGGTTATGTGAAAAAAGTAAACAAGTTCAGTTTGTTCCTCAGATATAACGAGCACCTTGAAAGGGAGTCAGCTAATAAATCCCTGTTTAGGCTTAAGGCTCAATACTGTTTTCACTGGTCACAGCTTCTTAAGGACCTGCTTACAAGGCCATGTTTAGTTTCCCATCAGAAAGAGTTTAATAACAGCAGGCTTTGGGAGTTTTGTTTTTTCTTTGGGCTTTCTTTTTATTTGGCAGGAAAAGTACTAATGAAATTCAGTGGTTGGAAGTTGAATGTAGACAAATGCATTTAGGAAAACATGAACATTTTGTATCAGTCAGTGTTACTGCCTATAAAAATAATCACCAGGAAGTTGAAGTGAAAACACTTGCTATCTCTCCTAAAACCATGCTGGAGCCCCTACAGAAGATACTGGACTAGGTGCAGGAAACACTTGGTGAATATCTCAGCATTTTTTGCTATAAAAATTAATTTTAAATTCTTCTAGTTTAATGCTGGATTAAGTTATCTCAGAGGTTCCTTTGGGCCTTAGGATTGATTCTATATATTATTTATTCTTTAGTTTGACAGTTTTGTCTCAGTCTTGTACGTGGCCGAGAAGTGATAGACCTGCAGTCGTTTTTCTGTGTTTTTCTGATCCTGACACTTCAATACTTTAAACAAAAGATAACAGAAAAGAAGTAATGCCAGCCTACTACGGTCAGTGGGTTAGTATTTTCTTTCATCGTAAATATCTGTGCTGTATTTGAGCAATTGTATTCTAAAGTGGTGTTTGACTTTACTCCTGGTTTTACATTTTCCTGTTCTCCAAGCATTTCTTAGTGATTCTAAACCTGTTCTTCATCCCTGTAGTGAAAAAATACAGATCTACAATATATTCAGTTTTCACAGAATACAAAAAAGCACCTTTTGGACAGAATATTCCTCTCTCTCGATGCTCAGCTTTAATTGCGCTCGCTGTTTAGCCGCTCTTTGCTTTGAGAGCTTCAGAAAGCACAATAATGACCATCTTTCTACAGAGGTTTTACCCACAAACACTCTTTTCCATTATGCTCTTCAGCAGAACGTGTAATTTTTTCCATCATGTGGGTCTGAAAGTATTGGAAGCTCTCTTCATGTTACATTATGCTGACTTGTGTTCTTCGTTAGTATTATATCTTATACAGGATACAGAACAGTATCTTTAAATCAAATCTTCCTCTCACTAAAATCTTCTTGATACATCAAGAAGAAACAGTGTTTTAGGGACTCTTGTCATGATCCAAAGCAATAAAAGTAGCTTTTCCTTGATGATTTTTTTCTCAGGAATTCTAGATTTTTATTCTGTTAGCCAAGTCATGTCTTTTGTGATGCCTCGTTCGTATGCTGCCGCTCATGCTTTTATGTCACCTAGGTGGCTGAGTTACCACTTTTTCCTCTCCTCAAGAAAGCTGTTTTTTTGAATGCCTTATCCTCCATGTGCAATTAATATAATTATTAACTTATTAATAGAACAATTAAAACAGTTTCAGGCATTCTGCTCCATCCTTCCCCCACTGCTAACATGCTCAGTAGTTTAGTTGATATCTTAACCTTAAAATAGAAAATACAATTGATATAATCTTGAACTGACAGAACTGATAGATTTGGCAATGCAGTGTGTAGAAAATTCATTTTGCTATTAGAGTTACTCAGGCTTGTCTAAGAAGCAAGATGATATTATTTAATTCTCAGATTGGTGCACCAAGAAAGGGCAGTTGCTTATGAGCAGAAAGAGAAATGAAGAGTAGGCAAACTTAGTTTATTAAATTGTGCTTATATGGCACAAGTATTTCCAGCCTTAGCAGTGTCCATGGGACGTACATAATCTTTCATTGCACAGTAAAGCAGAGTCTGGTAAACCAACACCTTGCATATAACAGACAAAAATAAGTTTTTCTCCTTGACGTATCTCCACGTTCTGCAAAGTGGACTTTATATTTTGATCCTATTTCTGTGCTTTTTGAAAAAGAAATACTAGCAAGAACTTTAAAATTAGCCATATAATTTTTCCAAGTAGGTGACCAGTTCTGTAGTTTCCATGGCTGTGGTGGTGTGTGTTGGCGTGGTGGTGGTGGTCCACTGTTTCTGTGGCTTGGCAAGGATATCCCACCTTATGCTTGTCACTTGTCCCCCTTAAATGAATGCTTATGGTTTATTGCTATGTGTACTTTAGCTCAGCTCCTGAAGGAGGTGTTTCTGTTCTGTTAAGATACAACGCTGTCGGAACATTTGTGCTGCTGCATTAGGTGGGCTCGAAGACACTCATACTGGGTTGTTGCCCCTGCAAAGTTATTTCTTGATTTGGAGACAGTCCTTTCCTCATTATACTTATTTTCTCCATTTAGTTTTAAGTTTATTTGAGCATTCAGAAACCTTATAGTCACAGTACCAATTTTTAAGCCATTTCCCAGGATGACTGACTAGCAGCAGACTGGTTTTAGAAATGCTGATATCCTCTGTATGGAGTTTTCTCCTTAGCAGACACTAAGTGATTGACCCTTATTTACTGACTTCCTTTGATCATAAATGCAGTGTTTATCCTCTGTAAATCACCTGCTCCCACAGCCTGACAGGACACGGTTTATAACCCTCTATTAACTGTATATGTAAGTGAATATCCCTGTACGTTACACTTTGAAAATACAGTTTTTCTTACTTAAAATTTATGCAGTAAGGTTTATAAAAAGCAGACAAATGGATGTGATTCACTATTTCTTCCTGATAGGGATGAGATATGGCAGTTACCAAACACTTTGGTGGTGATAGTGGTTTTAAGGTGAGTGACAGTTAGCTCTGTTAGGCAAAAATTCTGTGGCACGTGGCAAAGTTGTTATTGCTGTAGAAGGACTGAATGTGCCTTTGAAACCTGAGGTCTTGATGAGCCTTCCACTGAAGGGCTGTAGTTTGCCAGACATCTTCAGATTATTCCAGTTTTGTTCTTTAGTATGACAATTCCATCTAAACAAGCAGAATAATTTTAAAATTGAGGTTCTCTAACATATGGCCATGTTAGTCAGTGAGTTTGCATGGATTGTGGATATATGTGGAAAGGAGAAAACAGGTCATTTCTTGGTTTGCAGGGAACACAATGCCAAATGATCAGAGTCTAGCAGGGAGCGCGTTTCTTGAGAATGTTCAGTCTCTTCAAGCTCTCTCAATTCTTATTGTTGCTGAAGGGAGTCACATCTGTTGTATCACTGTTGTGTGGGTGATGTTGATTAAGTTTTAATGGAGAATGTATTAGCAAAGACCTTTCATGAGAAATTTTCAGCAGATTAGAAACCAGTGCCTTAAATACATTCTGTAACGCCCTGAATTTTCAGTGGAAAGCTGATGGGCTTTAAATAAAGGCTGCAGCTCAACTGGTAGACCTGCATGTCTGAGGTCCTGGGTTTGTATACCCTGGCTGTGTCATGACATTATACCAGAGAGATATTTCATTACTACTTCTTTATTCTTGCTTGATTTTTGTGGGAGAAGGAACCCTGATATGTGGACCAGAAGGCAGCTCCAGTCTCCCTTCCCCAAGGCTGAGGTACCAATGTCCTGGCACTCCACAGCACACACCGACTGCTTAATCTGGTTGTACCATGTGGGTCCAAGGGCATGACTGGGATGTAAATATTGGCTGTTACTGATGGTCACAGTGACCTCTTTGTATTTCTGTGTTGGAAGAGTAACAGAGATACCTAAACCCACAGCTTTTCAAAAAAGGATACTAAGACAATGCTTCTGATTTTAGGCAACTGAATAGCTGGCCTGAATTTGAAATAAATAAATAAATAGCGGGATGCTCCAGTTAATGCCCTTAGCTATTTGATGTTTCTGCACCACATTGCCACTTTTCTCAGTGAGACCATTTTAGTTGCCTAGTTAATTAAGACTTTTTTTTTTTTTTTAAGCAATGGTTTAGAGACAAAAAAGTAGCACAAATAATGTCTGTAGAATTAGCTCTGTTACACTAACAAATGGTATGTGGGAAGTTGTAGAGTTTTGGAAACTTAGAGTAACTTGAGCGGCCCTCCAGAATTTTAATTTATTGCTGTGTTAATCCCAAAGTAATTGAGTCTTGCATTAAACCAGGCAATCAGGTGAAACTAATGTGAATAGATTAGTACAGTTGTCTTGTACTGACAGTCAAAGAAAACTTTAATGCTGCTGAGAGAATTCAGTGGAACGTACTTTCCCCTGCCATTTCGGAGTGTTCCGTGTTAGTTTAGCAGCTAAATAGTTGAATCTATAATGGAATAAAACAACTTTCCAGAAAGCTTTACTTTTTCTTTTGTTTTCAGTTTTGTTTTTAGTTGTGGATCTTTCCTGGTGGCTATCTTTTTCTGCTATGTATAGTTTGATACATCACTTGTGCCATTATAGGATGCTGCACAGAATTTAATGACCTGTCTGACATCTGTGCTGTGTGCTTCCTCCTATCTCTCATTGCCATCTGCACCTGGGAATGCAGAAAGAATGGTTTGCATGCTTAACCAACATGTTTTGTTCAGATTTCATTTTGAAAGTAAGTATTTTGAAGTTTTCCTTCTAATATACCTTCTGATAAGTACTTGTGTGATAGGGTTGGCAATGATAAAAAAAACAAACCATAATTGCTGATGTTAAATAAAAGGCCCATAAACTGTCACTGATCATAAGCTGAAGAGATGGAAGAGCAAAGTGTGGTAGAAAGGCTGTCTTAATTGAAGGGTATAAGGAAACGAAAGTTGAGGCAGGTCAAATGCAAGCTGTAATTGCACCTTATTATGCTTTTTTCTACTGTAAGCTGTATCACCTCAGGCATATCGATCCCTTACCAACATACAACTTCATGTACTGCTTCTTAATTTATCTCAAGTAGCATAGTTTTAAATTCCATGTAAGTAAGTTTTCCCCTGTGATTAGTAGGAGATCACAGGCATAATAACAAAAAAAAATAGGAAAATTCAGTAGAACTCGCTGGCACCAGCACCCCTCTTGGCTTCTTACTGAACCACTGAAATATCCCCACCCCTTGCTCGATGCTGCTTTGTGTCTTAAGAGGGCTTACTTGCTCCAAGATGAGGGTTTAAGGAGTCCCGGAATGGAGCTTGCTGGGGAAAGTGGTGCTGGAGACATTGCCGCTGGCTCTGCGGGCCCAGGCTCCCAGAGGGCAGCCCTAGCAGGGGGCCGCCTTTGCACTGCAGCCCCCGGAGAGGCTGCTGTCTGTCAGTGAGTTAAATGGAGTCATCCGCACGTGTCCTTCTCGTGCTTACTTTCTGCTGCCCGTGCTCCAGCGTAGCAAGGCCTCCCAGCGTGATTTTGGGATGATACATGCTCTGTGAAGGCAAAGGAGGAAATCTGCTTTTGTATTGCTGCTACTCTTTACTTATAATTCCTATGGGAAGCGTGATTTAAGACACTCAGGTCTGTTATCTACAATGACATTTCTTTTTCCTCTAATGCAGAATTCTAACCAAAGGGTCAGGTAACTTTGAGAGGCTAGGTAAAGCAATTAAGGGACGCATGTGTGCTAGGAATTTCATGGTCAAAGGGAAATAAATGCACATTAAGACCATCTCCTTAATGAGAATTTACTAAGAAAATAAATAGAAAGAGCTGCTTCAAGCAAAACCAACCTCCCACCCCATCAGTTTGTGCTCTGCATGAGAACTGAAGAAAGGCTTATGTCAAAGACAATAACTATTAGTGTGGATAGCTACTCAACAACTCACAGTCTGACAAGGAACAGAGAACAATGTGAAAAAAATAGGGAGAGGAGTTAAAGGTGTGACGGTAGTGCGAAAAGCCCTGAAACAAAAGGCGTGACTAATTTCAGCCACACTAAGGAGCAAGAAACTCTTAGCCAATAAGCAAAGCATGAAGTTAGGCAATTAGAAACCTGTCATTCCATGCCAAGAAAATTAGATCCTATTGGTTTAATTATCAGTCAGTGCCATTAAGACAATATAGCTCTGCATAATGAAAGCTGCAGTTACTGTGTAATAAGGTAATTATTTTCACAGTGGAAGATTTTCACTTTCAGTCAAGAGCTTCAGTATGTGACCCGTTTACAGGCTTTGACCTTCAACACTTGCATAATGCAAGGGACACATTGTTTTTACCTTACCTGCTGAGATTTGGTTATTTTATCCTAAACAGCGTTTTCGTAAAGTTGGTGGAAATGAGCAAAACCACCCACTACCAATACAATCTACAATAGTCATGCAACATGCCCTCTGTTCCTGTAATTAGAGCAGCTTACCAAATCATCTTTGATTTAAGACCTTTGATTTGATAACGCAGGGCCAGCTTGCAGCTTGGCTTTCCCGCTTCTCCTGGGGAATAAGGGGGAATAATGCTGTTCCAGAAAATCTAGATCACAGATGGTCACTCCAGAGGGGGTAGCGCACGCAGAGCAGATGCTTAGGTGTGACTCTCCAGCACATCAGCTCATCTGTGGTAACTGACTTCATACATGCTGCTACCCTTGCAGTACCCTGTGGCAAATGCGTAATGGCATACTCCTCCTTCATTAAATAGTGCACAGTCTCAGTTTATTACTCTGTTACTGAAATATTTACATATTGCATGTTTCTTTTCCTAAGTGTCTGTTCCCTGCTGTTCTTAGGGACTCTCAGTAGTTACTGTATTCTGCTTCAGGGTCAACATCATGACATTGCCACGTGAAGAAATTCTCACACAGTATTACACAGAGTACTGGAAAAGACCTAGGTTACAAGCTAAACGAACAGCATAATGTTTTGGATCCCCTGTGAACTACTGAACTACTTCTTCCAAAAACTGTAAGACTGCTCACTTCCAGTTACTGCCTTTCTCGTAGCAACTGAGGAAGAATAGAAATTACTTGAAAGGTAAAGTCTTATATAAGAACGTTAAATACCTTATGCTTTACTCTGATGGTAAATTTTGGTTGTGATCAAGGTGGGAGCTAGGTCTTGCAGTATCTAGTGAGTGAGCTGAGTAAATCTTTAACACATCCAATGAATAGTTACCACTTCTGTATTTTTCTGTGCTTAGGACACAGTGTTCGGAAATATATCTTGATTTCTTTGCCACAGGGGCATTTTTGTTCTATGAATTGTTTCAGTATGCAAATAATTGCTATCTTTCCTAAAATCTCCACAGATACTTTCAGTAGACAGACTCTTTAATGGTACAAGCTTCTTTGGAGGTTCTTCTTAATACTCAGCAGAATTTGAGACCTTTTGAAGACATGCTATTCCATCTCCAGGGAAGGTGTGACTGGTCATCTTGGGAAGTGTCAAGATACATCTTCTTCCATACTGCAGTCAGCATTTTCCACTGTCATCCAAAAACTCCTTTAGAAGGTTATCCTCTACTTTGCCAACAAATGTGTACTACTGTCACCTTGCAGTAGAGGGTATCATAATGATCAGTACTTTGCCTCATTTCAGTAAGAGATTTTGACCACAGTTTATGCCTCCTAAGATTAGATAATTAGCATGAACCCTCGGAGTAAACCACACAACAGTATCACTTTTTTCTTTCCACTGTGAAGAAGATAGCAGTAACTAAGCTCCCAATTTTGGCACTTAATTTAAACAGCTACAGTGAGATTGGATGACTTTGGGCCCCTATTTCCAGCTAAGCTATACACTTTTTTAGTTCATGATACTGAAAGAATTAAGACTGGATTTTATTGTATAAAATTCAAAAGAAGTGAAAACAGATAGCAAATTTTTGGTCAGAAGACCTTGTCAGTCACCAGTGGGGCAGGGATATCTAACCGTTCATAGAGCATAGATGCTCTGTGGTAATGAGTACAAGATAAAAACATGAGAAATCTGTTCTATTTGTCAAGGAGCTGACTCTATACATAGCTGATTCACCTTGACAGAAGTTACCCAGGGGCTGACAAATTCAAATAAAATAGGTTAGTCACAGCAGGACTTCTGTATGTCTCTTCTGATAAACTATGGTATTATTTTCTTCTAATTACCTGTCTGTGGCAGGTTTTGCATGGTTTTTATACTGGTATGTGTACTACTTACACATCCTTCTGTATTAGCCAACTTTGCTATATTCTACATATGAATATTTTTCTTACATTTGTTTTTCATCTGCTTTTTTTAAGCATTTTACTTAAAATTCTGAGGTTAAGTGACAAATATGTCTATTGTCATTTCTCAAACAAAAAAGCTTCCATCGTATTACCATTTAATCCTCTTCTCCAGAACAAACTCTATCTGTGTTTTCTTTTTCCTATTTTCATTTTTTGCATTTCATGTAGAATCATAATTCTGCCATTATCTGGATGGGTTTTTTTGTCCTCGGTATCTGATACAGAACTATGGAGCAATAATGGTGATTCGTGGTTGGGGGGGGTAGTGGCAGTGAATGGAAATTGCATACTGAGAAAGCCTTTAAAAAAGTCAGCATTCTACCATTATTATACCATAGCCATGGATATGTATTTCACTGACATTCACATATCGAGATGGTAAATGCCCTGGAAATAGCTAAGGATATTGACTGCGGTCACTGGGGCACTAGGAAATTCTGAAGAGAGTTTGGAGTAACAGGGGAGAATACTGGTTTTGAGTAGTGGCTCTGGGAAGCTTGTAGGATTAATTTAATAGATGTCTGTATGGTTATTTCACAATCAGTTTAGTCTTTACAGTCTTTTACCTGGTCATTTTATCCAGTGAAGAATGCTCCTTCTACTGTGCGTTTACTCACACTGTGGTTAACCTGCTCTCTACAGTAATTTCGCAAGTGTCTTAACCTAATCAAAACTGACTATGTTAGTTGCTTCACACCTATCTGTTTTCTGTTAGTTCTCTTCACAAATATCCTGTCAAATTTGTCAGAGATGGTGCTTTATGTTATACCAAACTAGCTAGTCTCCATCAGCTTGTCTTTCTCCAGATGCTTTCTGATTTCATTCATTCCTTAGAAGTGGTACGAAATCCATAGCACACATGCTTTCATGGATCTGCAGACTCTTGATATCTCTAAGAGCTGTGACTTTTTTTCTGAACATGTTTGCTTCCTTCTGGTCCCTAAGCTGTCCTTCGCTTCAGTTGAACATTAGGGTCATCCATAGATTCAACCCACTATGCTAAGAGCAGTTTTTAGAGGGTTCAAATGGTTAGGGCTGCTGTAGTGAACATTTTTGACCGAAGTATGGGAATATTGTTAGTTTTGCATGCAATTCACTGACTGCAGACAGATGCAGGATTGCAGCTGTGTCCACAGTGTCCTCAGGCATAATGGTGAAGGTGCAACTTGGGAAGAGTTTTCACTGGAGAATTTCAGTGCAGTTCAGAGTAAACAAATATTTTGTAACAAAACCAGACCCTGTACCAAAGAGTGACCTTCCCCAGCTGTTGTGCAGTACTTCATCAAATCAGCCACATTGCTGAGGTCTTCCAGAACAGAGCACAGTGTTAATCCTTCCTGCGTAACTTCATTAGAAACATTCTTAGAAAGTTCTCCTGTCAGAAAGCCAATGAAAATGAAATAATTAACATTTTTATATCATTTGCTAGCTGAGGATTAAGCCTGTTTTATTTGAAACAACTGGGCCCTATTGGACTTAGATTTTGTTTGAGGCCTATATCATCACATTTAGTGATGAAACCTTGTTTTTCAGCTGGAAAGAACCTTGGTAATACTCTTGTCTACTCCTTCTTGTGACCATAGGGAACTGTACCATATCTCACCATTGTTAATAAAAGTATGAGGTACCAACTTAAAAAACTTAGGAATGGAAGAGGCAAAACAAGATGAAAAACTCTCTCAGGACTTTATTTCTCTGATAATTAGAAAACGCCTAAATTCAGCCTACCTCGTGTTCATGGCCACTTGTTTCAATGCTGATACTACGTTTTGTCTTTCTTTATGGTCAGAGACGAGTGCTTAGTGATGTTTACCCTCTATATTTTCCATTTTTTGGCAGCCTGAACTAGGGAACTTCCTACTACCAGAGGTTGTATTTGCACTTAGATGTTTGACTGTGTATCCTTCTGATGCATAGCACCGCTGAGCCATATACTGTGAAAACATGTGTGAACTATGGAATTGAGTCAGAGGCGGGATTTGCACTAATAAAATCATGTGCTTGGCACTGATCTTTGGTCTACAAACAACATGATACAGACTGACTCGTATTCACACTGCTCAAGCCTGGTCCCTTCTAGAACAGAGTGGTTGCATATCTATATGTACAGTGGTTGGTTTTGAACTCCACTGGACCCAAAACATAGCTCAAAAATGTTGTGGGATTTTTCAGTCCAAAGTTCCCATGAGGATTGTGTCACATCCCTGGTGTCCCAGCCCACCAGGGATGGGATTTTATAGCCCAGTATTGAAGGTATGTATTGCACGAGGGAATGTCTGCCTCTAGAAGATGTTGCGGATGTGAGCCTATTTGTAATAGTACTGAAGGAGTGTATGGATTGGAGGGAGCTACGCTTGGTACAGGCACATGCATGGGAACAGGAGCGACAGTATTTGACTACATAAGCGCTTGCAGAAGTGCTGCCTTGCAATAGACTCGGGCTGTGGCTTGACACACGTTAAGACCCACAGCAGGGATTGCTCAGGATGAGGCAGCGTACATGAATGCGTTACTGTTGGAGTCACTGAAAGAGGCACACAGTACTGAATTTATACCAGCATAATGCCTTTGGGCCAACTTTATGCTGGAGGTAGGAGACCAGACAATACCTACTGTGGCACAAGTTAGGGTGCAGACGGACAATACATGTTGCAATATTTCAGTGAAACCCTCAAAAAAAGGGTATTTTTCAAGTGGCAGAGACAGCTTATAGCAAATGAATACTTTGTGTCATGTGGCTGTGATGCTTTTAACATAGTATTCAGAGTCTTACAGAGTTAAGTTATCATCAAATCATGTCCTGACTGACATTTTATTTATTCACAGTGTAACTTTATGTGTCTTACTTTACAGAAGTTAGATCTACATCCCATGAGTCACGAATGCTTCCCTTATGGAAGAAAAAGAAAAAAAGCTTTTGTGCAGAAGAATATGATTTAGCCGGTTCAGAAGCAGTGGAAGTTGGCTCTGCACCTCCCACAACAGTTTTCCAGGCAAAACTCTGACTCAAGGTGCTTTTTGCACTTTGAATTCAGTGTGTCTTTGTAGTGTCCATGTGCAGCATTTGGAGAAGGTAGTGTCTGTGTGCGGCCTAAACACACACAGGTTACTTTATGCATGGTGATACAATTCTTTTCATAACTTGTAAGGATGAGACGCTGTACTGGCTTTACACCACTATCAAACAGTTAAAAAGGATTTCCTTTCACCTCCTCTCCCAGCTTTAATTTCCATAGTTTGTTTTCTGTTTGTGATAGATCAGTAGAAGATGGCCTTGCAAAGCTTCCTTTGCCCTTTGCACAATAAATAAAGGGGTGTTAGACAAGAAAGCCATCTGGTTGCCAGGCCAAATAATTTGCGCTATCAGTACTATAGAAAGAAACTGGAGAGTTGTTTGGTGCTCCTAGCTGTAATATATAGGGGTAAAAAGTATCTTTGGATGTCTCTAGTCAGTGAGGTTCTTTATCACTAGATTTCCCTACAAATGCAGGTTTTGTCACCTAAGTTGTCCACCTAATATTGTTATTTCTTTTTCTCCTTGTATGATTTGGTACTCACGTTCTCTCACATTGCTGTGTTTTGTTTTGTCTTTTTTTTTCAACTTTATCAGTGATTTATTGTTAGGATTCCTTTCCCTGGAATGTGATTGTTTACCTTTCTGTTCATTATACAGATGGTAATTCAGAATATTATCTGGTGACTGGAAATAAATACATGCTTCTTTCTGTTTCTGAATGTTGCTGTTAGGATTGAGTATGGTATTTGTCTGGGAGCAAATGGGATCATTTAGACAGTTACGTAAAGGAAAACAAAGACTTGCAGGTAAAGCATCTCAATCCCAGAGGTTCTTTCTGACACAGAATTCTTCAGTGCTGTAAAACTGGAGAAAACCAGTATGAGCCTCAAAGGATATCTGTTCAAAGGTCCAGCTCATTTTCTGGTCACTCCAAGACTGAGTCACCTCTACCTACATCATTTCTTATAGATGCTTATCTGATGTAGTCTTAAAGAGCTCAGAGGAGACAAATCCTACAGTCCTATCAGTTATTCCAGTGCTTGCTGTTGCCTGCTAGCAGTTGTTTCCCCTCTATCTCAATTATTTCTGACCTGAGCACATGAATCCTGCTAAAAGCATTTAGTTGGTACTTTTACAAGTTCCTTAGGAGAGTCACCAAAAAGAGTTCTAATGCCAGGGCACCACAGATCTGCCTCACAGTCAGTTTTGAAAGCAGATATTTTTTGAGATTCTCTGTTGCATTTGTCTTCATTTAGGAAGCCCATCTCTCCGATGCTGTAAAATGAATGGGTCTGAAAACAGTTGTGCTTTCTTCTCTTGACTACATCTTATAGTATCAATCTCTAGCTTTATTTTTAATGTGGCAGGCAGTTCAGTAAGGGTTTGGAAAACAACATACTGATCAAATACACTGTTTTCCCAACATTTTTTATGTTTTGTGGGGACTTCTATGGTAGAATCTCAGAACCATAGCTCAAACTCTGTTTCTCCTAAAGGAATGATAAAATTCCCTTTGGCTTCAAGCACTAGCATTTAGGCCAGGATTGAAAATTTTGAACTTGTATACTTCAGCATCTCAAAGAATCAGATTACATCCAGCTATCTGAACATCAGCTCACGTGCCTCACTTTGGGCAGTGTGATTTAAAATTTGTCAACATGGTTTTCTCTTCAAAAATATTACATAAATGTGCTGGCAGAGCTTCCAAGTTAGGATCAGGATTTGTTTCCTGTTCTGAAAAATATGGGGACATAATGTAACAACATGAACCTCTACCTAAGCCATGGTAGGACCTGCAGATATGTTACTGAGGATAACAAGATGTGTTTATACAGTCCAGCAGTAACTGTCCTTATGTATCATGGAATCATAGAATTGCCTAGATTAGAAAAGACCTATAAGATCATCTAGTCCAATCGTTAACCCAGAACTGACAAGTCCCCCACTAAACCACGTCCCTAAGCGCTACATCTACACGACTTTTAAAAACAGCCAGGGATGGGGAC
>JAVKLA010000008.1:3604595-3625601 GCA_034782735.1 Sagittarius serpentarius
TCCTACTGGCTACACTATTCCTGACACAGGCCAGGATGCCATTGGCCTTCTTGGCCACCTGGGCACACTGCTGGCTCGTGATCAGCCGGCTGTCAATCAACACCCCCAGGTCCCTCTCTGCTGAGCAGCCTTCCAGCCACTCCTCCCCAAGCCTGTAGCATTGCCGGGGATTTTTGTGGCCAAAGTGCAGAACCCAGCATTTGGCCTTATTGAAGCTCATACAGTTAGTCTTGGCCCATCAATCTAGTCTGTCCCGATCCCTCTGCAGAGCCTCCCTGCCCTCCAACAGATCAACACTCCCACCCAGCTTGGTGTTGCCTGTGAACTCACTGAGAGTGCACTCGATCCCCTCGTCCAGACCATTGATAAAGATGTTAAAAATGGATGCTTTTATTCCTAAGTGAGTGATAGATAATTAGAGGTGCCTTCGACTTCAGAGAAGGGAGTGGATAGACTTCCAAAGGTCTTTTTTTAACGTGAAGATTAGGCAAAGAGGTAGTCACTGTGAAGTAAATGGCATGCAGAAACTCGTCCCTGAATTTATGCATCATTTGTTTGCACCTTCAGATCTAAAAGCTCTGATTTCATTTCACCAACTGAAAATTATTTTCGTATGGAATATGAGGTCTGTTTAGCTCATCCTTAGATAAAAAAATATTGGGGATAGGTCTGATCTGTATTTCTTGGGAAACTGCTTCACTGAGCAATGCCAAAACTCTTTTTTTTTTTTCATACGCAGTCCTTTTTTTTCAAACCACATGTTCATGTGGCTCAGTACAAAATGCCACATTTTCCACTTTAGCAAAAAGCTTTGGAGAAAAATATGCTAAATATCATAGGTCTATAAGAAATTAAAGCAGCTTTGAGTCAAAGCACAGAGCTGACACACACCTACACAAAGAATAAACATCTTTGCAGGTATACTTGATGCTGAGAAAAAAGAGAGAAGGCTTATCTGAGAAAAAGAAAAATCATTGATTTGACAGTGAGCAATCCAGGAAATTTCTGTTATGGGTGTGTGGAACTATTTTCAGTAGTACATAAAGATCAGAAAGGATTTCTACAGAAGGAGATAATATTGAAAACAAGGTTTAAATAGAGTGTATTAAAACTTTGAACATTCTCTCTCCCCAGAAATATCTGGCAGTTTATACAGCTTTTCTTGCCAAAGGTTTTGATTTTTGTCTCCAAATAAACCTGCCAGCTGCTTAGTCTGTTAGTGCTAGTCTTCCAAGAATTCTTTTGATAACCAGTAGATCTCTAGTCATGCAAACACTTTCTTTAAGACAGTCAAGAATAAAAGAAGTCAGATGTTACAGGAATTGGTTTTCTTTTCAACTCAACCTTTTGTTTTCTGAAGGAGAGAAAAAAAAGTTGTTGTCTGTTCTTGCTGACATCTATGTATGTTGTTTATTAAAAAAAAAATCAGGCTCTTTCCCTTTTGACACCCAGCTCTTTTATAATCAGAAACCTTTAAGATAGTCTCACTTTAGACATTGGTTGTGTTGCTGTTCGAGGAAAATCTCAGAATCTCTAACTTAATACAGCCATCTCTGAAATGGAATTAGCAATATACTTACCGCACAAAGGTGCTGTGGGGTTTGGTGAGCTATCGGCACACTAAACCAATTCTCCCTCTCTCCACCTGCTCCCTAACTGTGCCTATTAGGCTAGTGGGCAAACCTCTCCCTCACATCAACAAAGCAGGCAAATTATTTTACTTCTAGTGGCACATAACAGGTACCGGGGAGTACTTAACTCATTAATAGCTAAGCAGGTCATTGAGCGAGTGTCGTTTGGGTTTTCTTGTAACAGTCAATCACAGAGCTCCTCTCTCCCATTTAGGAAAGGAAGATTTTGTGTCTTCAGTTAGACTAGTCTCTTAAGATGTATTTGGCACTCTGTGTTTGCTCCTGTTACTGAGATGTGTGGAGGCTAATGAGATTTCTACATACATCTATTTTATAATGTCTCCTTGGCCAGCTTTACTGTCTGGTTTTTTTTTCTTACAGAAATGCATTGAGCTAAATGCTGCTGCTGTTTTATTTCTGGTCACGGAATACTCAGCAGGTCTTGCTAGTTGGGATTTTTCTGCTCTTGTCCTTAGGTGAAACTTTTTTACAGAAAAGAAGAAAGTCTTGTTCAGATGTACACTATAGCTGGAGCAAGTTAAATTAGGATGCTTTGGGGAGGGGTTTTAGAAAAACATCTGTTTTAAGATGACAGCAGTTTTACCACTGATTATGGAGGGATAAAATTTCATGCAACTGCTTTTGAAAATGTTATCCATGCAAGAGGAAGGGGCTGATCTCTTCATTTTAAGAGAGAGAATACATCCTCAGAGAAATGCCTACAATTCACAAGTGATGCCCAGAGGAACTGAATGAAACTAAAATGTAGTTTTAGGGCAGAGCAGCAGCTTTGGTTATCTAGGTTTCCTTAAACTGTTGTTTCTCCTACCCTACAGTAAAAAACCCATAAATTTAGCCTTCATAAGCTGTTGAAATGATATACTGTGGAATTTCCTCCTTGAATACCTTTCTGTCTACCAGCTTACCTCGAGTGCTGCTACTCATTGTCAGACTGGCCAACCACTTCCCCCACACAGTCACCAGCATGGGTCCTTGTAGAGTGAATTTCAAGCTCTCTTTGGTCCTCTTCTGTCTCTTAAGCCTCCTCTGGGGGAGAGGAGGTTCTTCCCTTTGTTATCTATTTGTGCTGTTGGGTTTTTTTAATTGCTGATTTGATTGGACTGTTTGAAACTTAAGGATGAAGGGGTTGCACTGCAACTGGAAATAAGGAAATGCATTGTCATGGAGGTCAAATAAAATAAGCTGCTGTAGGTTTGAAAATCACTTGCAAGATCTTTTTTAGCATTTCTGGGACATGATCTTTCTTTCTTTATGGACTGTGCTAGCCTGTTTTTTTCTGTAAGGCTTTTTGTCTTGAACTTCTCTGATTGTCCAGTTCTTGCTCATATAAATATTACACTGGAAATGCTCCATTTAGGTCAGGCAATCTCTTGTAATCTGTATTTCCCAAATATGCACACAATTTTAGGGTCTCTGTGCATCTCCAGGTCCCCCAGTTATTCTTCTGTTCAGCTGAATCACTAATGCATGTTCTCATTAGCTCCTACATCTTTTCTTTTCGTGCATTTTTTCTGCCTCCACACATTTTCATGCTTTTGCGACAACTGTTAATAGCTGACCAGACTCAAGACTTGCTGAAATGATTTCTCATGGTAAAGCTGACAGTCGTGCTACTTATTTAACTCTGGTTTGGGGTAAAGTATCATCGCGATCACTCTAGATACAGAAATGTTACTATGTGAATATGTTCTGTGGTTTCGTTCTTCCATACTTCTTTCATTTTACAAAGCAGATATATTTTTTGTTAATTAAGCAAATTAGTTATGTTGTGATGCATGCTAGCTTTGCTGTTTCATGACTGCACTTAAAATGAATTTGATTGCTGTGTCTATGACCATTGGGAAAGTTGATGCAACAAGTGAATAGTTTTGATTGACAGTGTATGAAAGTCAATGCTGAATTTACATGCCTTGTGTCAAGGAAGATTTGCATACTTTGTTTTCTCTCTAACAAAGGAATCCATCACTACCTTGATTTTAATAGTCATTCCCAATGTTTAATAGAGGGCTGAATGACAATCCAAATACATAATACCTGTACTGAGAACCTTCCTTAAATTTGTCTTTTTAGTATGATAACTGTTAAAGTGTTCATTAAATGTTAAATGTAACAATTTGTGTGAATTTCTGAGTGTTGGGTTTCTGGACTGTCACTTCTACTGCATGGTTTTAAAGGCGTCTACATACATAATGTATTTTAAAAGAAGAAGTAACAGTCCTGTAAAAAGGTGTCTCTTTTTCAAAGGAATAAGTTGGTATAAATTATAGAGTTTCTTCTATTTAATGTTTTTTATGTTACACAGTTTTGTCATAACATTTACTGTAGCAGTCATTTCTCTAACAGTACTTTAAATCAGAGATGTTTCATTGGAGAAACTGAGGTGGTGGCAGGCCCATTTTCACAGCATTTCTCACTCTTAAAACCAAGGCCTAGGGATTTCTGTATTCTTGGTTTCTAGATCTGAAAAGTGAGTATTATTCCAGTTTGACTCTCTCACAGGGAAAAGCACAGCTATGGCAGTGTCCTACTTCCAGGCTCCAGCCTGAAGCTCTGCCCGTTCTGTTGAGGATGGGAGCCCTGAGATCCAAGAAAAGCTGCGTCCTTAAAAATACTCTCTAGGGAGAAGGAGAGGTGGGAGTTGTTGACTGTGCTGCAGAGCTTTCAGGTAGCGGTGTGCAAGGTGTGAACAATTCACAGCTCAGCAGTTCCTTGATTCTCATCAGCTGCTGCAGTAAATTCTGTAAAGTCGCCACACAAAAAAAAGCAGTGAGTATATATTAGCACTACAGCTGTGTAATTGTAAAAAGGAAAAAGCAGACAGTATTTATGAACATAAAGCCAGCTTATGAGCTCTCCTGACATTTTGGATCCCTGTTTGCTGAGTTATTTGTGAACGTATAGCTGAGGAGCATTTTAATCGAAAAAATATTAAAGAAAAGCAAATATAAATGCTAGTCTGGCTAAATATCCATAAACAGGCACACCTAAAGTCATTTTGAAGAATGTTTGTCTCTGTTTACAGCATGGACTTGTTCACAAATGTAGAACAGATTTCTCTTTTTAAAGCATGCAATGGTACATCAGAGAGCACAAGCACTATCACATGTAAGACGCTAATGGTACAACTCCGCATGAGCTGCCATGCTTCTATTTACCCTGTGCAGTCAATACATATGCCAACGTCACTACATTTGTAATAGTAAGCTAACACTTCTGAGTAGGGAACAAATTTCTAGAATACTTGCAAACAGTGCAACTAAGTCCATCAACATTTTCTCTGAAACTTGGCTGACTTTCCGTCTTTCCATTAGTAAGTTTGTAGAGCAAATTGCATTGATCCTAGCACTTCCATTTGCAGTGTTTCTTTGTCTCCTTATTGGTGGGTTTTTTTGTACAGTCTCTGTATATAGTCTTTTCTCATATGTAGCAGCTTCATCTTCTCATAAGGAAAGAGATTTTCAGCATGAAGATTCAATAACACATCACTCCTGTATGTTTGAAGTCACTACACTTAACAAGGCTTAAAATACTGTGTTCAGACTGGCAGTGTGTTTTTTCTGCTCTTGTAAATCAGTGCTCTGCACAGTGTCCATTTTGCCGTCTTTTCCACAGCTCAGTCACAGGGAAATGGCACAGGGGTTTGAGGTTTCAAAGGAGGAACAGAGTGCTGGCATGTTTCGTTTTGCTTCTTTTCCACCTCATTTCTGCTGGCTGGCAAACTGGCTGATAGGAGTTGGTTTGGGAGAGTAAAATAGACTGAATCGCTCGCTTGGAGACAAGCAAGAAACCCCATGAAGCTGTTCAGGATTTGATCTTTCTGTTGATTTCAGTCCTATCTACCAGCTGCTTCCCAGAAGTGCTAGCAACTTCATCCTTGCATTTCTGGGTAATTTTTATTCCCTTCTAGTTTCACCAAAGCAATAGTGCAAGACAGCTGGAAAATCCTGACTGCGCACAATGTTTTGCAAATACCTTGATACTGAAAGATAAGACAGAAATTAGAAGTTGACTGGTCAGTGGGAATATCCATGCCCTGCAGGAACATTCAGCTGCATGATTTTAGCAGTGAAAGTGAGCAGGGACAGAAACAGGGTTAATACCATTTCTATAGCTAAGCAAGAGGTCATTTCTTTATGGACATAACATTCACAAAACCGTCTCAAGGCTGGCTGCCTGTCAGCGTTCAGCGCAACAAATAGAGTTAAATTAGACAGCAGCACCTGCTAGAAGGCTGCTGAGTTTTGCCGGGAAATAGAAAAATCAATCCTTTTGCCAGCGCACCGGGAGGTTATCAGCCTGCTCTCTCCGGGGTGGTAGCTCCTCCGCTGCCTGATATTCCAGATGTGCACTATGGCCATCTACTGGCTACTGTAACGTGAGGGAAATGGTGCCTGTTAACTGACTGGCATCTGAGGCATTTTATGGGGGATAATATGTAGTATTTTAAGCTTTTAATAACAATGTGTGTGTTTTTACTTGCCTATTTCCTAGTTAAAAATTACAAAATCAAACTTTTATCTTTTTTTTTTTTTAACATAAAGTGGCCTGCCTGTAGATTTTCTTTCTGAGCAGCTTCACAGCAGGCACAAGAAAACTGAGAGAACCCTGACATGGTAAGCCAAGGTAGTCAATAAACATGGATTACACATGCAGAAATTTCCAGAGTTAATGGCATACCTAAGCTTAGTTTTTATTTTTTGTTTCTCACTTGGAATAGCTACAAATCACATAGTACTAAGATATTAATAAAAGACAAAACCTCAACACCGAGCATTCTCTTCCTCTAATAATACGGGATTTTAAATCGAGAAGCAAGAACGTGACATAGAGTTAGGAGGACAGGTTTCTCTTTCCACATTTAGTGAATTTTCCATGTGACCTTTTAGCTCTGCTCCTTTAATTCTGCAGTTACAAAATTACAGCATTTTTCAGTGCACTCCCTTTTTCATGATGTCCATTCGCAGAATGAGCTGATTATAGCAAGAGCTGATGTCACGGGGCATGGTGGTGTCACAGAGGCAGAGAAACAAGGAGAAAATCCTGTGTGTTTACAAAATATGCATAAATATAAAATACACTATGTAAAAGAGCATCCCTGCATAATGATGCTATTGTTCTTCTGTCAACTATGAGTCCTTTTTTTAAATAAATACCTTCTGCATTCCTTAGGTATTTAAAAGATAGGGCTTTGGCAGGATAGATTTCTTCACTTCCCTATAGAAAATCATCACCTATGTGCTCTGGCTCTTTTAATTCTTTTTTCCCTGGTACTCTCTTCATCTGTATAGCATGGAAGAGCCAGGTGATCTTGCTTCCTGATTAGGCATGGAAAACTAGGATTTTCTTTTATTCTAACAATTTAGGTGTTAAAGAAACTACTTCCTCCATGCCCCTTCAGGCTAATGCTCCCATCTGGTAGATCTGAAAGCAACATGTACTGAAGAAGACATAAGCCCCCTGCATTTCGGTGCTGGATGCCCATATACCTAAACATGCATTATTAGTAGGGATACTGTTTGTCGCTGATTGCTGTCTTTTCTTCTATATGGTATGAAGAAAGTGAAAATGTTGCAGAAGTTGAGCAAGGTTCAGTCTCTTTTCCCATACTTCACTCAATCTTTCCTTTTCTGGGCTTTTTTTTCTTTTGCTTTTGATAATGACCATGTGCAGTTGTAAAACATTTCCAAAGGCAGAAGTGTTTATTGGTTGCATAAAAGCAGTCTTTTGAGACTGATACAGATTATGATATTGATTTATTTAGTTTTAATCTGTGTCTTGAGAAATGTTTTCCTTCCTTGTTCTGATTAACCATCAGCATGGTTAAAGGAATTGTTTTATTGTAACATCAAAATGTGGAATTTAGTAGGGAAGATCAAACAAAAAAATTTCAAAGTATATTCCTTTATTTTACCCCTGTTGTCATCAGAAAGTTCCTCCTAAATGACTTTAATCTTTCTTGCCACTAAGGTTTAGCCATCTGCTGAAACAAAGAGTAAATAAAAATATCTAGAAAATATTTATGATAATTTTCCTAAGATTTAACAATATTCTACATGCAGATGTTGAAATCCTACTCCCAAATTCAGCAAGTTACCCATGCCAACATGCCTAAACTGATGAGTAATGTCATTATAGTCACGTGTTTTAACCTTTTTGTGCTTCAAAGCTTTTTCATGACTGGAATGTCTTGCTTGTAGTCAGATTGCATGACTCTTGATCTAAATGTTCACGACAATGACAAGAGATGACTACATTTTGAAGTATATGGGGCCTGTTGTGTATCTGAATAGCCAGGCTCTGCAGGTTTTCAAGCCCTTGTTCCTCCTGCCACCCGTATTCCTGCTTTTCTTACACAAGCTACAGGAGGTCCTATGCTCTCATGGCCCTAACACTATGTGGTCAGGACTTAAGCCCTCTGAACGAGCAGAAGAAGACGCTATGTCACTGATAGATGGAATACTGACACCTGTGGAAAAGGAGAATTTTGCTCTTTGATCAAAGGGGCCTAAGTTAGGTTTCATACATGGCAGCATCACCATGTCTCGTTTTCTGTGGTGTGTCCCACCATCCCGTAAAATTCTGATACTTTCTCTCCCTCCGTATGGCTTTGAACACAGTGAGAAAAACAGAGCATGCTGCTGTGAAAGGAGAGTCTTTTTGATAACTTACGCATTGGCTTTAGGAAGATGTAGTCAGATATTAAAGAAATACTCAGAAAAAATAGAATCAGTTGCAGATTTTCTTTAAATATAACTTTTAGAAGAGCAAAACCATGCAGTAAGGCAGACGTTAACTGAGAATTACTCTTGTTTCTGAAAGCAAAACATTTCATGGTGTTAGATCCCTTACTGTCATGCCTTTATTCTGTGTCCAGTTGAAACAGTGTTTACAGAGATAGTTAACAGCGTGATTCCTGGCATCGGTATTGAAAGCTTTATTACTTTCTAGTCACGTATGTTAAGTAAGAATGTGTATTCTTAGTGGTGATTGCTTTCTAATAGCCTTAAGAACACCTGGACCAGTTCTATACAAGACATATTTTTACTTTAGTGTCACAGATGAACACATGTTATTTTAATTGGGTGAAGTGTGCATTTTTGTCCATTCACAGTATTGCTTTACTGTGGCAGATGGCCCAGTGTATGTGTTATAAATACTTTGCATGACATCTCTTCTATTTTACTAATCTTCACTGTGACTTTCCCATTGGTAATGACTAATGACAGTTTCCTAGCCAGCAACTTTTAATAGATTCCTTTTTTTTCTTATTCTCTGCCTGTCCTCAACAGCACTGTTTTGTTCAATAATTTAATCAGTTCAGCAACAGTATAATATTAGATAATTGAACCATTACTTTATGAATTTTTGAAATGCAAAATACTGTTGAAGTAATCACTGATGAATATTTCAGTATTGATAGAGACCACTCTCTTTTCTGAAGCAATAGAGAAGGTTTTGCTATCCATGCTTGAATGTTTTTTCTTTCCTTTTATTTTTATTTCTGTCCCTTGGTCCTGAGAACCATATGCAGTCAATAGGAAGGAATCCAATAACCAGAAAAATTAACAGAAAGGATTAACATTTTTGCCTACCCACCATGACCATGTTAACCATTCAACACCTACATACCAAAGGAACAAGTTTATACAGAAAAAATTCCGTTCATCCCTGTCTCCTCTTATTAGTGAAGATTTATCTGCAAAAGGGACTCCTTAAGGCAGAAGCTCTTCCAGGTTCATCCCACCTGTGTTAGCAGACAAAAGGATGTAGATACTGCACATTCAGTGGGAGAATAACAGCGCAGAGCTCCTTACAGGCTGGTATAATTTTTTGGGAAACTCCCGGACTCAGGAATTTCTGACTAGAACCACTTCTTTCTCTGTGAACAGGATCAGATAGTCGGCTGGCTTGTGCTTACTCTCTGTATGTTGCTAGCAGCTGCTATGTTTTGCTAAGGGCAGTGGTCCTCACGCTCCCTCTCTTTTATCCGAGAAGTTTCATGAAATGAAGCAGTAGCGGAGCGGAGCTAGCAGGTGGCTGTAGGACAATTCCGTGATTTCACAGCAGTTTGTGAGATTTCACAGTTTAATTTCACAGTTTAATTGTTTTCCTTCCCGGAACAAAAAATTACTTCAAACAAGAATGCCGTACGAGCCCTAACCACAGTCTGTATTTTGAAGCTTTCATTGCAGAGATAAGGAGGAAAGGGGAGCTGACTGAAGCACATTATCGCTCAGACATTAGGATGAGTTTGGATCTTAAGTTTAAAATGAGTAACTCCATAGCTTTTACTCAAAAGTGGGTTTTGCACACATAAACCCCTTATAACTTTTCTCCCTCCCTCCCCAGAGTGATATAGGAAGTTCAACTTAAAAATACTTTAACATTTTTTAAGGCAACACGTGTGTTAATGCAGCTACCCTGGCTACCTGCCTGAATTTTGAAACTGTTCAGTAGCTTGTTGTAGACTCTTAGCTGTGCTTGCTAGTGTCGGGCACCTTCTCTGTGTGTTGCTGCTTACACAGTGCTGCTGATATTAATAGTGATTTCTTTCCCCTACTGAATGTCGATCCTGATAGTTTTAATTAAATCTGCCTTCTCTCACGGATACTGCTGAACTCACATGATGGGACAAATTCTGCCTTTGGAGACATTTGCATGCTGCGAGTGAGCCCATCGAAGGGATTATGCATGTGTGTCCAGGGAGAGAACGGAGTCAGTCTGGTCCGATACAAAACCAATTCATATTCAGTTGCAAAAGGAAGAGATATAGACATGCACCTGAAAAACTTCTCTTTGAAGGAAAAGAGGAGAGCTCATACCCTTTAGAGAAAAGGAAAATAGAATAGATAAAAGATTATTGTTTACTGATATTGAAAACTTTCAGGGAGGCTTAATGCCAAACATTTTCATTTTTCCTCTGACAGGCACAAGCATATTTACTGTTTACGAGGCTGCTTCTCAGGAAGGCTGGGTGTTCCTTATGTACCGAGCAATCGACAGTTTTCCCCGATGGCGTTCATATTTCTATTTCATCACCTTAATTTTCTTTCTGGCCTGGCTTGTTAAGGTACTGAAAAATGTGTTCTTTTAAACTTGTCAGAAAAGAATTTCTTCTATTTTCTGCTTGCTGAGCTATGTGTCAGCCATTCTTTCTTGTTCTTTTTTTCAGAATGTTTTCATCGCAGTCATCATTGAAACGTTTGCAGAAATTAGAGTGCAGTTCCAGCAGATGTGGGGGTCCAGGAGCAGTACTACTTCAACTGCCACCACCCAGGTGAAGCACCTGAGCTGCTGAGATGCTCTGGGGACTTGATTGAGTTTAATTTACAAATGAATAATGAGCCAAAAAATCCCGTTAATTATTATTTTACCAGATTTATTTGACTTTGCAAGTTACTACACATATTTTGAAGTTGATATATGAATTTCCATATAAAATTAAATTCTAGGTTGTATTATCCAACTAGGCTTTCTTAAAAAAGAATAATAGAGAAGACTGTAATACGGTTCTCTATATGGCTGGGTATGTTATTGCTATGTTTTTATTTTCTTTTAATGAAGTAGGATAATGCTTTTTTATCATGTCATTGGTGGGTGTGGAATTAGGGTTGCTGTCAAATATCACTTTCTGTGCTAAGGCAGAAGAGCCAGAATTGCAAGCTGTAACTGGAAGAAGAGAGATCAGAGGGTAGCTGAAGTGTTTGGGGAAGCTGGTCCTGGAACTGAGAAGGGCATGCTGAGACCGAGGAATGAGGTGCTGAGGCAATGAAAGAGCTGTGCTAGTATTTGAGGTAGCTACAGAAACTGGGAGCCTGAATATGAGATAATGGGTAGGAAGAAGCTGTGATAGGAAGGGTGCTATGTATGGGCTAGGTAGTGTGAAAGACCCAGTATGAAAAATGAGGGCTAACAGGTTAAGATTTAAATTCTCCCACTAATTATTGTAACAATCATATTATGTATCCTGAGTGTACAAAAGCCTAGGCTTTTCCAGGCTAATGTAGTTTGCCATCTGTAAGAGTGACCAGTACCAACTGCCTACAAAAAGCCCTTGGGAAGACAGATAGCAGAAACACACCCATGAGGAAAATTTTTCTAACCTCTATAGCTAGAGATTATTTATTTTCTTAAGCCAGAGGATTTAAGTGTTTCAAAATTGTTAAGTATTTTCTGATATTCCTCTGGATATTCCTGTAATCCATATGTAAATCTAGTCCTTTTCTGCCTGCTGCTACATTTTTTGCCTCAAATAGACTTCATGGCAGTAACTTCTAGTCTATATATGTCTTTGTCAAAGTGAACTTAGTGATATCAATTTAAAATCTAACAAAAAAAAGGGACCTTTCCACGTGACACGTACTTGGCCTAAGGAACATAATGTTTAATCTCTGATGGGACAAATTCCTGAGCCATATAAGCTTAACCGACATACTCTGAACTAGAAGCTGGAACAGAGAGATCAATGTAGGGAAACTCAAGAAGCAGCCAACATTAAGGAATATCAAGGATAAAAGAAATTCCTGAAATAATGTCATCATGTCAAAGAATATGAACATGTTGAATATAAATTGCATCATGCGAAATAATAGTGTGTTGGCTGCAGACAAGCAAATGGTTACTTTGTTCCTTGAGTCACTGACATAATGGGACATAAAGGGAGTCCAGCTTACTGAACAGTTATCTTTTTCTGTATTAAGAAGGGCAGAAAATTTCTTGCAGGGTTTCTTGTTCAAAGCACCAGACGAAAGATAAAAACCTTGCTTGTTTTGTGCATGAAATAACCTTGAGAAAAGGCAACAATATCTTTCTTCATTTGCCCACTTGATAAATCATTCAACTGGTCCCAAAACTTAATCCTGTAGAAAAGAAAAGGAATGTCTGAGCTTCAAAGTCAAGGAAGGGGTCTCTGGAGAAGGATAAAAGGAGGTTCTTGTAAAGCACTTTAGCACTGCACATTAAAGCATGGTACAAAGAGGAGTAACTCCGTGCTGATCTGAGTTGGTAACTCTCCCTGGTGCAGCAACGCTACGTAAGGACTCACCAGCATTATGACCATATTTGTGTGACACTGTCTCCAGTCTAATGAGCACTTCTGTCAGGATGGCTTTTAAGCTTCAGCCACGCTGCTGTGGCTGTGTTCTTGAGGTGACTTGTTTGGGTGCTGGGTGTCAAGGAAAAGGTGGGAGTGAGGTGGGAACTTCGCCACACTTCATTGCATAGTATACGCAGACTCTCAGATGCTAGAGCCATTAATTTTCTTTCAATGACATTTTCAAGGACAGTGTTAATTACTTCAGGCTGGTTTCTCACTGTTCCTTATGTCCAGCAGTCTGCATCTTTTTTTATGTCCTAATCTCTAAGAAAAAAAAAAAAGCCAGAATGCCTATGTTGTGGTTTAACCCCAGCCAGCAACTCAGCACCATGCAGCTGCTCACTCACTTCCCACCACGCACCCAGTGGGATGGAGGAGAGAATCAGAAAAAAAAAGATAAAACTCGTGGGCTGAGATAAGAACAATTTAATAGAACAGAAAGAAAGAAACTAACAGTGACAATAACAACAATAATAAAGTGACAATAGTAATAAAAGGATTGCAATACACAAAACAAGTGATGCACAATGCAATTGCTCACCACTTGCTGACTGATGCCCAGTTAGTTCCTGAGCAGTCATCCACTGCCCAGGCCAACTCCCTTCCCCAGTTTATATACTAGGCATGACGTCCCATGGTGTGGAATACCCCTCGGGCCAGTTTGGGTCAGCTGTCCAGGCTGTGTCCTCTCCCAACTTCCCTGTGCCCCTCCAGCCTTCGTGCTGGCTGGGCAGGAGAAGCTGAAAATTCCTTGACTGAGGCTAAACACGACGGAGCAACAACTGAAACCATCAGGGTGTTATCCACATTCTTCTCCTACTAACCCCAAAACACAGCGCTGTGCCAGCTACTAGGAAGACAATTAACTCTGTCCCAGCTGAAACCAGGCCGGGCTACACCTACACTTCCAGAAGTTATTGGTAAAATGTGAATACCACTGTGGTCAAGAGACCCTTTTCCATTGACATCATTAGAGCCTGGATAACATTCAGATATTTGCAGAAATTATAAGCTCTGGGTAACAGTACAGAAGGACTGTACAGCTACTCTTGATATGCATTAGTGCAACAAAAATAAAGTCTGATCCTCGGAGTAAAATAATTTTGCCAGTAAAAAAGATGACGTCTATTTTTTCAAAATTCACCATGGAACTTATTTTTTGGTCACAATGTATTTGTGTTTCCTCAGGATAAGCTTATCTTAGTAAGGAATTTATTCTGAGCAGGTACTACCGTCTAATTATACTGATCAGAGATTAATCAAATCCGTTTCTATGTTAGGACTAATAGAGACACATTGTGTTTGATGTTACCTGAGTAAAATTCAGAATCTGTTAACATTGTTTTTTTTCTGTAGCAGTAGGAACCATCTCCCTCTTATTTTAAACTAGCTGTAATCAAAATGTATGCAGATCCTTAAGGGGAACATATTAGATTTCACTTGTATTTATTGGCACATAAAAGATTTCTGACAACAATTTTCCCTTTCAAGATGTTTCATGAAGATGCTGCTGGAGGTTGGCAGCTTGTGGCTGTTGATGTGAATAAACCCCAGGGCAGAGCTCCTGCATGTCTACAGGTATGACATTGCTTTTTAATAAATCAGTGTGTGTAACTAGCACCACTCAAGTGTTGGCATAAGGAGACTGTGGTGAGAAATACCTGCAATAGTTTTAGGCATAAATTTGTTTGAATCAATTGCTTTCTGCAGTGTAGGCTTGTTCTTGAAAATCACAGATCAACAAAAAAAGGGAGAAGACTAGAAAAATGCATTCCTTATAAGGGCTCTATTTTGTATGCTCATGAGAGAAAGATTTTAGATTTTTCAAATCTAAAATAACATAAATAATCATCCTTTATCTCTCTGACTTTATATACAAACTCATTCCACTCCTAGGTTATTCACAACAGAAAAGCTTGTTTATTAAATGCAAAATACAATAACATATGCCAAGAAGCATGACTAATCATAATAAACACAGAAGTACCTCATTTCTCTTGTTCCATGTTGAAAATAGGCCCACAGAAGAAGGGGGAAGAGGCATGTAGGTAGTAAGCCAGACAGTGTTTGAAACTTCCAGATTTAATATTCTCCCTTGGATATAGGTGAGTTTGTAAAACTGTATCCTCATTGTTTAAATAAATCCAGACTAAGATAAGTAATATTTTTATAAATCCCTTTTTATTACAGCACTGTACAGCAGCTGAAATTTTTATTTGCAAGTTAAATAATATCACTTCTGGATGAAACAAACTTGCTTCAGAGTAGAAAGCCAATTCTACTATAGGAATCTGATAGCATGATGTTTGCTGGCAGTTTTGGTTATGTTTGGTTTAATGTGTAAAATAAAATACACATACTTGTTGGCAGCATGTACATTGCTGAACACTAAGCTGGCAAGCACCTTTCATCCCCTCCACAAGCTGTTCATTCTCAAATATCTCTGCTTTGTCAAACCACTGCCATATATTTAATTATAGCATGTGTCGTAACTGATAATTCTCTTCCCGAATTTAATTCTTGATTTTGACAGCAACAGGAACATCATTTGTGGTGTTGAGTCTCAGGTATGTGACTAAAATGTAGCTGAACTCACAATGAAAACTCCTCCAGATGAAAGTTAAGATAGCATCTGACTTACCTGGTCTGCCTTTGTCCATAGTATTGGCGTTCTTGCCACTTTTAGGAATTGTGAACACACAGTAAATTGTGTTCCAGGGAACATAAACCTCATGCATCGGTGGGTACTGCAATTTTTTATAATGGCAACACAACTGGCAGTTTTCTTCTAATTCTTCATCCCTTTGTGCAACGTCTGCAGAGTTTCCAGTAATGTATGACCTTGCTGGATGTCAATCCAAGGAAAGCAATCCCAAGGAAAGCAATGTGTTAAAATATTATTTTATTAGGATAGTGCCCAAAATAGGCTTTATTCCTATGAAGTATAGACTAAAATACAGCCCAAACAAAGCAAAATCTCAGAGTCTGGATAAACACACCTTTATTCGTTTCACCGTGCATTATTGTTTCAGTTCTATCAATCCAAAGTAAAAAGAAAATAGACTTCCTAAAAACTTTGTGTATTTAAAACCTTTGCAATATATTAAAGGCATTCTTTATGCATTAAGCCCCTAGTGAGAGATGTGGTAGTTATTTTCTAAGGATTTGGGTGGGTTTGTTCCTTAAGAGGAACATGGTGCTCAAATCTGAATCTAGGAAAAAGTTAATCAGATTGGAGAATATATATCCTGCCTTTAGGACACATTCAATTGATATGCATTCTTCTGACCTTTATTAGCTAAGTATATTGTCATTCAATATCCTGTGAAGGATGGAGTTCTTAAAAAAAGGTAGTGAAGACTCTCTATTGCCCTGTATCATTTTAATTAAGTTTCGCAGTAAGTTTGGTTTTATTAATTCCTCTCTGGGCTCTGTCAATATTACTGCTCCAAATATGAAAGGGAACATTACTAAAAGTTCTGTTTCAACAGTTACGTGGGTCTGGGTCTGTACTTTGGTGAAACTCCACTTATTCAGGGTACTGAGTTACTTAGAATTTACTTCCTCAACAAACTATACTGTGCATCAGGAGAGGAAATATCCTAGCCTCGAAGGGAATGGAGAGAGACTCTGGAGATCTGGGTTCAGTTTACTGGCCAAGCACAAATTTCTTGTAGACCTTGAGAAAACTACTTTGGTTCACATTCCTTATGGTGGAAAAGTGTATGCCTGCCAGATCTGGCTACTGTGGTGTTTGAACCTACTAAGTACTTGAGAGGCACTCCGATAAGATGGGCTTGTGCTATCTAAGTTGGCAAACAGATACCTCCAGCTCTCTGAAGCGGGGAGCGAAGCAAGAAAGAATAATGTGATTTATGTGCGGTGCATAACATAAAAAGCTCTCTAATACGGGGTTTGGAAGACTCTGGACTAGCTGAATCTGTTGGGTTTTACTAGTTTGGCCTTTGCACAACCACGCTTACACCTGCAGACCAGGTCAGGGGTTTCAGCCTGGCAGGCCTTGCTAGCCTAGGTGGAACATTGCAATGGCATGTGGAGCAACGCAGGTCTGGTGGTATTCCTGAGCAAACAATAATTCAGACAGAGATACCGTATAGGCTCTGTGCAGAGCCTTTGTAACTCGCTTTGTCTCACACAAACCTGCCATTGTTGCACCAAACTGCTCAATTAGGTAAAACAAATAAGCAGGCTAACCACGTCTTTACACTTCTGTCACAGCTGATCTGCAAAGAGGGGATTACAAAGGAGTTTCAGAATCCCATCTAGTGAGTAGTGTGCCTTGGTACGTCTAAACTGCTGGGCAGATAAGTGCTGCTGTGCTTGCCAGGGTACCTCCTCTTGCCTCTCCCGAGAGCCCACCTCCCTTTCCACTAGGCACGTGGCATGTGGGCAGAACAGAACCAGCATGTGCATACAGATCTGGGATCAGCAAGGGGCTCTTGTACACAGCAGCGTAGCAGTTAAAAGTAAGTAAGACTAAACCATGAGAGATGGGCAAGAAAGATGGGCATTAATCTGGTGTTTTCGAAGAACTTTAACTCAGGCACCTAAGTTTTCTTTAGTTTTTTAGAAGTGGCTGGAAGTGACAACATGAAAAATCAGTTATCAGTATGGTTTCTGATTTTGACTTGCAAATCTATCCTAATGTGGGGTAAAGAGGCTTTGATTTTGGTATAATGATTTTATATTTACTGCATTTTTCTTTTGAGTATTTCTAAAGGTGCTTTGTGGTCTTTTGTTACTTATTCTTAGTGTTCCCCATGACTGGCATTGATTTTAAATATTGACTTTCTTTTGTCACTGAAAAATAATCTGTGTGTTTTCCATTTCAACATGAACCATTTGGCATGAATGCATGCTGAGGCTCTCACATAGCCACATTATTTTGCTGTTGTTGATATTACTTTAACACATTGTAGTGCATTAGAACTTCCTGCCTACAGTGATTTACTCCTACAAGCACAGTAGGAAGCTCTCAGTTCACAAATAAAGAAAAACTGAGCACTGGGTTCCAGAAAAAATCCTTTAAAAAACTCTTCGAGCATGTATATACACTTTGAATCCCATGTTAAAGGCACACTTTGTTTCTTATTATTCCTTTCCTGTTAGTTTTAGAGGCTGTTGATGTTTTTATCACTCCTTCCTTCTCTTTGTCTTCCAGTCCACAAAGACTTGTAAAATACATACACTGATTCAAAGCTGAACTGGAAAGTTTTAACTCGTCTGTCTTCTGTGAACCTGTGGTTGGCATTACTAACACCAAGTAATGACATCTTCAGTCTTCTCAATACATAGTTCTGTAATGAACGGAGAAAGTCTGGAACTGTGGATCCTGTGGGAAACAATGAGCCAGAAAGCAATTCCCTGTTCATGCTATATTTGGGGTCGTATGTCCTGCAGAAATGAAACGTACAGCTGGAGATGGAATGATGTTTAGAAAAAGCTTGGGAACACTGTGTGTGATGTGTCAGCATGAATGGAAGTGGTCACTTACACACCGCATGTGCACTCATACTCTGATAGTAAAATCTTCAACAGATTAAAAATCCTATAAAAATCCTATATTCACTTTTAATCGTATGTGCTCTGTCTAGGGAAGAAATAGAAGGTCACAAAGCTATGATCTGAGCAAGCAACTGACATTGTTACGATTACAGCGCTCTTCAGCATATGATGAATGTCAGAAATTTAATCATATCTTTTTGCCTCAAAAAAAAAGTCCTTCATGCTACATATTATTATCCAAATGTGTTACAGCATTCTGTACAATTACAGAATTTTAGAGAACGTTGAAGGAGAGACAAAAAGATCAAAAGTAGTATCAAAAGACAGAAAACGTATGGAGGGTGGAAGAGACATGGCCAGAAAGCAGGAATTGAGTGGTTTAGCAGTTTTGATATATTGAATGAGTGAGAGAGAAACGAGACAAAACAGTACTTTGGGATTTTCACCGCAGGAGTAACAAAAGAGAACACAAGTGGGTTTTCTCCTTTTCCATAGGAAGTAATTATTGGTGAAGCAGAAAAGTGTGGTAGTCTATTTGTATACTATTTTACCTTTAGTGTAACTTTGGAATCAAGCAGAAGGCATGTCTGCTCAGTCCTATTCTCTTCTTACCTACAGTGGCTGTCATTAAATTAAATACATATATAATATATTTCTTTCAATTAACTGAAATCCTCTCCTACAGTGAAAGAAAAATCTTCTCTTTCAGTTGGCTAAAATTAAGTTTTGATTTGAATGAGTTTATTATTTGAGTATATTATATGAGTTTATTCAGAAGCGGGTTAAATTGATTCCAAATCCTAAATTTCTGAGGCTGTCATTAAAAAAAAAATCTACTTTTTTTTCTATGGCCCGTTCGCATTTAGAAAGCCTAGAAATTGCATCAGTTAACAGAAGCTTGGATAGTTCAGTGATGTACTTGCCACTGAAACAGTACTGAAAAACAACTATATTAGTTTTACTGAGGAAACTCAGGAGCAGGGTATGCAAAGTGTAATGTAAAAGCAAGCTGTTAGTTTTGGTGAGGTAAAAATGGCGAAAAAAATGAGGTGGAATGGAGGACTCTGCAGAGAAACTAAACATGTGGGCAACAGGATCATGCACAATAAAGTCCAGCCCCATCCAACCTTCCTATATTCAGTTGTGTACGGGAAGATAGTAGATACCGGGCACTACGAAAAGAAAAAAAAAAGACTTCCAGTCTTTTCCGCTTGTACGTAGGGTATGGGAAGAAATGGTGAAGAAATGGTGAATGGGGTAAAGCGGTAGAAACTCCAGCATCTAACTCTCGCACTTTGGTTGGGGATTCACAAAATGAGCTGTCTTTAAACGTGTGCTCAGTTTCAGCTTTATGCCATTTCAGCTGAGGAAGGTAAAGCTGTTACCATCCTCTGCTGTCTGCTCACCTCCGTTTTGCAGGGGCTTTAACCACGGTAACAGCTGCAACTGAAGAGACAGTGAGTTTACTCCTGGGATATCTCAGCTCACTGTCTCATCTGGTAATGTAAACTGGTGTTCACTTCAGTTTATGTTATTAAAAGAAGCCATGAATTCAGACAGCTGAAATGATTACAGTCCATTTAACAGGAGGAAGGAGGGGACAGGGCAACTATAATGTGCATGAGCTGCTGTGTTGAGAACTACTATCTTTTTCTGATGTGAATTAGAAGGATAATCTCATAAAACCGGAGAACCAAACATATTTTGCCCATATACATTTTCTGCGTAGTTAAATTCACCATTTTTTTACTAAAAGGGACCTGAAAAATAGTAAGCCCCATGATGTAGATATCAGAGAATGCATAAAACTAGCAGACAAACAATGCATTTGCCATGTCTCCAAAATCGGCCAGTACCAGAAATAGGCATATATAGATCATCCTTCTCTGAGCTTCTGGATATCCATTTATACCCTCGTTCTCTATCTTGGACTCCAGCAATCATTCATTTAGGGACTTTCTGAAGTGAATGTTAAATTTAGGCCATTATATTTAGTATCCATTGATGGATTTATCACCTATCAATTTGTCTAGCCTTTTTATGAACCCATTTATCGTTTTGGCCTCCAGAACATCTTGTAGGAACAAGTTACATACAGTAACTATGTAGCATTTTAATTGATTACAATTGAGGAATTAATTTGCTGATTTTCCTGAGAGGACTCAGAAATTAAAAAAAACATAGTGCAAAGATTATTGGTTGTAAATTTGAGATGGATGCTCCTTTTCAATAAAACAAAGGATTTGAAACAATGAAATTTGACAGTGACAGGATCACAAGCTGTAATCAGTAACCAGAGGGCAGGCATGAGTGTCTGAGGATGATAAACACCAAGTATAGGGGATGGTTGGTTTATGTTTGTGCTTGTGTATACAAATAGAATTATGAGTGATGAGGAAACTTCAGAAAGGGAAATAGACTTTGAATATCAGGAAGGACTGTTGAAAAAAGATTAGTGTATTTGGTGACAAGGCTGTCATTTGTAAGACAACTTTCAAATCTCCCATAGGTAACATTCTGGCATTAACAAACATTCATTAACTTAATGATTATTAGATTCCTATTGTAATTTTGTCTATCATTCTATTTCTTTGCTATCGTATACATGCATCTAAAAGAAAAGTAATTTCAAGGGGGTGCAGACTGCATGCCTATTTCCAGTTTGCAAGGCATACAACCAACCAACCTCCCTCCCTCCCTTCCTTCCTTTTCTTCCTCCCTCCCTCCCTCCCT
>JAVKLA010000008.1:3625642-3637829 GCA_034782735.1 Sagittarius serpentarius
CTTTCTTGCCTGCCTGCCTTCTTTTCCTTTATAACCATTATACCGAAGCACATGTTAACAATGAGTTACATAGTTCTTTTATGTTCATAGTTTCTTCTCCATAGTTTTCCATTTACTTGCTGAACTGTCTGTTCTTGTTCATTACAATCAAACTAAATTACTAGCCACAGTTTGTAGCAATATAACTACAGAAACTAAACAAAAAAGAAAGAAAATGTGGTACTGTTTTCACTGTTTTGCATTTGAACAACTAGACTCATGAACATGACTTCCTCAGCTTGAACATGTAATTTTCCTGCAGACTTAAAGTATCAGAATCCTGTCGCAAAGACAAAACGGATAGGTGTTAAACTATGATTAAGCTTATAAAAGGGTAGTGGTTTTCCTTGGCAATATTCTTTATTAGAGGAGGGCCTGCTGCAGCAGAAAATATGGTCACATCAGGCCCTTGGCATCTCCTTGGGAGATTTAGGAACAAGTATTTGGAATTTGTCTGAGGCAGTAGGTTTTCAAAAATATTTGCATGTCAGTTAGGGAAGCCTTGGCTGACACTAATCGTCAGTCAAGATCTCTCAACGTCCCCTGATTTTTGGACAAGATGAAAGGAGAACCTTTTGTGTAACTCCTAATTTTGAGACGAGGCCCCGGAAAAACTTTCTGTTCAACGAGTACCAAGTTTTGCATAAGGAAGTTTTATAAATCTTGAACCTCTTTCACACAGGCCTGTACAGTTCACTGATAAATGGCATTAAGTAGTGACACTCAATTCATCCAACATCATGGTCAAATTAATAAGCTAAAAATCTACCACAATAAAAATATGCAAGTTGTTGTAATATTTTTAAAAGACTGCTTCAGCTATGTGGATTTTTTCCTTACCCTCAGTCTTTTTGCTGTGATCTAAACAGGCAGAGTGGACCATTTTTCTAGCATTCTTTTCAGCAATGGACTTCTGTACAGCTTGTACTCGTAATTTGCACGTAGAAATTTTGGGGCACGTCAGTGTCAGTGGATTATAGAAACTATTGAGTAATGCCACTAAAATTAAAGTTCAGCTGAGTTTCCTTTAGAAAATTTTATGTCTGTGGTTAAATATGTCCAGTGTTTCAAATCCCATCAAACTGAAAACAGGTATTTAAATTGTCGTGTAGCTTTTTTGTGTTTAGCACAATTACAGCAATCAAAGCGTTGGAAGCAGCAGCAGCAGCAGCAGCATGACCTCCTTTAGAGCTGTAACTTGGGTGACAAATCTGAGCAAAGTGGAAGACTGCAGAGTTTTAGAATAAAACTAGCAGGGATTTTTTTTCTTCTTCGTGTGAGTTGTTTTCCCCCCAATATTTTCCAAATTTCTAGTGATTCTCAAAGAAAGGTCTTTTTTAACTAGGATTGCAAAGAATGTCATGTACTACAGCTCAGTAGGTTATTAGATTGTTCTTTATAGGTGTTCTTTTTAATGTTTTGAAACTTAAAAAAAAAATTACTTTGCGATATCGTTTTGTTACTGTTGGTGTCTCTAATCCTTTGGGTTCCTCAGTAGTCAGTGGAGAGCGTGATTCTCGTCATGAATCTGAAGATAATTCACATGTTGGGGATGCTGAATTGCTTCTCGCATTGTCTGTATTTCTTCATTGTCATGGGGAGGCTGCACAAACTGTGTGACCTTCTCAGCACCTTAGTGAAGTTCCTAAGAGTAAGTGGGATGAGTCTGAGCTAATAGGCATTTAAACAAACAGCTCTTACTAAATTCTGAAATTTTTAAGTGGCTGTTTCATATTCAGATTAAAATTTTTACTTTCAATTATTCATAAACATCTCACAAAAAAAAATCTATGAGAAAAAATCTTTGCTTTTCTTATCATATTCTTGGTATTCTGAGCACGGACTCTAACTCTTCTGAGAATCAGCGTGGTCCTAATTCATCTCAGGTGTCTTTAAGCCCTTAGCAGATGCCAGTGGTAGGATCATAGTGGCACAGAGGCAATAGAAAGAGATGGGCATGGCCAGAGAGCAGCTGAGGATCTGAATCTGGTGTTGCCCATCACTCTACAGACTGCATCAGAGTGCAGGGTGTTAACTTCCCTATTTTAGGTGTGGTAGTTCTTTTGGGGTGAATCTCTAAAGCCAAAGTCTTTTCCTCCTCTTTGTCCATAATAATCTATATGATATATTTTTGATGTGCAGATTTAAAGCAATATTAAGTCCTGCTTCAGAAAGCATGCATACCGAATTTTCGTAAGTATTTTGCATTTATTAAATCCTACTGAAATCAGTAGAAGGTACCTAGAGCTTTGAGAATCATGTTTTTATATGAGTGATTTCATTGACATAAATGCAGTTTTTTATACAGAGGGGTATTTGCACAGTCTTGTCAAATTCTACATCCTTTAGGCTCTGTGAATTCTTAAAGTGCCAGCCAGAGAGAAGCGTCTTCAGCTGACCTATGCATTTTAACAAGTTGAAGGCTGCAGTGCAGTACAGTAAATTCAGATCTTCAAGCTGCTTCCCTCAGAATTTCGCTTCCCCTTCCTAGGATTCCCTTTCTTTCCTATGCTTGCCTCAGACCTTTGAAAAGAGGGTCTTTGAGGCCTGACAGAAGTGAAGAGGAGAGCTAGCAATGTGGCGTGTGGAGGAAGGAGACTGGCTTTCTTCGTGTTTAATGTATGTCAACTGATAGCACATGTTTGCAACCCTTCTTTGGCATAGATGGACTTTGATTTCTAGCCTGAGATTTAGTTTGGTATTCACGGTGAGTATTTTGCAGTTTGAGGTCTTTTTTTCCTGTCCGTTACTCTAATTCTTCCATATAAAAAGATAAAATCATTTTATGTTCTTGTCTCAGAGCTTTCAGACAATGTATAAACCTGAACTGTCACAATAAGAGTGTGCATTCCCTTTTATAGACTCTTGTTATCTTTATTTTTCCAGCTAACGAGGGCCAGGATGCATACCTGGCCCAGAGGCCATCTAGCATGGACTGAGGCCTTCCATACTTCCTTCTCCAGAACGGATCGATCACGCCCACTTTACACAGTGCTTGGCCCTTTGTCTCTTCTGGGCCTCTGTGGCATCCTTGTGTCCTTCAGGCACAATTATTTCTCTGTGGTTTCTTCAGTTCTGAGTATCCAAAATAACGCAAGGGTTGTGTTGTGGCTCACCAGAATGATAGTTTTGTGGTCTGATGCTGAGATCATGCATTGCACGCTCTCAGGTTTGATACCAGCGCAAGTGAGGTTGTTCAAGGGTGCAAAGACTTCTATGGTGTTAGAGGATTGTACAGAACACAGGGAGCCGTGCTTGGGTGTTGTTTTAAGGAGAACTAACTGAAGATGTCCAAACCGGAGCCGTGCAGGCAGCTAGCAATTAAGCAGACTGGATATGGCAATCAGTTTTTGTAGTTGCTTCTTGGCTTTTATTCCTTGAACAGAGTGAAAATACCAGATGGTACCAGAGAACGAGTTCTCCTCAGGTGAAGTGTTTAACAAATTCTTTCATAACACAGAGGCAAAAAGGATACAGTCCAATACTTAGACACAGAAAACAGACATGCCTGGTTGTTAATGCTAAGTGTTTTAAAGGAGTGAGTAGAGAGGACAGAAAACTAGAATAGGGTGTGCATTATATGGTACAAGTAAGTATGACTAAGACTAACACGATAAAATTAAGAAAGAGAGAATTTATTGCGAGCAATGAACATTGTAGTAGATTCTGTGGAAGAGTTTGTGCAGTAGCAGGGAAATGCCCTCCAATGGCTGCAGGCATTGTCAGGCCAGGCTGGACAAAAGGCTCGAAAATAATTCTGTATTGGTAGGGATAAGGGTGTGGTGCAATAGATACTTCTTTTCCTCTCTCGTAAGAAGAGAAAGACAAGAATGAATCACAACTGAAAACCTGGCACTCAGCTATGTTGAGTTCTTTCCCCAACTTTGCCTTTTGTCTACACAAGGAGCCTTGATCTTTCCACCTCAGCTCAGTGCAGAACTGTTACATGTGCTTCCTTTTCTCAGGACAGTTGGCAAAACACTAGCATATTCTTTCCCCGTACACAATAACCAGTTGTTCCTATGGACAGGAATAGGCATTTAACTTACTTTAGATATTTAAAATTTAGTTTTCCAACTGAGGCAGGCACAGAAGATTATACTTAGTGGAGAGAAGCAGGCATCTTCAGCAGATACTTTCTTTGCTAGTTGTGGCATAGATTTTTTTACAGTTTTATAGGCCTAGACCCACAACATGCTATTTCATATTTAACTTGCAGTATTTCAGGATTTTTCATAATTCCTTTCCACACTCAGTCATTTTCATTTAATCTTCACCTCATTCTTTGAATAGTAGCTTGAGACATCATACTTTTAAGTGCCATACATTATTTTGCCATTAATGCCACCTGGTGTATATAATAAATGTGGTGACATTTTATTAATTGCACAGTACCCAGAGTGTATAGAAATAATTTCCTCTTCTCTGTCATAAAATTTCCAGAAAATTTTGGGTGAGGAAAGCAGATATATAGGGTAGTGGGCTTGATTTCAGAAGGTGTTTTACTACAGACACTGCTAATACAGCACAGTTGGCAGTGCATGTGCTGCGCTTCTTTGCTTCTTTCTGGCCTCCACTTCCCTCTGCAGGATCCGAGATAACTCAGAGGAGGAACTGGAACGCTAATTAGTGAAAACTGACTGTACACCCAATTCCCTCCCTCATGCTCTCTTTATCTGCATACAGTTTTGCCATCCGGTCTGATATTCTGTTGGCTCAGAACTATAATCTTGAATATCTTCTCAGTTTTCTTTGGTATCTTCTAAGCCATTCCTTTTACTGAGAAGCTGCCTCCCCTGGCTATTCATGGTTCTTTGCAAGAGAAGTCTTACTATTTTTACCCTCAGTCACTCCATTTCATCCCCTGCCCAAAGTAAACTAATTTCCCAATACTGCATAGCTTAGAAGCCACCACCAATAAATCCTTTCACAGATCCCTGATTTCTTTTTTCTTTCTTTCTTCTGTAGCCAAGGTTCAGCAACCTTTGGTCTATGCTGGCTGTCCTTAGCCAAGGCTGATGAACTTTCACTGTTCAGACCTACTTTCCCTCATCCACTTAGTTGCTGCCACTCAATCAGGACTCATAAAGATAAAGTTGCTTCTTCACACATATGCATACACATATATATATAACTCTATACCTATCAGTCACTGAAACAGGGCAGGAACAAAGCAAAGAACTATAAGAGGCCTCTGGGCAAGTTTGTTATGGGTGAGCAATCTCATGCTCTGTCTCTGGAAGATAATCTGAACCATTTCTTCTGGTGAGGGTCTTGATTTTGTGCTGAGTGCGCGCCTGTTGTATGCTTTGTGGAGCCAGAATAGCTCCTGGACTGCTCTTTTTGCGTAGATTCAATCTTTTTCTGTTAAAGCAAACAGTGGTTTGCGCACAGCTAGGTATCGGGTAGACTTGAGCCATACCTACCCACAGGATAAGTGTTTCGCTGAGATCAGGATATGGCTGTTTGGTGGGTATTGTTCCATCACACCCTCATAGTAATCATTCTGCTAAGCACACTCAAAGATAAGCTTGTATGAAAGGCAAAATTTTGGTAACCATAAAGTCTGCAAACCAACCCGTTTTTCTCATATTTGTACATTAACTCTTCTAAGTAAAGTTCCCATTTTTCTGTACATTGCACACTTCCTTTAAAGTGATTTTGTTGAATACAAGTTTGAAATACCAGTAGTACTGAATTTAAAGTTGAAACAAATTAAGAAAAGAGAGAAAAATGTGCTATTGCAATAGTAATGCGTAACTATAAAGCACAACCACCTAGAAATCAGTATTCAGCTACACCTTTGAAAAGCATTGCAGGACATGGCAGGCAACCCACTGGAAATTCACGTTTTCACCCTAAAGTCAGATACCTTTAAAATGAGGAACACTGTAGTAACAACTGGCTAGGAAAAGTTTCAGGAAGCTTGGTTAGCATCACAAAGTTTTCAGCAGAGGTAGACATCAAATACAATTCTTGAAGGAAGTGTTCAGCTGCCTTAACTACGAAGCCATCCTTCTCCGTATGCCATTCTCCTCCTTACTCACACCACATGTTGCAGGATATTTCGTCTACTGATGTGCATCCTACAGCCCCTTGAAGTTCACTGAAAAGTTCAGGACTGTGGTGACCATGACATCAAAGTCTGTATTATAGCATGCTCATGCCGGACACAGATGACCTTAATTCCAGCATTTTGTAATTCATAGCTTTGCAGGTTTAATAGCGTTCTGTTGTTACCAGATTTACTTTTAACAAGAAGTAATTTTCAACTAAGAAGCTATTAAGCATATAGGTCCTTACATTGTTTCCTGAATACCAGTAGTTTATTCAGCAAAAGATCCAGTCTAGCAAGCATAGGTGTATATATGAATCTCATTAAAGTCATTGAAATATGTAAGGATTTTGTGCCCCAGTCCTCTTATTGATGCCATTGGCATTGTTTGTGGAAAGGTAAGGGTGCAGGTATGGATGGGAGTGTGGTTTACACTATGTCTCGTTGTGGATGGTATTTGTTTTATTTGTGTGCTCCTGGTCAGGATTCCCGTGAGAGAAGGGAGCACTGTTCCTTTTTTAAGGATGCTACTGAGCATGCTTCACGTGGAGGTGGTTGCAAAGGATGTGGATGAAGTCAGGCAAGGTGTAGCTATGTTACAGCATTAGGATTTTACAGCTTATGCCGGGAGACTTCGAGGTGGCAGTGAGTAGGCATCCTTCGAGAGGTGATGGGAGTAACTTCCTGGGGGACAGAGCAGACTGAGCAGAGTTTACTGCAGCTGAGAACGCCATTGAATTAACTAAAACCAAACCTGGAGCAGTGATCTGCCTGCAAGGATACTTGGGCAAAAAAAGAGCTGTGTATGATACAGAAATACCAACTTTGGCAGGCCAGTCTTTCAGTTCAGTGTTCTGAGGCAGGTTGTTACTCACTTACTGAGCTGCAAAAGAGGATGCTGCACTGCTCTCGGATTGGGTTTCTGAGAGAAAATTAAATGGGGGATTCTCAGTGTTTTGCAGAGCTAAGTAAAGCCAAGCGCCGATGCTTGGAGACCTTCTACCTGTCCTTCAGAGAAGAGGTGAGGAGGAAAGGGCATGTGACAAGCACAGGTTTTTCACCCTCTGTTCCTCCAGATTTTCTCTCTTTCTGTTCGGGGGAAGTGCAGAAGCAAAACACTAGAACTGTGGCACCATCAACCTCAGTGAGAGTTTTGCCACTGGCTGCACTGGAGAAGGATTTAATCTCTAATGTTTTGAATATAGGGCATTGGTTTTGCAGTCATTAAAAATGGTAGATTGAAACAAATCTAAATGTCTAACAGTCTTGAAACAAATAAAAATACCTTAAACCCATGAGGCAAAAGGGACATGCTCTTGCTAAGTGTTCCTCCCTAAAAACATGAAGATTTAGGGGTGTATGGGAGAAACTAGCTGTTTGCTTCTCCCAGCTATAAATATAATGAAAAAATGGAGTTCCTTAAATTTACTCTAGCTATAAGAAATTTACTTTACTGCTTACGTTTAGCATTGAACACATTTCTAGAATACTGCCTAGTTCTCGGAATTAATGATGTACTGTGCTTCAGCAATTCCAAGAATTGTTTTGTATCTATTTCATTCCTTCAGTGGAGCTTATGTGTCTAAATCCACTTGACTGCTTTGAGAATCTTCATCTCTAAGACAACTGTTCCACGTGTGAGTGTGCTGTGTTTTCCTAAACCAGTAAGGAGCTTATACTGAGACAGATAAGTGTATCTACAAGACACATAGTGAATGCTACGGACGTACTCATTTTTGTGGATTGTGATTATGCAAATGTATTCAACTAAAAACATTAGTTACTGGCATTATCATTTAAATGAGAGGACAGTAATACCGGTGGGTATATATGAACCAGTGTAGTTACTTTTGCAGATCATTTGGAAAATTGTCTGTAGTAATGCTGGCACTGAAGTTCCTTTTTCACATTAAAAAAACATATTGTAAATCAATGTACAATTTATGCTGTACACACCATTTCAGTTCAGCGGTAATCATGAATATATAACCAGTAAGGTTAATTCTCCTGGTTCTTTAAGAGAAGAATAAGATATGGTATGCAAAGGGTGAATAATTGAATATAAGTGTGGCGTAGAAGGGGATGTATGGTGGATGCAGTTTTAATTTAAATGTTTTTACTCTTTGCACTGGTGGGATAGCAATATTAACTAGAAATTAATTTAAAAATTACTTAGAAGCCTTAGGGGTGAGAATGAGGGAAAAAATAGATATTTATGCATAGGTGTGGTTGTACAGACATAGACATAAAAGGAATGGAATTTATTTGTCTGTCTTAGGAATCTGGCGATTTGATGTGCTGATAGGAGCTGATCACCTTAGGCAGTTTATAATTTTGAGACAGTCATTGATGATAGCTCAAAGCCTAGGTCATTAAATGTTCAAGACTCCAGCTGAATTCACAGCGCAAATACTGAATCACATATTGTGGTAATGCATTTTCAGTAGGCCCTGCTCTTCAAAGAGGTATAAAAACCCATCATGGTAATAATGAGCAGCATTTGGGGGGCACGTTCTAGTGTATAGACACACCAAATTTCATCTGCTGAAAATAAAACTCTCGTTAGCCAAAAGTGGACATACAGGTCTAAAGAGTTTCTACTTCACTGGTATTTGGAATAGGATATTAATTCAGCATACTGCAGTATGTTGGTGACAACAGTTCCCTTTAAAGAATTTGTACAGCATAAAAATACACTGGGAGTGCATATCTCACGATGTCTTACAAATCATTCTTCAGTTTTGGATGTATTTCAGTGGCCATAATTAAAGAGATGGTTTTCAGTAAAGACAAATATAAATTTCTTAATACTTGTTATAATCAAAATCATATGAACCTAACACTTATAAAATAACTGGAATTTGTATGTTTTCCTGTTTTTCAGGGATAACTGTATAAATGGAAATGTTACTTTGTGATATATATTAATATGACCATTTTTAAAAGTGCTGTAGATCTTCCTTGGAAAAATAAAATCAGCTGAATGATTTTCAAATGAGAAAATGTCTAAATTTGCAGAACTTGCATCAGTCTTGTCAGACTTATGTTATTAGTTTGTTTTATCATTTAATTACAGCATCCTTCTTTTCTCAAGTCTTATGAGATACCTCATAATTCCATTGAGAATTATCAAATAAGAGTTATATATTAAAATATAGGACAACAGCATTTTCCTATCGAAGGATATTCCTTTGTTGTTCAAAAAAATGTTTGATGCTCATATTTTTAAAGAAATCCTTTGAAGTTAACTTCAATAGAAACTCTTACCATACAGACGAGAAGTGATTTAGTTTACTAATTACCTGCTTCATTTTGATTTAGTATATATCAAAATCAATTCACAATTATAGATTTTTTATTAATTAAACTTTTAAAAACAGCTGTGTATGTGCTGATGGCAAATTTTTAACCTGCCTTTTTCTTTTATTTAATTTTCTTTCGTCTCAATCCCCAACTTGATTTAATGTTCTGTGTTTTTAGGCAAACACTGCACTCACCAGTTGAAAAGCAGGAACTAGAAGTAAGGCTCACGTAAATCCTTAGCCTAGAGTGAGTTTCAAAGTCCCTAAATGGCAGTTTCCCTATCATTGCCCCCCACAGTTCTGTCGACTACTCTTATGAGCTCACGTTGGTAATAAACCCTTTGTTCTCCTTTCCTTTTCTGTCCTTCCCCTGCTGTGAAGATAAGATTTCTTAATTCCCACCCCGTGTGCTTTCACACAGGTAACTATTTCTGAAGTGAAAATTCATAAAGGACATATGGGAATAATTTTTGAAAGGGTGGGTTATAGGGAGAACATCATAAGAGTTCAAGGATTTCTGGGGAGGGGAAGTTACGTATTTTCTTTCCTCTCCCTTGCTTATTCAACTTCTTTCTATCCATGTCACTTCTCAGTATTGAGGGCATGCCCCAGAAATTATAATTTTCATCCAAAACCACACATTACTTTGTATGTCTTTACTGCTTTCTCAGTCCCATTTATTTTGCTGTCCCATCCGTCTCTAGCAGCATTCAGCGAAGCAGCTCTTAATTAGGTGGCGTTAAAACTGTCAGTGTTGCAAATCAGCTCTGCTGGCAGCTAAACTGCTCTTCTAGTTTGCTGGGTATAGATGAGCAGAAGCTGACACAGCTGCAGCAACTTGTGATGGAGAAAGGAGGCAAAAAAATCCAGTTGTACCCCCCTACGCACAATCTCGCAGCCTTTGAAAGAAGACTCACTAGTATCTGCATTTGGTGCACCTGTTGATTTGCCTTTTGAAGGACCTGCTAGGTTTTATGCCCTAAGTATGCCGTAGTTATGAACACTACACATTATGCCTATCTCTTTATATGGCATCTGTATTTTTAACTTTGCTTAGTGCTGTTTGGAAAACCAGTCAAAAGAATGGAAATGGTGTGCAGGTTTCTAAAAGATTCTTTGTGGTTTGGTTTTTTTTTTTGTTTGGAGGGAGGGTGAATGATTTTCAAAGAGGACGAAAATTTGTATTAATGATGCACATGTTAGGCTTGAGACAATCTCTCTGTCGTAAGTCTCTTGCTTTAAATACATTTCTTAAAAGAACATCTTCTAAAAGAAAGCTGGCAATGTTAAACTATGAACTTGCTGAAAATGACCATTACAAGTCACCTTTGTGTGTGGTTATGAAACTGAAGAGCTGTTGTCTTGCTCATTCAGTTGCCCAACTAAGTTTGAGTTCAGCTAAATCTGGAAAGGTGAGCTTCAACATAACAGAAGGCTGCAGTCTCCTGTATCCTATGACTCCAGCCTCTCCAAAAGATTTACACAACAGGATTCCTGTGTGGTCAGTCCAAATGCAACCTTAATTTCATGACCTTTTTAGAAAGTGGGGAAATAATTTTTTGTGCTACTACCTGTGAGAGGGAAGCAATTAAAAATATACAAACCTTTGACCTTAGGGTCAACTTATTTTCGTTCTGAAATGCTACTGTATTTCGTCCAAGCCACATTAGTTTGAGTTGTCTTCCCATATCTCTTTGTTTAGACAGGTCTCCACCACTAGTTTTACCTTAGTGAAGGGAAGAGGGATATCACAGCTTGACTACAGTGAAAGTAGTCTAGCTGGTGAAGCTGGGGAACAGATGCTTTGTAAAAAAAAAAAAGGAAGTACGTTGGCAATCACTGCCCCTTGCCTTCCAAATTAATAGCAATCAAAATCTCTGATTAGCTCTGCTACCCGCCCTGCTCAAGGCAATAGAGCCTGTAAGTTGTCAGCAGTTTCCAGCGCTATTTCAGTTAGTAGGAAGTACTCCAATGATTCTCTTCTGTGTGTTTTGTTTGAATGAAAGCTACTTTACTAGAAAGTAGGTTTTGAGTCTAAGTGCAATGCTAATAAGTCTTTATTTCCTTCTAATTATTCATCTGATCAGTTCTTTAATGGGGCATTTGATTTATTTCAGAGTAATCTCTGCTTATATGTAAATGACAAGTCTTAGAGTGTGGTAATTAAATTATGCAAGGAAAATGCAAGGAAAAACAGTTCTAATCAAAAGGTAGAAATTATATTAAAATGTTTGATACTTATTTATATAGCCAAGTAACTCATTTTAGAAAAACATTTTTTTCTAAAAATTAGGTTTTCTGTAGTATACCACTATGGGCATGTTCCTTGTTTCCCATCACATACCTGACTAGCTATTTCTGAGTGGTCTAAGTATTTAGTATGAAGTGAAATTTTTGTTGCCTTGTTCAGACACACAAAAGTGTGAAAGCGTTAATGACCAGAAGCAACAGTATTTTAAGGGACATAGCTATTGCCAGTCTGAACTATATTGTACACTGTGTTCCCAAGACAAGTACAGTACATATGGTAACCAAGAAAATTAATGTACTCTTGTCGTGGTTTAATTTCAGCCAGCAATTTAGCACCACGCAGCCGCTCATTCGCTCCCCCCCCACCCAGTGGGATGGGGGAGAGAATCAGGAAAAAAAAATAAAGTTCGTGGGTTGAGATAAGAACAGTTTAATAGAATGGAAAGGAAGAAACTAATAGTGACATTAATAATAAGAAGAAATGACAATAATAATAAAAGGATTGGAATATATAAGACAAGTGATGCACAGTGCAATTGTT
>JAVKLA010000008.1:3642740-3654683 GCA_034782735.1 Sagittarius serpentarius
CAGATCTGTCTCTGGTGGTCGTTTACTTCTTCAGGGGTCTTATCTTCTTCTTCCTCTTCTGTCCTTTAGATGAACTTCAGTCATTTGCGCATGCTGTCTCCTTACTTGTTGATTTCAGCAGTTCCTAACAAGTCCTGACTCGTTTTGCAGTCAGGCTAACAGTGCAGTTCCCGTTATCGCCTCCTTTGTTTGGTATATTAGTCCTTGACAAGTACCAGTCAGCCCCTCACAGGAGCCAGTCAGGCCCTCACAGATAGTGAGTTCCAAAATAGTCAAGGTTAGCAGTGTCATTATGAAGAGGCAAGTGGTTAGTCATTAGCAAAGCAGATAATTGCTTTTCTGTTTTTCTGTCTCAGCTTCCATTCATTTACTTCCTAAATGTGTATTTTCTCATTCTTCCCCTGTTACTGACTTTACTTCGTTCCTTTGACCAAAATTCAGTTTGCCTTCTTTAGGTAGTTTTTTATTTTTAAATCAAAATTTGCTATGCAAAAAGACAGGAGAGTGGTACAATATGACAGGTTCATTAATTGCTTGTATTTTCAAATATTACAGAGACATTTTGACTGTTGGAAGACAGTCCTTGGCAATTGCTGATTTCTATATGATTTTAGCGATAAATAATCTGAAAAATACATTTGCTTTAAAAAACATATTGTGATAGCACGAAAAGCAGGACCCTGCTTGCATATCAGAGCACTATTTGCATGTCCTGAAATGTTGCCATTATTCAGTAAAAGCCCCGTTTCTGGCTTATTTTGAGGCTGTGTAGCAGGAGGCCCTGTAAAAACACAGAGTTTGATAGAGTGCCTGCCTTGAGTTTTACATATTAATCAGGTGAGATAGAAGGTGGAAACAGAAGCACAGTAAAGTGACATGCATAGAATATTTTTCAAACCGGGGCAGTTTACTGTCTATGCTGCTCTTTCTGCCAGGCCAGTGTCACCTCTGCTGCAGGCAGATAACATTGATAGAAAGGTTTCCAATTGCATATTCTAAAACTTGCAAGAGTTATGATGTTACTTGTTTTTCAGTGAACAATGTGTTTCCTTGAATATCACCATACCTTCTGTATTATCTCCTGCGACTGGTAACAAAGGTTCTCTATGCTAAGGTGATCTTAAAGTAACTAGAGTTTCCAAGGAGATCTTTTATTGGACTACGGATCTTAAAGAGTCTTCACATTCATCTCTGCTGCATTACTACCCTGAGAAGTTCATCTGCCATCATAAAGAATGTTAAAGCGAGTCTCTATAGTCTAAACTGGTTAAGAATTGCCCTATTCTCATTGCACTGGGGCAGGCAAGCCTGTATTGGAAAGCTGAGACTGCCTCCCTGCCATCACCAAAGTTAATAGCATCTGAGCTGAGACTACTGACATTTTCTTTGCAGCATCTAAAAGCCACCCCTTTCAGTGTCTTTTAAGTAAAAACTCTCCCTTCCCCTTGTTTCCTCAATGAAGTTGCATTACTTGAGTTGATCTAGCATCTGGAAGTTCTCTCAAATACAGTAGATGATATCTCAGATTTACAGTGTTTTTTAATGTCCCACGCTTATATATACAACGGCATCAATGTAAGATATTGAAAAAGCCTGTTCCCTTAAAATTTGTGGTTAATGCTTAATAATTTTCAGAAATGGTCAGATTGCAGAGCATGAGAATAATTTGCTAAATTCTCCTTACAAGCATATCTTTGTCAAGCAGTCATAAAGTAAGTTGAAAGCAAAATGGTTTATAGAAAATTAGTTACACAGCCTGTAAAATGCTCTACAATGTTCTGCAAACAAAAGGGAAAATTTCCTGCAATTTCACAATTTTGTACTTGCTCGGATGGCCATTAACCAACAAGATGAAAATCAAATTTATCCTATTCATGCTCTGAATTATCCATGATTAGCAGAGTATAGAATGGGATTTTCTAAAGCTCCTTTCATAGTCAAGGTATCTTCATGCACTTGGTAAAAAAAAAAAAAAAAAAGACAAAATAAACACCACAAGTACACTAAACCTGTACAGGATCAAAGAACTTTCCCTTTTCTTTAGCCTAAGATTGAATCTGTGCTGAGTGGCTCTTAGAAATCATGTTGCATAGAATCCTGAAAGTCAAGTTTTCTTTGCTATTTCTAGTCTTGTTCCAGGACCAGTACCTTATAATAATTTCTGAGGCATGCAATGTTTCCTCTTTTCAGTATCAAATCTCTATTGATTATCGCCTTCAGAGACCATTTCCCTAGTTACTTTCTTTGTGGTATGAATTCTGTGCATACAACTTGAACTGGTCCTGTTGTATAAAACCTATGATCCCTCTATACGTATTTAGAAAATGTGGTCCAAACTCTGAAGAAATTGCCAAACAAAAAAAATAAGATAATTTACTCACAATACATACTCATTTTTTATTTGACTTACTGTTTTCTGTACTGCTGTAATGAACTTGAGTCGGGCTTTGTCAGCTCGTCTGAGCAAGGGTTCTGTATTCTGTGATACTCATATGAGCCCAGCTAAGGGCTTTAAGAAATCATCAGGTACCGTAAGACTTGCAGTTACAGAAGGTACCACCACCGTGAGTCACGGTGGTGTTACGCACTGAAATAAGCTGGGAGTCGTATTTGCCTTCATGCCACTGCAGTGGTATGATCTAGGCTGCAACAGGCCCATAAGTAAAAAAGACTGGAGTAGCACAAACGTAACCTTTTCTGTTGTGGTAACTATTTTAAAATATCACCCAACAATTTTGTACACACCTAAACAACTTTAACAAATCAAAATCTATTCTAGCTACCAGAGAGGATGGTTTTCCAGTAGACATGTGTAGACATGAATACAAATAACCTACAACATCATTATAGCAGTAGGTACAAAATTAATAACAGTGATCGTGTAGCCAGTATAAGGTCTTTCAACAGCCATAGTGGGAAGCTTGGCTGGAATCTTTTAGCAGGACCTGGCTTCCTTGGGCAAATAGCAAAAGCTAATGAAGACAAAAAGGAAGTAAGCAGCTCGGCTGAGCCATCCTATTAAAACATGGAGGTGGAAATGCTCTTGTTTTATGAAGTATTAAAGTATATCTAAAATATAAAGAGAGAGGTACAACTGTATTTTTCCTGCAGTTGTGTGTTGATGAATACACAATTCAAGAGTGCCAAAACTGGGAAAAAAGCTGCTTACCCATATAGTGATTATCAAAGTCTTTTAGTTAAATGATGTTTACACTGTTCATTAATTGGTTTGGTACTTTTGCGAGCTACCCTGCCAGTTTGACAATTAGGCACTCTAAGCTTTTTACACACTAAATGGCCAAAATAAGCAGAGCTTTTCTGCGTATCAAATCCTCACCGTATCTTGCTCAGTACTAAGAAGCTTGAGGGCTTTGTCGATAATTTTTTATTCTTCAAGCCAATTTGTCCTTTTTTTTTTTTTCTTAGACCATCACCAAGAGTGTTAAGTATTGTCAAATGCAGTCTGAATTTCTGTAGGTCTGAACTAAAACCATCGAGCCCTCTGAATAAATCTTTTTCAAGGTTTCACATGACAATATTGAACATTACCAGCTTGGTCAGTTTTGAGCTAGTAATATCAGGGTAAACATGGCCTGTGTGTTCTGTTATTATTAAGTCGGTCAGACCCTAGAAGTATGCGACACTTACCATCTTGCTTAGTAATAATAATGGACTTGAAACAAAAATCCCATGTAAGTGATGGTGGTACAAGGAGTGACCTGATGTACATATCAAGCCCCCAAAGGGGGTTTAGCAGTAGAAAAATGTATTTTCATCTTCAGTTATTCTAGTTTGCTTAGTGCCTGCATTTTGCGTGGACCGCTGCCTTCCTGAGCCAGGGTCTGTGTGGCTCTGGCTGTGTAAGGTGGCAGCTTCTGTGGATTTTCTCCAGGGCAGTGAGCTGGCAAAGGCCAATTTATGTCTCTCATCCTCCCTTTGCCATGCAGGAAGGTAGAAGGAATATTAAAGGAATGTACCCCATTCTGATACTCCTGGAGTGATAAAAGACTCCTTTAGGCCATGCATGGTAATGCTCCGTAAGACTTAAGTGCCCCAGATAGTCTCCACCTCTCAGCAACTGCAGTGTCATTGCTTGCCTTAGCTTTTGGATGAATCCAGAATATTACATGTAATTTTTCATTTAGAGTTTCTCAGCTGTACCAAGCACATTTCTAATGTTAAGTAAATGAGTAGTATTTTAGAAATCTTTTTTTACTTTTGTGAAATTCCCATCTGGGCACAAAGCAAATCCTCAACTCCTTCATGCATTTCCAAACACTGAAAGAATTTGGATCAGCAACGGTTTGTCATGTATTGGTTTTTATGGCCATTGCGTCTTTAATGCGCTGTGCCATCCACATTCTTCACAGTGTCCTGGACACTGAGAATCGTCGTCCTGCATGAAGCCAGATGCCAGCATTAGAAGTGATTCATAGTAAATGTAAGAAATTCTTCACTGTTGTTGTTGATTGATGGCAGCAACAGGGCATTTCACTTGAGAATGCTTCAACACAGCTAATCTTAAGTCCAATTTAGTATTAGACACAATTTTCCCATCATGCAACTGGCTGACAGCAACATCAGAACATTTCTTTCATCTTATTCCTACACAGTTTAAGGAACACACATCCAAGGGCTGAAAAAGGTCAGTAAATTAAACAAGAACAAAAACTGGCATTATGTCTCTTCTTTCAAGTTTTCACGGAGAATTTTCCATGCCTGTGTGCTCTGAAAAGGGCTGTAATCCAAACGACACACTGCTGATCCGATGATCCAGAATGATTTTTAAGGCTTGGGCAAGTTCTGTGGGCTAAATTCAGCTTTCGTTTAGACCTCATTCCAAATACAGAAACATGTAAAGAGACGGTGAACTCTCATGGTCAAACATAACAGCAGAGGTGTGGTTGAACCATTTCAGGGGTACAAATCCAAATTAAAATTCTGTGATGCAGAAAGAACAAACTAAGAGAGATTAGAGTAGGGGGAATGTTGGGCACAGTATGTGTGTGAGCTAGAGCACCGTGATTGATCTCCTAAGGATATTGCAGTCTGTCTGAGAGGCCAACAGGAAAGCTGCTTATCATGCATAGCATTCATGACAAGTGAGCAGCTAGATTCTGACATGCTGTAGAAAAAATTAGGAAACACAGATGCCAGTCTAGCCCCTGTGAGCAGGCCAGTCCTGGGATTTAAAAGTAATGAATTTCTTTTTTTGGGTCTCTTCAGCATAGTGTTTTTGCTGTGCAGGTGTATTTGCTCAGATACCTCCACCTTGCTGGCCCCGTGGGCTCTCTGTCTTTCTGCCAGCAACTAGGTGCCTTTCACATGGCCTGCCTGAGCCATCTCCTAACTTGCTGCCTCAGCCAGCGGTCGCTGCCTTTACGTAGTCTGTGCCTAGCTTGTATCCTGTCTGAACCTCCTTCCTTATTGTCTTGGTGTTGAATTGTATTATGCCAAAGTAATACTCTCTATTAGCTAAATTGTCTCCTTTCAGTTCAGTTGGGACGATGACCTTTAGTAACTGACAAGAAGCATTATTGAATTTTACTGAATCATACTACGATTAGGATGTTATTTATGTTATTGTAATATATTTTCCAGCATTAAATATACCACTGGAAAATCTTTTTATGAGTGTCTGAAGGTACGGACTATATGAGAATGCATGTATGTACATGTATACCAAGGCGGTTTATGCACTTTTATTCTTCCTGTATTATGATTTTGCTTCCCTGTTTTTTTGCAAAGGGAGAGAAAAGTACATTTTACGGCCTCACTTACTAGTTTCTTTTAGCAAGTTCTTTCACAATTGAGGCAGAATACTTCGTTACTATGAAGGAAATTTTGACACTATTAAAAATACAGTGTAAAATATGCAGAGAGACTAGGTTTCTGTTTAGAACTTGTGTGAAATAGAAATGTAACAGATACGATGCTACCTGTTCTGAATCACACCACTGACAAAAATGCATGATTGATACCAGTAGCCCTATCTTTAATTACTGTATTCTTATAGCTTGCCTTGTGGATTAAAAATAAAAGCAAGACCTCGTTTAGCCACTCTGTTTTGGTGACTTCACTGTGCTTTAGGCATTGTTAGTAACCCGGGCTTGTTCTGTGAATTTCTGGCCATCAGGCTTTATCTCCTAAGCCTCCCTTTCTAGATTGGAATATACAACCATTTTATGCCACTGGGGTCAAAAGGAAGGCAGCTTGCGTGAGGAGGGTTGAGCTGTCTTCTGTCTGCAGTGCTATCGGTGATTCGCACAAGAAGTCCAGATGTTAAGAGACAACAGGCAGTCCTATTAGCTGAATGCTTGTAAATATGTGCTTAGCCTCCGCTCGGCTTCAATTTAAGCAAACTACCTTAAAACACCAGTGGAATTCAAAAGGGGATGAATTCTTCTGTAGGCAGGTACAAGTCTTTGCTAAAAGCCTGAACGACTGCTAGTCCTTGCAAACTCCCAGATATACTGTGTTATGTTCTAATTTGATCACAAAAACCTCAGTGGTATGAAGAGTAGCTTGGTCAAGACCCTGAGCTCCAGGCAGGATTAAACATAAAATGTAAATGTGGACAGTTCTTTATCAATGTAACAACCTAAGCTCACTGGAGACTGAGACAGTATTTTACAACTGTATATACGAATCTTCTAACATGTTAATATATCTTTACAATATAAAAATGTGTGTTACTTAATTTTTGCATTCTTCTATAACATCACATTCACAGGCCCCACTTCTCATGGGGCAATTGAACCAGCCTGAGACCTGCTAGAAGGGCAACACAGCAGGAAACAATCCAGATTTCTGGATTGCAGTGATGGTAACTTCCTAACACACGTGAGCTGATGGGGGCAGGTGTTCTGGCTGGACCTCATACTTACAAGCAAGGAGGAACTGGTCAGGTTGTGAGGTTCAGGAGCAGTCTTGGTCGCAGTGACCATGAGACTGTGGAGTTCAGATTCCTGCTAGGAGGAAACAAAGCCAAAAGACAGGACTGCAACCCTGATGTTGAGGAGAGCAGACTTTTTCATGTTCAGGTGTCTGCTTGGAAGAATCCCATGAGATACAGTCCTAGAGATAAGAGAGTCCAGAAGAACCGGTTGATTTTCAAGGATCTCCTCCTGCAAACTCAAAAATGGTCCCATTCCAAGTGCAGGAAATCAAGCAGATGTGGCAGGAGGCCCAAATGGATGAAAAACGTAGCTCTGGACAAAAGTCAAAAATAAAAAGGAAGCATACAAGAGGTGGAACCAGGGCCAGGTGGCCCAGGAGGAATACGAAGATTCTGTCTGAGAGTGGAAGGATAGGGTTAGGAAGGCCAAAGCCCACATGGAGTTGAATCTGCCAAGGGGCATGGACAGCAACAAGGAGGGCTTCTACACGTACAAGAGCAGCAAAAGGAAAACTAGGAATACTGTGGGCCTGCTGCTGAATGGGCTAGGGGACCTGGTGACATGGAAATGGTTGAGGTACTCAATGCCTTTTTCACTCCTGTCTTGATGAGTGAGACTATCCTTCAGGAACCCCAGGCCCTGGAGACTCATGAGCAACTCTGGAGCTATGATGACTTACTCTTGGTGGAAGAGGATCACATTAAGAAACATTTAAATAAACTGGACATACAGATGTCTATGGAATCTGATGGGATGAACCCATGATTGCTAAGGGAGCTGGCCAATGGTATTGCAAGGCCACTCTTGATTCATTAACAACTTCTTTAATGATCTGGATGATGGCGCAGAGTGTACCTTCAACAAGTTTGCAAATGATAGAAAACTGGGAGGAATGGCTGATACACCAGGTGGTTGTGCTGCCACTCAGAGGGACCTTGATAGGATAGGGAACCGACCAAACAGGAACTTCATGATGTTCAGCAAAGGGAAAAGCAAAGTCCTACACGGAAGAAGTAATAACCGCATGCACCGGTACAGGCTTGACACCAACCAGCTGCAGTTTAGCAGAAAAGGCCTTGGAGGTCCTGGTGGACAAGTTGAACGGGAGCCAGCCATGTGCTCTTGAGTCAAAGAAGGCCAGCAACTCTTTGGGCAGAATTAGGATGAGCACTGCTGGCAGACTGGGGGAGGTGATCCCCCTCTGCTCAGGTCTGATGAGGCCATCAGGAGTATTGTGTCCAGTTTTGGGCTCCTCAGTACAAGAAAGACATGGACATACTGGACTGAGTCTAGCAGAGGGCCACAAAGGTGAGAAAGGGGCTGGAGCATCTTTCATATGAGGAGAGACTGAGAGCTGCAACTGTTTAGCCTGGAGAAAATAAAGCTCAGGAGCAGATCTTACCAGTATGGAAAAATACCTGATGTGAGGAAGTAAAGAACATGGAGCCAGGCTCTTCTCAATAGTGTCCAGTGGTAGGATAAGAGGCAACGGGCACAAACTGAAACACCAAGAAATTTCATTTAAACATGAGAAAAAACGTTTTCAATGTAAAAACACAGGGTGAGGTTGCCCAGGCAGGTTGTAGAGTTTCTGTCCTTGGAGATACTCAAAACCTGACTGGATGTGGTCCTGAGCAACCGTCTCAAGGTGACGCTGCTTTGAGCAGAGGGGTTGGACTAGGTGATCTCAAGAGGCCCCTTCTAATCTCAGAGATTCCGTGATCTGACTTTTCTTCCATCTCCCACTGGGACGTTGTCTAATTTTGAACATCTGAACACAAGAAAACACTTTTTCACTGTGAAGGTCGACTGTTTCACTGTGAACAGTGGAACAGGTTGCACAGGCAGGTTGTGGAGTCTTCATCTGTTGAGATATTCAAATTCTGACTGGACACAGTCCTGGAATGCTTGCTGTAGCTGACGGTGCATGAGCAGGCAGGGGCAGACTAGATTATCTCAAGAGGTCCCTTCCAACCTAAATAATTCTGTGAATATAAACTGGTACAGGCACACAAAGTCTTTAGGAAGAAGTTGAGAAGAGGCAGAGTTCTTCTATATTTTATTTTTCCTGAAATTTCATTACATATAAACTCAGGAGCAAATAAAAATGGCCTTTTCCAGTGTGAACACAACTTACATTTACACACAGACACAAGGAACCATAATGGTGCATAACTTACTTATGTTTGTAAATAAGCATTCAAGACATAGACTGTATTACTTGTGAAAGATTGTAAAAAATACCTATATTAGTGACCATTCATTCAAAGATGGTTTAATGTAAAACAACGCTACATTTCGCCTGTTTGACTCTAGCTTCTACTGGAACAGCTGTGGCTGGCCCAGTGAGGGGTGTGGTGAAGTTTTCAGAGTAAATCGTAAGCCCACACTCTTTGTGGTGGGAGCCTAGAAGTTAGTTGTTTGAACTTCTGGCATACCTCTTATCACTACTCTTTTGGCAACTCGTGGGTGTAAACTCCTGGCCAGTGCTGCGTGCCTCCTTTTCTCTTTTTCTCCTGTGGGACTGCAGCAGCAGTGACACAAAGCATTAAGTGCACAGATACGTGAATTATTTGTGACGTACTTCACAGTTCATTGGTCCGAATGTGCTTATCTACTATATGTAGATATGTTTTATACTTTTAGGCAATAGTTTGACATCAGATGAATCCCATATTCCTTGTCTTTCTTCAGCAAAAGGAATGCACAAGATATAGAATTGATGTTACTTGTTTCTGAACAGTAAGTCATTAAGATCTGCATGAATAAATCATAAGGAAGGAGTATTAACCAGGGGCAACTGAATAGATTTATGCTTTAAAACCATACTAAAGCAATGGATATCATATTAAATGATAAAACTTCTGTAAGAAATCAATTGGCAAATAAAAAACTGAAAAGTAAAAAAAAAAACAACTTGCACATATAAACCAGTTGAAGCAATGTATTAGAATATATTTTAAAGAGTAATAAATGAGAGTCATGTAAAGCAGCTTTATAAAAACATATTATTATAGCTGATTATGTTTCAACAGTGTAATAAAACTTTATAATGCATATGGTTTGACTCATTTTGATGATAAAATTTGCTTTTTCTTTTGCAGAAAATGATGAGGTCATCTGTGTTTCATATGTTCATACTAAGTATGGTGGCTGTAGATGTGATTGTTGCTGCTAGTAACTACTACAAAGGAGAAAATTTCAAGAGACAATACGATGAATTTTACCTAGCTGAGGTGAGTATGCTGATACGACTATCGGGATATTTTTCAAGATAAGCCAAAGTAGAAAATGTGAATGTCAAGCACATTTTAGTATGTAATTTTTTTATTCCCTTAAGCATTCCAAGAGTTCTTTGCTAACTTGTTTGAGTTCCTCTGACAATGGCTGATAGCCCTATCTTACAACCTTTTGAAAGGTAATTTCCTCAAACAAAATGTCAGTGGTAATGAGCTGAGGCTTAAGTATAACATCTGCAGGCAATGCATGGCTGCTGCATTGCTATCTTTCTCTGGCAGGAGTGTAACATCTAGAATAATTTAACTTTAAATGACAAAACACCGTCTTTAAAGAATATAGTACTTCTTCCTAAATCATCTTTATTTGACATATACTTAGCTGCAAGAAGGTCCTTAAGCATAACCAAAATAGTGTTGCAAATAGCCTGGCTTCAGCAGCCACAGGAGCACACTGCAAAAAAAATGTTTATCCAGTCATGAATTTGGTGAAGGAGGAGGCTGTGCTCCTGAACCAGTGAAGTGGAGATAAAAAGTTTCTTACAAGTGGCATTCTGGCAGGGAGCCTGCTTGAGTCATGAGCTGGTCAAGGATTTTACTGCAGAGCATGCACCAGAGATCCTAGAACCTTGCCTACATGTCTTTTTGGTACTATTTAAATCAGTTTAAAAAAAAAATAAATAAAGAATATGAAGTCTTTAGTAGTCTTGTACAGGCTTCAGGTAGACGTTTGTTTTTCCTGAATCAAGAGTGAAATCAGTATTGTAGCATTCTTTATTAAAAATACTTACTTCCGTGGGCACTGTGAATTGTCACTTTGTCCGAGTATAAAGCCACCAGTGCTGAAATCCACTGAGATCAGTTCTCTGAAAGTGCTGATCACGGTTACCTGGATTGCGCACGTGTCTAGCTTTATGGTAACTGCAGTTTCCCTGGCTTCGATAATTACACAGTCCTTCTCTGGAGCCAGAGGGGACGTTCTTAGCCTAGAGCACTTGATAGCGGTATATTCCTTGTGATTCCTCTGCCATTGGTATTGCCTTGTTAGCAACCAATATACCAATAGCAGAGGAATCACAAGTCAAAAAGCTCGATGCTTTGTACTCTTGTGGTTTCAGATGTATAAATACATTTGAGAATCAGACTCAAGTCCCCAACTTTAAATCCTTTAGTCCATAACATTATGATGCTTTATGAATCTCCCTTTTTTAAGGGAGGTTGAGTTGATACCCATTTTTTACTTTATCTTAGTTTTAGAATTTGTATCTGACCTCTTAAAACCGTACGAAGCTGAGGCTTCACCAGATCTGGGACAAAAATGAAAGCAAAGAGAAGTTAAAGGTAGCACCAGAGTCCAAACCCTCAAAAAAGTGTAGATACAAAGACATCAGTGCTGCGTCATGGTCTGTTGTCTCTCATACTGCTGGAGATAGCTGTAGTTTGTATGAACATTGAGTAAATGTTAGCCCAGTCAGCAATTACAGGAGTAATTGTGAAAACCATAATCTTTACTTTAAATCAAGTTCTAAGTGTATTAAAAAAACAAAATGAATGTGAAAGAGGATGATGCTGGGAATAAGGCATGAGAAAAAAACCAACAAATGCTGGATTCTCTTATGACACCCCCCACAGATTTGAGGATAGAAGGGAAGACAGGGAAACTCATTTTAATCTCTCTTGTGGTTTAAACCTGGCAGGCAGCTCAACCCCTCTCGTGGTTTAACCCCAGCCAGCAACTCCACCACGCAGCCGCTCACTCACTTCCCCCCCTACCCAGTGGGATGGGGGAGAGAATCGGAAAACAAAGT
>JAVKLA010000008.1:3654783-3699623 GCA_034782735.1 Sagittarius serpentarius
GGGCGGGCAGGCGCTCAGCCATTGCCGGGACAGCGGGCCCCATCACGCCTAACGGGGGCTCGGGAAGACCCATGCCGTCGCTCTGAACGTCCTCCCCCTTCCTCCTCCTTCGCCGTGTCTGTTATTGCTGCACCTGACGCCTGACGGTCTGGGATAGTCCCTGGGTCCGTGGGGGTCAGCTGTCCCGGCTGTGTCCCCTCCCAGCCCCTTGTGCCCCGCCAGCCTGCTCGCTGGTGGGGCGGGGTGGGAAGCAGAAAAGCCCTGGGCTCTGGGTAAGCCCTGCTCGGCCACAGCCAAAACATCCCGGTGTTACCAGCCGTGTTTTCATCACAAAACCAAACCATCGCCCCATACCAGCTACTCTGAAGAAAATTAACTCTATCCCAGCCACAACCAATACAATATCCTAGGCCGGAAATAAATAATTAAGTCAGTATTAAAGGCTGAGACCATGAACTTTTTGTGGTAGGCATTTTTGCTTTATGCCCAGGATACAGCAAGTGGAGCCTGGTTTCTTAACAAAATGACATTAATTCTATTTATATTCAAAATAGGAAACGCTGCGTGTGCTATTTCTATTTTGGCACTGAATATATAGTATAATTATGCTTTTATTAATCAGTGCTAGAAACACTCTCTTCAACATCTATTTCAAGTGTAGGGTTTGGGGTGTTTTTTTCCAACAGAAATACTTGCCAGGGTTTAATAATTCAAGATGAGTATGTCATATAGACTAGTGTGTTATAATTGTGTCCCATAAGCAATGTCCAGTTTTCTTTAAAGAGAAATATTTCTGTTTCTGCATAGCTTAGATTATTGATTTATTAGCAGGGATGTTGTCAGAAAAGTAATTTGTTTACATTCTGCATGTTTAAATTTCTAAATATATAAGGTAGATTAGTCTGGACTAGAGAAAGGTACTTTGTTTATTTGTAAGGCATACTCTTTTGATATCCATTTGTTGTTTTTCTTTATTCTTTTTTTTACCTGTGATGCTTTTACTGGAGACACTCTAAAAATCAAACAAGAACAAACCCCTAGTATCTATAGAAAGAGGTATAAAATACAGGAGCAGAAGAGCAGAAGAATAAAAAAATTCTGGGAGAGAGGAGAAATTCATAAGCTTGTGTCACTTCCTACTCGGTTAATGTGAAACTTGTTCTTTGCAGCATAGGGCATACAAAGAAATTGTTTTTAAGAGCCTTGAAGAGTCAGAATACTCAAACAATGTGGATCGTTCCACAGTGGCTGGTTTGTTTCCTTGGTGAGGCAGACTGGTCGGAGCAGGATGCACTGCTGTTGCGCTGTATTTTCCATTAGACTAGGCTGCAGAAAGCTTTCCCTTCAGAGGGAGCTGACTTGAGCAGCCAACAGCAGCAGGGATTCCCTTTGCTGAAGGAAATGGCCAGACAGACCACAGCAAACATATTTGGCTTTCTGGTATGTTTTCCAGAAGTCATCTTCAAAGCTGCTGGCTTTAGGAGCAGACATGTCTAATAAAATAGCTCACCCGGTCCATTCTGTGGACCAGTCGTTGTAATGGCCTAGAACTGTTGAAATACATCCACTTAAATTCAGGAGACAAATCTAAGTGAAGGTATTGAGATACCCAGTACCAAAGGAAAAAAAACTGTTTTATTCCTTGGAAAGAGAAGACAGACTTAAGAGAAAAGGAAGCAAAGGGTAGACAAGAAGAGAAAAGATAAAAATTCATTCTAAACCCAGATCCCATTGGTTGCTTAATTTTGTATACCCAGTAGTAAACAAGAGGTTCTGACACGCATTTCAACTTGTGTACATCGGCCCTGTAGATTAAGCAAAACCAGAATTTTACAGAATGACTCAAACCCCCAATGCAGTACCTGAGAACCTGGAAAGAGTAGAGCTTCAGACTCATTTTGGTAATTGTTATTGAGGATGTTGACTTTACCTGCTCAATACCTAGACAGAGTAGTGATGGGTGCTTGGTTTTGTATGCAACTGCCACTTTGTCTTCCATTAAAAGGCGTAGCAGACTAGAAGTCTTCTTGCAGATGTGTGAGATTCCTACAAGTACTGCTTTACAGGGTCTGAAAACCAGCGTTCAAAACCAGGTGCTCCTATACACTTCCTCCTAGGTTCTTTGTGCGGTCTGTCCCCTTGCACTGCTGCCTTTGTGTAGCATTTGCCCTGTCCTGGCTGAAGGAAGGATTGAGTGCTGCATCGAATGTGGTAGCAAGGGAAGTGCTGGAGGCCTGTGCCCTTAATCCCACTGATCCTGCTCGGAAGAATTCTTGTCTTTCCCAACAGCCTGATAACCTTTCAAGTAAGCCACAGTTCCAACTAGCTGGGTCTGTCGCTGCTGGATGTTGGCTGATAGTGAGCTCTGCCTCTGCAAAAAAAAAAAAAAAAAGCTAAGGGGCTCCTGGCAAAAGTTAATGCTGCGGAAGGCGGCATTAATGCCGTAAAATTTCCTGCTGACTGAATGGGAGGTAGCTCTGAGAGAAGCAGCCCATTCCTGGTAGCTCCTCTTTGGCCTCCCCGAAGCAAAACTGGCAACCTGGCGGAGGGTGGCTGCTCATATGTTACACCTGGTTTTTCTCTGTGGGTCTGCTCTGGCTTCTTACGTGAATTTGCTTTTCCCCTGTCTCTACAGCAATGAAAGGAGTGATTTCAGTTTTAAAAGTCTATAAAATTGTATTACATTTCACACCTAACAAAAAGTTCGAGTCAGATATTCTGAATCTTCTCCTGTAATTAATTACAAGGAAGGAAAAAAATACAAGCTCTGTCAGCAGGAAGACAGGTGTATAAATGTAATCAGATGTTATGCAAACCATTTGATACATTTTTAAGTGCTAGTGGTTTGAATTCATTTGACAAGCATGTAAAATGCAAATGATCCCGCCCACACATTTTTTAGAATAAATTAAAATACACTTAACATCGTGTTTGTTAGTCTTGTCCTAATAGGAAGCCTATGTACTTTGAAGTGTGTGTGTGTGTGTACCTAAATGGCATTGTTATTCCACTTGCTCTGACGCTGAATTCGAGCTGCTTTCTACCCACTGTTACATTTTTCCTGATTTGCCCCCCTTATTCTTTCAGACTCAATTAGATGTTTTTTGCTTTGAAAGTGAGCTTTCATTTTAAAATTTTTGATAAAACAGTTTCCTTGTGTTTCAAATAGAGATTTTCATGTAAAGAAGTGGTTTCTTCAAACTTGGCTCTTTGTTCTCCTTGAGCTCTTTGAGCTACCAGAACAAGGGCTGAAAAACTGGCCAGGTACATTGGAGAATATGAGCATGAAAGCGTCCCTACACTGTGTATGACTGAAATCACACAAACACTGCTTAGTAGTGTTTCTTCCCTAATGTGAAGAAATTTTTTGAGTGCTGTGAAGCATTTTGCCTTGGTTTAACAATTCAGAGGACATTTGAAGCCTGGTAACTAGTTTGCATGCCTTGAGGAAGCCGTGTAATATAGCTGGTAGCACTGCTCATAAATAGCTCTGTAGACTAGGGGAATAAACACAGGACATAAACATCAGTGTTTAATTTCCATCTTCACTCCTGCTTGTGACAGTTCTGTACACATAAAATATGTAAATTTTTATTTAGCTGTTCACAAACTCCCTCTTTCATGTTGATAAATATATTTCTGATGGACTGGAGAGTTTAAATTTGAAATAACGTAAATACTTAAGGCAGCATCGCAGAGATTCTTGCTGTCAGATTCAGGATTAAAATCTTAGTCTCTAACTTTGTCATCCCCTGCCAAATCCAGTAAACCTTATGGCCCACAGTCAATTAATCTCTCCATCTTAAAAGACTGATAATGCTTTTGCTCAAAGGAGGTTTGAGATGTATTTTGTTAATGTTTGCACAGCACTTCTTAGAAAGTATTGGCTGTATATAGATGCCACCTAATGTTATTTCAGTGTCTCTTTTAAGCCCTAAAGTGTGTAAAGGGTTACAGAGGAAAATTGCTGAGTCAAGGAAAAACATCTTTTCCGTTGGGTTTCCTGGCTGTTGGGAAGTGAGGGAGAAAGTATCTCAGAGTATATACAGTGGTAAAATAAGAAGGCAGGTGAGGAAGAAGTATGTCTAGCCAGAAGGATTTTTGGTGGTGAGAGAAGTAAGAGAAAATAAATTTTGAAGATGTAAACCTATTCAAAATTGTCTCCCTCCCTTTTTTCAAGCTGAACATCATGCATCATAGAATCACAGAATGGCTTGGGTTGGAAGGGACCTTAAAGATCATCTAGTCCAACCCTCATGCTGGGGGCCACCCACTAGATCAGTGTGTAAATATTTCAAGAAAGGCCTCTGGAAGAATCCCACAGTCATCCAATGCCTACAAGTAGATTTTGTCCCCTGTAACTTCCCACCTTACTCTCTTTGCTCAGCTTCTTTAACACCATTTCTTTTTAAAATTGTGAAAATTTACCAATTCTAGACTGAGTTTGAATTTCCTTTTCTTTTAATTTGTTCTAGTGCTTAAGTCCCATAACCTCTTTTCTACTTGTTTTGGTTATCATATTACTATGGATGTTTTAGAAAATTAAAAAAATAGCAGTTTTCAAACAAGAGTCCTTTAAACTTTGGTTTGTTCCTTAAAACTCTTAACATTCTTCAGCTCATATGTGTTGCTTCACATTTTAAAAAAAAACCTCATCATTTTTTTCCTTTTTATTTGTGTACACAAAGTGAAAGGTCAGCTGGATGGATTTATTATTTCATGCTTTCCAAATTGTGGAATCTACATGTCTGTGTTGAGACTTCAGAAAACTTCATATAGTGTACATTTTAAGGAAGAATATGAGCCAATATGAGGAAACCTATTACTGACTGTTTATTCTGTTTAGAGTATGAGTGGTTTTGTTAAATATTATGGATATGTTCATTTTTGCCATACAAAACATGACATAGAAACTTGTGATTTAACTCAGTGTTTTGAATGCATCTTTCTTGTTTTATGTATTTGTCTAGGTTGCTTTTACAGTTCTGTTTGATTTGGAAGCTCTCCTGAAGATCTGGTGTTTGGGTTTCACAGGATACATCAGCTCATCTCTTCACAAGTTTGAGTTGCTGCTTGTAATTGGAACCACTCTTCATATTTATCCAGACCTCTATCACTCCCAGTTTACATATTTTCAGGTATGATCAGGTACTTCTACATTTTACCCTGCATACCAATTAAAAACATGACCCATCAACATTTCCTTCTCATTTCCTTCCATTCTTAGACTACTAATGTTCTCACAGTATTGACTCATTTTGAGAATATCTTTAAAGTAACAAATATGTCTGTTCTTAACTATGTTTATTGGGTGGATTTACAGAAATAGGATTCTTTCCAACTTTGCTGAGAAGTCCTTTCTATTTTCAGTAACTCCCATTTCTTATCTGAGCTACACTGTTCAGCAGTTTCTGGATTAGTTTATTCACTGTCCTTCATTGAGCCTTGACCTTCCCTACAGCTGTTTACAGCATCACCTTCCTGTAGGTGCTTCTCCAAATTGCTTCTCCAAATCCTCATCTCTGTGGCAGTCACATGCCTAACCAAGAGTCGCCGCTCCAGTTATAGTGGGTCTTCTGAGGTCATTTGTCCAGAATCACCATAGTGTTTGTTTTTATAGCTCTCCAACCATTCCTTATCTAGAGGGAAAGTGTGTTTATTGAGGCTCTTCCTACATTTTCACTTTGGGGAAGAGCAGGAAGGAGAGACAAAGAAAGACTGATTAATTCAGACTTCTGATTCGTCCTCTGTCAGCCAGCCCAACCAGTTCCCCATTCATCTTCCGTGAAGTGCTTAGTGTTGCTTCAGTTGCGGGAGAAAGCTCTGAGATTCATTATAATGTGTTATATTCTACAGTGCTGAAGAAACAGAGTTTTTTAAAAAATATATTAAAGGATTCCTATCTGTCCATTATTCAGCAATAGATTGGCATGGTGAATAATTAATAATCAATAAAGGCAAATAATAAATCGTCAGAGTCCTGTCAATAAATGTGATTAGGTACAATGACACATATTGTAATCAAGTGAGTACAACCTGGGGCGAGCAGTCTCCCCAAGTGTGGGTTGAAATATGATGGCCTTTTCAGACTTCTGCAAATACCGTTCTGTGTTTTTTCTGAATGGTTCTACAAACCTGCTCAAGAAAGCTTTCAGGATGACAGGTTCTATTTTGCTTTCACCTGGTATAATTTGAAGGATTTTAGATGGTTATAGCCTTGATTTTGCTGTCCAAATATACAAAATGTTGATAGTCAATGTAGCATGATAGTTCTAACCTGCAAGAAAGGATGATCTATGAGGAGTATGCCATTGCACTCTTGTGTTAAAACCACACAAGAAACCTAGCTGGGAGCTCTCAGTTAAAACAGTTAGCAACTTAGTTAATAGTTGGTCCATATTTATTACAGCAGAGTCCACTCATCATCTCATGGTTTCTTTCTAGGAATTTTAAGTATAAACTATGAACATGTTGGACTAAATGAGTAACATCATCACTAACTCATAGGATTGAAAGTATAATTAAAATGTAGCCAGATGTTGATAATAAAAGAATAAGTCTCTTCTTTTTAATGGATTTAATTAGTTTCGTGAGGTGGTGGTGGTGGTGGCTTTTTTTTTTTTTTTAAATTGCTAGCTTTTATGGCAGAAAATATCAGGATGTGATTTTTTTTTTTTCCAAAATATATGAGAGACATACATTTTACAAGCAGAAACACCTGCTACACTGAAAGATTTGGGTTGTATTTTGCAATCCAAATCCCCTAAGAGGCAAATGACAGTAAGGTTGGAAAATACTTTACCTTTGATGTCAGTATGTAAGGGAGGTACGCACCGTATTCCCCCACAATTAAGCTTCTGGGCAAGCTAGATAACACATTTTCAAATCAGCCAAGGTCAAAAAGTCTTTTTCACATGGATACATCTTGACGTTAGGCAGATTTCCAGGCCTTTAGGTATTAATGATGACAGGTTAAATGTGTTCCTTGTCAGCCAACAGAACAGATTACTGAAAACAGAAGTCTTATTTGACACATTCCAGGATAGCGAGCAGAAATATCATTTGGCTTATCTAGTCTTCCTTAGCATATATTTCAATCTGCATTATTCATTGGTCTTTATCATTACCTTTTGCCAACACATCATTCACTCTTCACTACATTGGCTCCTGTCCACCCTCCCACCTATCTTTCTTGCATTTGCTGTGCATTCATCCAAAACACTTTGCAAAGCCCTCTGTGAAAGACTACAGCAAAGCACCGTTCCATGGCTATGATCTGTAGAACACAAAATCAGTGAGGAAATGACAGAATTTGCATATTATTGCAGAGACCTGTAATGAACTGGCATAAAAGGGAGAGATTTAAGCAGAATTTGACCTATACTGGACTGAAGAGATGGTATTGTATTTGTGCTTGGGGAAAATATTATTGCTGACTCATTTTCTGAATAAATACCATCCCTTTTAGGAGATGCAGCCGTTCTTTGTAACAAAGCTGTGGTTCCTCTTTTGTATTTTTCATTCTGGTTTGGTTTTTAACATATTTTTATATTTAATCCAAATAGTGCACCTTCTACAGCTCTTAAATTTAAGACAGTTTGCAATCCAATTACATAGAATGCATAAATGTTCATTAGAGTGTACTTTTGCTAGATTCAATTTGTCATCTAATGAAAATAAATGAAAAAAAACAAATAGTATCAATAAGATTAGTGTGTTGCTTAAAGGTCAATTAAATTCCCCAAGGGAAGGGGGGAAAAAAGTAAGGCATATAATACATTTTATCTAAAACACAACGCAGAATACCAACTAGCATGAAATCCTCACCCCACTGGGGTCAGTGTTGAAACTAGTATTGATGGGAACAGAGCTAACATTTCCACCGCGAGTAGATCTTGTAAGTAAGAAGGCACCATGTTTACATGTTCATAGTACTTGGAAATCTCACTCGTCTCGCTGTCTGTCACTGCCTTGGTAACCAGTTTCGTGTACTCAGGTTATATGTAATGTGATCATGGTACTGATGTGAAAGAAAGGACTTTATCATCTCACCTTGTTCTAATGTTGTGAAAGTTAAGCTGTCTAGTGTAACCTCTGTATCTAGGACCCTTTTTAACTACTGAAAACAGTGAAGGCTCGTCCTATCTCACACAAAGGGTCTGATATGTTTGGAATAATTTGTTGTCTTGAGTCGGCTTTCTCTCCTTCTCTCTCCCTTGGCAGTAAAGCCTACATGACTAGCATATTCTGTGTACCTGACAGATAGGTAGGGAGATGAGTTTCATGCAAAATGCAAAGATGTACGTTATTAGCAAGCTACAAGGTACAGTGAACTCCTTCTGTGAACACCTTCTGTCAAACTTACTTTCTCTCCAAAAGCAGCACAGTAATTGTATTTGAATTGTACATAAGGTCAGCCTATAATTGCACTGTAATTCCTACCTTTCAGTTTCAGTATGATTCTTGTGGAATTATAGGCAATACCTTGTACTAGAGAGTCTTTTTCTTTGTAACATCTGCAGAATCTCATTTGCCCCATATGCTGCTGTCTGTTGTCTCCAGCAACTACTGTTGCTGCCACTGCCTCCTCCTGTTCACAATGAAGTTCATGTCACTGTTTGTGCCACCATCAGTGGCAGAAATAGGAGAACCAGAGCTGTCAGCACCTTTTCCAAGGTCGACTGTGCAGTTCATGGGTCGGGAGTTCCACAGACGATCACAGTTCTGCTGCCACTACTAATACTGAGAGGTGTCAGATACGTCAGTGGCACACAATGCTGTTTCCTCTGATATTGAGGAATGCCACCCAAAATTTCCCATGTTGTATATAGTATGAAATAGCAAAATATGTTCATTGCCGAACTTCCTAGGTCATATGGTACACAATGGCAAGCAATTTTGCCTTGGGTCACTGAAATGGAAAGATGACTAGTGGAAGAAGAGTTGGCGGTTCTTTATGTGAATATGTAACCTGGTGTAACAAATAACGTAGAATCATAGAAAAATCTAGGTTGGAAGTGGCCTTTCAAAGTCATCTCATCTAGCCTGCTGCTCAAAGCAGAGCTTTCTTCAAAGACTGTTCAGGACCCTGTCCGTTTAGAATAAATATGAATTTTTAACAGCGATGATAATCAAACTGGAGCAATTTGCCTAGCACTGCAGTAGATTCTCAGTTGCTAAATCTAGGCTGATGTATTTTGACCTCTGCCTGAAGTCATTCCTATGTTTGGTAACACACTACAAACCTTCACTGGTCTGTAATTCCACACTACATTCAGATTTACTCTCTCTGGTGTGTTTTACCTATGTCTTTGTTCCCTTTGTTCCCCCCAAACCAACTTTACTCAATTGCATTTCTGTGATGACTCTACATGACTGGTGAGCTGACTGTAGCCTTGAGGACCTCGAGTATCCTCCCGTGCCTGTACTCTCAAGACCTCTGCTGTCAACCCGTGCCTATACGCCTCGATGCTGCATTTTATGAAAGGGTCATAGATAGCTCATTCTATGCAAAATTACAGCTTGTTATTACTATATGCTAGAAAAAAAGAGATACGTAACAATAAGCATTACACCACAGAATTGTAAAAAGCTAAGCAAAGGACAAAGTATATTAACAGTTACCTGGTCATTGCGTAACTGCTGTTGCTAGCTAAAACAAACCTCCAGGCAGGCCAAGGTAAGTATAGACAAAACCTGACAGGTTCCAGTGCTTGTGTTCTTAACCTAACGCACAAGTTGTGGTCTGTTACTAGCAGTGGCAACCTGATGTTTACTGGGCTACAAAGCTGCAAGTCCCTTTTTGGCCTTGAAGTGTCTGATCCTGTGAAAAGCTGTGGATTAATGTGGTAATCAAGTAATTGATACAGTTGTATTTTCTCTTTCTTTGCAGGTTCTTAGAGTAGTTCGGCTTATAAAGATTTCTCCTGCTTTGGAGGATTTTGTGTATAAGATATTTGGACCCGGAAAAAAACTTGGGAGTTTGGTGGTATTTACTGCCAGCCTTTTAATCGTAATGTCAGCAATCAGTTTACAGATGTTTTGCTTTGTGGAAGAACTGGATAGATTTACAACATTTCCACGGGCAAGTATAAAAAAACTTGATTACTCATTGCATGTTATTATTTTCTTATCATTGATAAGACATTTTCTCACCATTGATGGTGGACTTGGCAGCGTTAGATTAATGGTTGGATTTAATGGTCTTAAAGGTCTTTTCCAGCCTAAATGATTCTATGATTCTGTCATATTTGTTATTAAATTAGTGATCTTCCTTTACTTCTGAGAACCATGGAGCAGTTTATCTCCGTGTATGCAGAGAAAAGAATTGTATTTTCTGGGTGTAACAGTGTTCCTGTAGTCCTTCAGTAGTGAGGTTTGTCTTTCTTTGGGTTAGGTATTCTATTTCTGCTGTTGAGAGAATATAGAGAAATGTTACATACGCACCCTGATGATGGCACAACAAAGCATATGGCTTAACAAGAGGATTCATATGCACAATCATGAATATTAGCCACAAAATTTATATAAAACATGTCTACACATGATTTATATCTTCATATTATGAAAGTGGTTGTTCTTGATTTGTATAGGAATGCTTGTTTTACACAGGGTTATAAAACTTGTCTGCATTGACAAAATAAGTATTTGCCTTTTGGGTATAAATAATGGATATTTACGGGCATTGCATTAATTCAGAACAGAACATTGAAAATCAGTGGAAATTGGAGCTAATGTATTTATTGAAGCACACTGTTCTGAATTAAAATACTGCCATTTCTTTAATAATGGATTAGACTGAGTGTACATGGATTGGTTCCAGTGACAAATTATTTGTTTCTGTCATTCCAGCTTGGTTATCCAATATATCTATTTTAGTGAAAGTGCATTGGTTGGAACAATTGAATAACAATGAATAAGGCAGCCTCAAGGGTCATGCATTGAGCAAACAAAACGGCCAGGCAACATTCTGTAATTATCAGCCTGGACTTGGATGTATGGGAAGTTCACCATCAAATGTAAAACAAAAAATAACTACCCACAGGAAATAATGTAACACCATGCTTTCTGTTTTTGGAAAACGTGCTTAGAGAAGCAGCCAGTAGGATCATTAAGAATTCAGTATAATTTGTTTTTTAAATGTTGAAGAAAGCAAAAAAAATATATAATAACATTTAAGCCTTGCTAGTGAAGTCAGGCCTCTGACTCTAAATTGGGTGATAGTACCACCATGTTGTATGCCCGGTTCCCATGTATAACTTCTGGAAAAAAACTTCCAACTGCAAGTTTGACATCACCATGGAATTTTGATTTAGAATTATTTTTATTATTTATGCCAAATGACAATGGAAGTCCTGAATGAATTATTGTAGTATAATTAAAATAAGACAGATTCACAACCACCTGCCTTCTTGGGCCCCTCTTCCCTCCAGGGCTTTATCCCATGTTACTCTACCAAGCAGAACCCTGAAGAGGCCAAAGTCTGCTCTTGAGAACAAGGTCCAGCATAGCACACGTAATAGAAGAGCCAACCTAAAATGGCCAGGACTGTTGCTGTGGACCTCTTCAGATACAAATACAGAGAGGACAAGCACACTAACGAAAATGGTGATGCTAGAGGCTAAATTTTGCATTTGTACAATAAAGTGCTTTCTACACTGAAACAGGCAAAACCTAAAATCATTTTGAAACTGCAAGTGCTTTATAAGAAGGCACAGTATGGGTTTTGGAACAAGTAGACCTCCTCCTTTTGCTAATGCCTCTAAATTGCATGTTTTCACATGGTTTCCTGACAACAGTCAGTAGGCACAAGCTCAGTGTTGCCATAGCTACAAATTTCACCCTTCTTTTGGCCATTGCAACTTCCCAAATGGACTGGCTTTCTCTCTAATACTGAGTATAAAAATACAGACGTTTGCTAGACTGTTTTTAACCGATTTTCCACGTCCTCTTGGGCTGCGCATACTGAGCTGTGAGAAGGATATGGGGGTGGGGGGACCGTTCAAAGGCATTGGTGTAAGATGGCTGCTAAGAAATTTTAAAATTCACTGTATGGAAAACAAACCATGTTGTTAGTGCCTCTGACTTCCATGCCGTGATTTCTCTTAGGGTTTGAGGTCATGTGCTGACTACTTGGTGTCTTAAGCTACAAAGCTGGGAATGCTGCTCTTCTTTTAAATGGGTCAGCACAAGATGAAAGCCAGGCCCAGCTGATCTCAGCAGCAAACATCCCACTCTTCAGCAAAACCAGGACTTTGCTCCTAGCCTCAAGCTTGGAGAAAGCTCAAGTTGTGAAATGCTAAGTTCAAACTAAGTATCATCCATTTAAGAAGTTGAACAATGTAGTCTTAATTCTCTGACGCAGTTACAATCTCAGTGCTGCTGCCACATTATTACAGGATGGCTGCTCTTCTCTTAGGGTGTTATTGAGCACTCATGACTACGTTAGGAGAAAAAGGTAAGTTTGCACAGGTAGAACAGATTGCAAGCATTTCACAGCACTGGCCTAAATCCTATTAGCTTGATTTACAGAAGTAATCCCACTGATTGTAGGACTGCTTCCATGAATAAGGCTGTTGAGATTTGGCCCATAGTATTTTTAGGACAAGCAGCAGTTACAAGTCAAGTACATTGTAACTGTAAGTAGTAATTTGTGTGGCACCACCCCTGCAATAGGTGGACGATATACTATAACTGGCACTTCGGCTCATGTATTCCACCAACCTTTGCCAGTCTTCCACTATAAATAAAAAGGTAGTTTGACTTCCATCATCAAACCCGCTAATTAAGTAATAGGGCATAAATACTCAAAGAAATTGACAGTCTTTTCTATAACACGAATTAATTCAGAAAATCACCATTTGCATAAATCTCTAAGTCTCATCTTCACAGATGTTGATTCTGTCAGCTAGTTGCATTTCAAATTAATTTTAAAATAAACAGTGGGAAGTATACCTTTCAGCTAAAAATAACTTGCTCCGAAGGAGATTGCTGGGTGCGAAGCACATACTCATTGTGCACTGCCTTATTTTCTTAAAACTAATGTTTTGTCATTACTGGACTTTAATGTTATAATAAAATGTTTAAATTGTACTCAAAGGCCATTTTATATAACTATATGCTTTATGGACAACTGTTTTAGATGGAAAACTAGATTTTTAGGATGTTAAAAGAATGTCTTTTCCAAATTAATCTAGTGCTTCTATTAATACGGGATCCACAACATAGTATTGGAAGTATCTTTATACCTTCAAGAATTCATTAAAAGATAAGCAGCGACTGTCTGGTTTAGCTTCAGCTCCCCCTCACGAAGGGAAGCTGAGAAGCGGTGCTGAGCGCTGATGGGGTGGTGGTCTTCTTCACCCTCGAGCACCACCGACAGCTATAAAGGAGGCTGAATTGCCTGCTTGTTTCATGCACGCTCCTCTGGCGACAGAAGGCCTCTCCTGGCTAAAGATCCCGAATGTTTCCTCCTCTACGTGTTTTGCATGGGGAGGTATTTTGCAGAGCTAGATAACACTTGTTGGGGTTGGGTTTTTCTGCAGGACTCTCATCATGATTTTTTGTAAGGAAAGGAATCACTAATAAGAGTTTGTAATTTTGCGCAGTGTAAGGAGTCTGCGTGCGTGGTTGTGAGGGGGCACTAATTCGAAGGGGGGTTCTGGCCGCAGGTGAGCAGCGTGCTGGTTAAGGCCAAGGTTACTGGCAGGAACATAAAGTAGCGGGCACTGTGCAAATTCCAGCCCTTGTGTTTGGGCTCTCCTAACCCATGACATAGCAAAGATTTTAGCTGACAGAAAGAATTTACAGAAAAGTAGTTGCGAGCAGTTTTCTCTGCTGCTTCTAGTTTATGCTGGCTTTTGTTCTCTGTGGGATCTGTGTGTTCAAAGGAGAGGCTGGGACATTACATTTGGTCAAGAAGTTGCTAATGTAGAAGTTAAAGTCTTAAGTTTAACTTCATCTCCGAATGTGTGCAATTGCTTACTTGGATGCCTTGATCTGTTCCATGTACACCTTACCTTCACTTCATGTGAGTGATTTGGACTTGTAGAATTAATCATCTCTGAAAACTTCATTAGTGCGATTTAATTCTGAAAAGCAACTGTAAAAACTGCTCTCAAACTCCTTGGTCTTAGCCTAACAGTGTGTTTATGCTTCTGTCTGCTTCGGAGTGCCACAGAACACAGCAGCAATAAGAAACCAAGCTGGATTCTGGTGTGGGTTTTTTTGTGAGAGCCAGCAGGCAAATGTTTTACAAAGCCCTTAGCCGCTAAATGTTTGAGACACCCCTAACAGAGTAAAAATGCACAGTGCTTCCTCTGATCGTGGTCTAGAGGCAACATGATCCACTTTTGTACTTTAAAATGCGTACTAGTTATAATGGACAGAGGAGAAGAAACTTTAGTCCTGGGATCCACGTCAGTGGTCAATGAAAGAGGGCCGGACACGGAGCTCAAGCCCTGCTTAGCTGTTGACCTTCTTGCTTCCAGCGAACTCTCTCCGGGGCAGTCCCAGGGCACAGGCAGGGGAATAGTTCTCTCCAACTGGGTACTCCAGAGAGGCAGTGCCTTTTATGCAGGGCCTTGCATAACAGGATGCACCAGATTGGATTGTCCCTGCCTTACCCAGCCCTCCTGCACACTCCAGCCAGCTTTGGACTTGCAGGCCTTCCTTTCAAATTTTAAGCATATAGCATACACCCTTGGTTTCATAATACAGAAACGGCGTGTGGCAAGCTATGCCACGTCTTTCTTATTGTTTCAGGTAGTTGGAACCAACTCCTTGTCACCAAATATTAATGATCAGTTATGGCCATAGGGACATCACACAGGACCAGGGGGAGAAGCAGGACCAAGTGCTGCATGCATGCACATGCACAGTCTGCTCTAGAGTAAACTGGCCTACACTGCAGGGTAGAAATCAGAGCCTGGGGTGGACTCTCTTAAGGGTGTGGGTGTAAGGGTCCTGTTTGCATTGGGAGAAACCTCTTAGAGAAGACATTGTTTTGTTTGAAAAACTGCAAACTTGGTAAGGAGCCCAAGTAAAGTACTTCCCTGTAGTTTATTTTAGTAATATAAACTTGAAGTTTCCCCCCCTCAATTAGTTTTGCCAACAGCTTTAAAATTAATTAGAACCCATTTTATTGTTTTTCAAGCACATAAGTTTATATATCTACATGTTTTCAGCTTTTCCAGCATGCATTTGGGCTTTGGGTAAGTTGATGTGAAGGGCTCTCCAGGTACTGTTTTCTCATGGGTGTGACAAGGAGAGTCCTGTTCTCTTTGCACCAAGTGCATCATTGTGTTAATCTGCTGTTGCTGGGGGCATCAGGCACGCTGAGCATTGACATAATATATCTTTATCACTGTGTCAGCTTTTTGAATTTGAGGAATCCCATTATCTGGAAGCTGCATTGTTAATGTCTTCAGATTCTAACACTTTTTTGTTATGTATTAAACTTCAGTAAGAAATCAGCTTTGATCCTTGCTGTCTGGAAAGAGAGTACTTTTGATGTCAGGCAAAAGCGAAAGAAACTTGTGCAACACGTTGGCCTCATTGAGAGATTTAAGACTGTCAAGATCCACACTTCACTCTGATACCACAGTCAAACTTCTGTGGCTGAGGCAGAGCACAGTCCTCAGTGTCTGTGTGGGATGTACATGTCACGCTCACACGTTGGCCATGTTGAGTTAGATTCTGGTCTGTGCCGTAGGCACAAGTTAGGGTTTCAAAGGTCTAAGACATCTGTCTGGGTTCTAGGCTTATCTGGATTCGTGTATTCCTGTCACCAAAGACAGCTGGTTGAAACATGTCCATTATTCCCTCTATTTTTGACATGTATCGCTGGTCTGAAGGAATTTGAAAATGTTACAGGAACAGTTCCACAAAGAAAGCTATTTGCAAAATGTATAGAGGAAGAGTCTGAATGACTGAAAGGAGTGGAAGTACCGGGACCTTGCCTTGTATTGTTTAGTCTCATCTGTGGGGTGCCTAGAATGCTTCTGCTATTAAGATACCATAAATGTATGGTCACATTTAATTATAACACTTCAGTATATGTATATTTATAGAGAGGTAACACAGAAGAGTAAGCATAATCAAAAAATCACAATATGCTACAACATTCAAAACAATGATCTCTGATGCTCAGGATATTTCTCCTATTTTGTCAGCTGTGGAGGAAACCAAAAAACTCTTCATATGAGCTAATGGAGCTAGTACTATATTTACAAGTTGCAGATTACAGTTCAGTCAAAGGTTAAGCTATGTATTTCTCTTTTAGCTCTGGAATAGCGTTTCACTTGACTTTAAAAATTGAAATACATTTGTTTATTAAGATTTAAAAAACAAAATATGTGTTCTGCTCTGTTAAATCAGCTTGAGGAATGTGTCAGTAAAACCGTATTAATATAATTTGTGAATTGTTAATATATTTGTAATTCTTTTTCTTGCAGGCGTTCATGTCAATGTTTCAGATTCTCACACAGGAAGGATGGGTGGATGTCATGGATCAGACACTGAATGCTGTAGGACATATGTGGGCACCAGTAGTTGCTATTTATTTTATACTATACCATCTTTTTGCTACTCTGGTAAGTCCTCACTTGCAAATGTGCTGTGCTTTTCTTTGTTCTGAATCGTTCTCATAGCTCTTGTATTACTTTCCTCAGCTAGCTAAAACTAATTGTGGTGCTCATTTTCAGCATAGAGGACTTTAAGATTAGTTCTTTGATGTGATAGAATTTACCCTTCAACCATGTGGCATAAGGTGGTGGCCTTTGTTCTGGTGTGAGGTGTTGGTCTTAGTAAAATCCAAGTCACAGTGCTAGACTAACGATGTAATTGTTAACTGTCTTGTACTTTTACAGTTCTAATGATTGCGGAGTTAAGCAAGTGCTTTTATTTATCATGTAGAAATGGTCTCCTCAGCTTCCATTGCATTCTCTTTGCAGCAGTAATTAAAGTGAGACATGTAGAGCTTCAGGGTATAAACTTTTCACTAGAAATCACTGCTTGCCTCTTGCCTGTTGCAAAATCAATGCATGGAAAATATATGATATAGTATATCAAGCAATAAAGGATGAGAACTAATACTGCAGTTCCTACATGTGTATGGAAATGGAGATTATATAAAAAAAAAATTTTTTTCTGTATGCATTTCAAATGAGATGTTTACAATTTTTTATAGAGAAAATGGTAAGGAAAACAGCTTTTCAGATATCCTACATCAATAAGGGCTTGGTACTGTATTTTGAATACCAACATGGAGAAAATACCACAATCAGGGGAATAACCATTTTGCACACCCTTAATTCACTCCTGCTTTTTCTCATTTTGTATTTTGCATTCACTGCAGTTTTTGATGCACTTATTTTCAGTTTCTTCATTCCATGTTCTTTCTTTGCTCAGTTGTCTACTTATATAAGGTACTAACTGTATTTATACAATCTTCATCAGCTTCCATCTACTTTTACTTTACAGTATGTCCTGTTTCACTTCGAAGGACTGAATAATCTGACTGACTGTGGGTGCAGTGGGTTCCTTCGTATGAGCTGAAATCTTGACCACTTTATAAATGCCAGTAAAGTGCATTTGATGGTGTTAACACTGCTTAACCAAATTAAAGTATAAGACAAACAAATGTATCAGCAGATATATAGGACATGTAATTTGCTCACAAGGGTCAGAGGAGTCCTTGGGCTCTGCAAAAGCAACTTTTCATGTTGAAGTGATCTTTAAAACTCCTTGGAAAGTGGGGATAGAAAGCAAAAAAGGAGTGACTTTTGGTCATGGATTTGAAAGCAGTTACTGGTTAGAGAATCTTATTGCTGTTTTTCCGATTCTTTGCCAAGAACATTGTCTGAACTGGAATCCATTTTTATCTATTCAACGAGCATTAGGCAAGTCCATAAAGTAAATTAGTGTCAGGTGGCCTCTGTGCTAAAAATTCACACCTGAGTTGAGAAGTAACTTAGCTGTAAGAGCAATTTTAGTATTCTGCTTTTTGTTTCATGTTTGGAGAGAGTCCTCTGGGACATCTCCGTTTGTTTACTCAAAGCACTTACTTTGCTAGGAACGAAGTCACTTTTCACTACAGCCTCCTCAGTCCTTTTACAGGGAATTTGCATTTAAGTACAAGGTCCTTGCTTTGCTTCATGAGTGTACACATTTCTTCTCATTCACCTATGCAAATTTTACATGAATGAAGAAACTCTGAATTACCTGGCCGCGCAAAGTTGTGAGTTTCGGTTCTAAGATATTCCTCAGACCCTGGAAGATAAAAGCTATGTAGGACAGAGCTGTCTGGAGGCAAAACTAGCTTAAAGAAAGAAAATAACATGAAATTTAAAAAGGAGCACGAAAATGGTTGGGCTGCTACTAAAACCAAATAGAAGGGTTCTAAGAATAAACAGCCATCAGTGAATAACAAGAGTGAAGTCAAATGAAGAAATGACTTTCACCAGCCAGAAGAGGGGGGAGGATTAGAATGGAGAAGTGATAATTGCAGGCATTTGGCAAAGCAGACTATAGAGCCTTGGAAAGAAATGAATAGGTTTCACATTAGAAGGCAAAGAAAAGTTGAAGCTCAAAAAACAAAATCTCTGTTGGAAGCGAGGACTGTTATTAGTTGAGATGGCAGCGGAGGAAGTTAAACAAATAACAAGTTTACGTTTAACTTTTCTTTTGTGGTACATCGTCTTTCGTTCTTGTTGGAAAAAAGTTAAAAGGGAGTTAATGAAAGTCTTGATGCCTTGATGCATATCTATGCATGAAGCAGCAAGACTGTCAGGGGTGATAGAATTTAATGAGTACTATACTTCTTTATAGTATGCACTTCCTTAAAGAATACGCTCTGAGCTGCGGGTACTGGAATTATCATAGACTGTATAAATTATCTGAAGAAGAAAAACACCATACTGTAAAGTCCTGACAGAGTGATAGCAAAACTGTTCATCAGCAATTAGGGATCGATGTAGTTTGTGCCAGGGATTATACATTTTATCAGACTTCTGTCTTGCTTTGCCATTCTGAAGGCCATCTTAACTTCCCTTGTTCGTAGCAGTTGGATCATTGAAAACTGTATGAGGTACTGTTTAAGTATGTGGTATATATATCGCGTCTTTTTGAACAGCTGCAGGAAATTCTACATATTGCCAAAGCCAGTTTCCTAGTAAAAGAACATTTCTTTTTCTGAACACTGACATTTTCTAAATTTATGGGTGAGAGTCCTTCCTGTGTCTTCTGTACCTTTATAGTTCATGGAGGGAAAGGGAATCCTGCTGTGGAACAAGGTCCAGACACCCAGCTCATTTGCAGTTTGAGTTCCAAACTCCTTGTCTGGTGTACTAGGCTACTTAAATTTCATCTTCCATATAAGTAGGGAATAATTTTCCAGTGTGATTGAATGACAGGTAAACTTACACTTCATTTACAACGGTGGCAGACAGATATGTCCGTTCTGGTTGTCACTCAGTGGTCCAAGACTACAGAAATATTTTAGGCCTGTAACTCTTTCAAAAGAGCTTAGATTCCTTCTGATATCTCTAGGAAATTGGTGCTTGCCTGTAGGAGCTCAGTATCTTTGAGGATATTTGCCTTGAACCTCAGAGACTAAAACCTTGGCAGTTGCTGACAGCTGTAGAGCTATGTGTATACAAATTTACTGCCTTAAGATGCAAGTTGTCTGAGGATGTATGCTGAAGAGTGGTATCCTCCCTCACCTACATCTTCGCTCTTCTAATTCTGTCTCCTTCTCAGCTGTATCAGTCACATTTTCAGCTTCTTTCACCTCTGGTCAGTATCTCTACACAAGGAAAATATAATAATCTGATACACGCTTTTTTCCCCCTGGGATTCTTCCTTGTAGAGGCATATCTACACAGTATTTGATGTGTAGTAATTGAAAGTGCATAAGTTTCCTATACTGTGGCTCCCGATGCATGCAAATGAGGCAGCTTATTTTTCTTTCAAAGTGGAGTTAGCTACTTTGCACAGAGGCGCTCTGAGCATTAAGCAAGTCCATAAAGTAAATTAGTGTTAGGTGGCCTCTGTGCTAAAAATTCACACCTTAATTGAAAAGCACCTTAGCTTTATGAGCTGGTTTAGGATTCTGCTTTGTGTTTCTTTTTGTTAATTATTTCTGATTAATTTAATTTTCTTTTCATGTGAAATAAATTTTAATTGGTATGTTGTTAAACATACATAATGCATTGGTCATAAAACCTAGAATTCAAAATCTTAAAATTCATATAATAATTGTATGATAAGCTGGAAAACAATTTACTACTTGCAAAATGGCTAGCAGACAGATGTCAAAGGCAAGACTCCCATTTATGTCAGCAGGGCCCTCATTTTTCCATGTCATTTCATAGTACAACTTAAGAAAAAGAAGACAAGCTTTAACAAATATTTTGCAATTGTTTTGTAGATTCTACTCAGCTTGTTTGTTGCTGTTATTTTGGACAACTTGGAACTTGATGAAGATCTAAAGAAACTTAAACAAGTAAGAACATATTTTTATTGTGCTTGGAAGTAGTTTTAATAAAGCATTACTTTACCGGTGGTTTTATGGTAAAAGATGGGAAACATCTTCATCAAAATGAACAGAACAGTAGATGTAGATTTTGTTAAGATAGTTGACCATCACACAATGTGAGATAGAAATTAAGAGACTGTAAAAGAGATTTAGGGATTGGTTTAAATATTTAATGAAAGTCAATTTAGATAGTCAGGTAATTAAAATAAATAATTTTAAAATCACAGCTAGGTCATCTTTGTGCTTATAATCTAGTGAAGGATGTCGCTGCCCATGGCAGGGGGGGCGGTTGGACTAGATAGTCTTTAAAGGTCTTTTCCAACCCGAACTATTCTGTGATTCTATATGATACTTTGTGAGCACACTGTGACGCCGCTGCAGGGGAGACATGCTGGCAAGGGTCCACAGACAGTAAGCTGTAGAGGGGACTAAGTTGAATAGGTTAGGTGAGTGCTAAAGACAGTTGGCAAAGTTAACTTGCTTGCTTGATTCTCCAGATTTGAGGACCAAGATTACCAAGAAGCCATTCTCTCATGCTTGAAACCCAAATGACAATCACATAAACCAAACGTAACTAGAGAGTTCATGTTGGCCATTCTGACCTTGCGCAAAAACCACCAGAGAGGAAGGTATCTGTAGCTTTTACATAAATATGTAGCTGTGCTTTAATCTGCGCAAAGAGGAGCAAAATCATCAACATTTACCTACTTCATGCACAAAATAGCAAATTGAGAGCTTAATATGTGGGAACCTGTTATGTAATATTTGGGTTATAGCCTTCTTTCACCCATCATTTGCTGTTTTTTTTCATCTTTCAGGTGCATCAGCAATTGTTGTAAAATTATATTCTTTCAGTTCTTGAAAAATAATCACCAAGACAATTTAGTTATTTTACATTGAACTGTTACATTGAAACTAATGTACCAAATAACCGCTCCCTTATTTTTCCTTGTCTGTTATTTTTCTTTTGGTTTAAAGTGATGTGTTTATTCATTTATTTTGTTTGTATTTGTTGTGTTCATTTTCTACACGCTTCTAATTTCTGGATTTAGAGATTGTACCTTTCATGTATGCTCACTGAATATGTAGCGTGTATCAAGCTAATATTGCTTCCCAGCCTTCTGTTACTTCAAGGCACTGACAAATGAGAATATTATATACTTGCTTTAAATTCGTCTTTATAGAATTCAATACAGAAATCAATATTGCTTTTGCTGTTGCAGTATTAAATATCAGTATGCATTGCAAACTTGAAATAAGTTAAAAGGGCGGGTATTTTTCTGTCACAAAGAAATATAAATACTGGATTTCAGTTAATCAGCTCACATAAGTGAAATGAGAGATCTTAGAGATGATTTTGGGTGGCCAGACAGTCTTGAGTATGCAAACTGAGTAAACCAAATCAAGTTTATTCATTTTTCTCCTTTCGCTAGTCTCAAGAGGTAAAACAATCTGAAATGAAAATGGCTCAGATGTATGGTAAGCAATGTCTTATCATACTGATAATCTTCCAGGAAAATTTTCATAATGTCTGCATGAATTAGGAGCTCAAATCAACTTTCTGAAGTGAAGAGCTTAACATATGAAATCCTGTGGCTTTTCTGTGAAACTTGCCATCTTCGATTCATAAACCACTTAAAAAGTCTACACCTTTGCTTATGAAATGGCAGCAGCGTGGCTTCATGTTTTAGCAGCCCACTCTGGAACTGGTGAACAAAAAGCAATGATGAGAGGCCACCACTTGCAATGCTTGCCACTGTGTTAGCCTGGAATCTTGTTAGCCTGGTAGGAATCCTCTCTTTGTAATAGCAGTAGAGCACACTCAAGTAAAAGACACAAATAGAATTTTTTAAAAAGTCCCTCAACTTCATAGATTTGAGACTGGCAGCAGCGTAACTACATGAGCGTCGTGCTGGGCCAGAGTAAAACCGCTGCCTAACTCACCAGACCTTCTAGCTACCACGTGGTGTGGCACCATGATGACACTGATAGTCTGTTTCTGTGACCCAAGTGGATATTTAACCGGAGGACAGCACTTTGCCATTGGACATACCAGTTTGGTTGACTGGCATAATGATATATGCATTAGACACCATTATGACATATAGAGATGTCCAAGGTGGCTGACACTGGTTCACTTGTATTTATGCTTTTGAAATGTTGCTCTCTTCAAGAGTATTAGTACTATTGAATGTATTCCCTTTTGGTATTTTATCCACGCAAATTAATGTTTTACAAAAAAGTGTTGCATGTTTTAAAAATACCTAAGGTAAAAGGAGATAAGAGGTTGGGTTTTGGAGCTGAATCATATGGAATTATTGGAATGATTGTACAACTGATGAAGTGTCTAGAACAGAAGAGGTTTCCTGTGGGGTAAATGCGATGGTATCACAGGCTCAGTGCTGATAGTGGCTGTGCGCTATTATACTGAAATATTGGTTGTCTTATCTCAGAAGATAAAGCAGAAAGAGTTTCTAATTCAGTGATATTTTGAGTTTTCCACTAAAAAATGGACTGTAAGAAGAAAGGGGATTGTCAGGTAATTATTATGTTTTAATCAAGACCATTTCTATAAAGAAATAGATCTGTATTGCTGCACAGGAAATTTTTTGACATCTATAATTAAAAGCTGAATGGTGGTCCAAGGGAGAAATCAAACAATTCAAACTGTTAATGTAAGGCATTGATTGGTTGAAAATGGTGAAACTGTGATGCTCTCGAAAGTATTTCCATTCTCATGTTTGCATTTTTTCCCTGCCTTTAATGGCTGTAAAGCTTGAGGCCCAGGGCATTTTCAGATGATGAAATATTGAATGATTTTCAAGGAAGGAAGGAGAATATATTTAGGCCAGAAATTACACCTAGCTAATAATGCCTTTTGGGATGTGTCCTTCTTAATTATGACTTAATTCCTTTTCTTGAATTTGATAAGAAAAATAATATTACTTATCTTTCAGATTATTAGGAAAGGACTAATTAGTTAATACTTGCAGTGTACCCTGAAATGTAAAATGATATGTAAACATTTGGTATTCATGTTGGTTCAGTAAATGTGTTTACATATGAATAAATCAAAGCAAAAATACATTAAATGACTAGGAGATTATAAGTAAGATTGTAAAATAATATGCTTAGAAGCTAGTAAACTTTTAGAATTGAATTTGCCAGTGCAAATTTAGTTAAGGATATGCATCATGATTCAGTTTTTAATTACATCATTACATAATATTCTTTCCAAAAGTCTGGCCTCAATATTTTTTGTCTTTATTGTACACTGTGTGATCCCTGTGCATTATTTATTACACAGTATTCAAGCTTTGCTATGAAGACAAAACTATTAATCTCCTTCCTGACTTCTTTATGGTACCCCTCATAAGTATCTAGAACAAACATGGAACTTGTAAAAGATAAGGTGATTTACTTAGCACCACAGGCACACGTAGGAGTAGAACCTGTTTTTCCAAGACACCATTCAGCTGCTTTAAGAACAGAATCATTCTTCGTGTTCTTACAGCTCCCGTCCTCTGCCACAAGTGTCATCCTCTCTTCTACATCTGCCATGACAGGTCAAGTGAAAAGAGGTTGTACCATAGCTCATAGTCGCCATCTGTCTGTGCAATAAACGATCCTCCGCAGCAATCCAGACCGACCCTAACGTGCTACGTAACCTCCAGGTATGAGGGTGATCCTGCTCATCTTCCTGTGAGGTGGTGTTTGGTGCATCAGTTATGCGGATGCTATTGATCTTAGGCACAAAAAATCTATCAGCTACAATCTGAACTTCCTTCTCTTTTATTCCTGTCTTCTGTGCTCTCTCCATAAACTGTTGCCCCGAAGTTAGAAAGAAACTGAAAAGATTTCTTTGATTTCTTTCACCTTTTGTGATAAAGTTTGGACTTTCTATTTAGAAATACAGCTACATTGCATGAGCTGAGTTATTATTATCCAGATGTTGTTTGACTACTTCAAAGAACCCTTAACAGATTATAAAGCATGACTCTCCTTTACAGCAGCTGCATTAACTTTTCCTATTATATTTTCCACATATTTACTAGTTCTATTGTTGTTACATTTCTATCAATTTGCCTAGATATGAAGTCAGACTGATTAGTTTCTAATTTCCCATGCTCTGTCCTGAAACCTTTTTTTAAAGTTAGTCACATTTGCCACTTCGCTTTCTCTAGCTACCAAGTTTATTCAGGTGACAAGTTATTCACCACTGCTAGTATGTCAGCATTGTTGTATCTGTGATCCTTCGAAGCCTTGAGTGAGTGTTATCAGGTCTGGGAGAGTAACAAATTGACCTTCTGTCAGTTATCTTCCAAAAGCTTTTCTTCCGACATTTTTGTTGGAGATTTGTCTTTGGCACGGTTTAGGGTCTTCTTTGACCTCCTTTGTGGTTGACACAATTCATTTTGCTTTCTTGCTTTGGTTTTATTTTTCTGCACACTCTCGATTAATATTCTGTTGCTCTTTTAAACTCTCTGTGGACCTTGCTGCTTTCTGTGTGTTCTTAAAAGCTTCCTTATTAGATTTTATTTCTTTAGAAAGTAGTCCCTCAAAATCTTTCATGCTCTGCCATATTATTGTTTTATTAAAAAATTGCCAGAATTTCTGCTTTTTTCTCTATTCTTTGCTTAGCATATGTCTTCCCTTTCTGAAACATATCCATTTACTTTTAAAAGCCTTCTTTGCACTCCACTTGACATTGCTGGCCTTTTTGACCTTCTTGAAGTTCTCCTGTAGGTGGTAGGTGTATTCTGTGCTTCTAAACCAGGATATTTAAAGTTACTCCATACACCCCTCCCTCCCAGTTTCCGTCATTTGGCCGTTCATTTAAACTCTTTCCAAAAGTTTTATGATTTTATGTAATTAAGTTTTTAATTTAAATTCAATGTAGTAGATGCTTTTGACCTTCCACTTCTAAAAAAAATTCTGAATTTAAGAGCATTCTTAGCCCTGTTACAGAATATCTTTTGATATTTATGTCATGAGCTAGATCCTGCTCAGTACTAAACCATGAGGTCCTTCTTCACCTAGGTGTTCTCTGACTATATAATTCAGCTGGGAGTCACTTACGAGTAAAAAGTTAATCTCTTTCTTCTGCCCTTTCCTAAACATACATGAAGGTAAACTGAGGCATCCCACTATTATTACTGCTTGTCCTTAGGCCTTTCATACTACTTTGCATATTGAAGTTACTTTCTAATCCTCATTTCCACGTATGCAGAATATTTCTTCCAGTTAGGCATGCAGCTTCAATACAGAGGGATCCTATGCTGTTTGTATATCCATTTACCTTATTCACTTTATTTACTGTAGATTTTCTGTAACAAATAGCACCAGTTTTTCACTGGTGCAGTGTACCGTCAGTCTAGATAATATGTTGCCTGGTTCTGCACATTCTGATTCCGTAGGATCCTACTGCTTGTAACTTCTACCAAGTTTCTGAGATGTCTTTTGCGTCAACCTTGTGGGTTTTTTAATAACAGGAATTCTAGTTCAATTATGGTATTTTTTCGGGTTCTACTATTCGTATAAAAGCCCGAATATGTGGTGTTCTTGTCTAGTTTTATGTCCCCTCCTTAACATGGCTTTATTTGTTATGTTTTTCTGTTCCCATTCAGAATTTTGTAAACTTTTAGGATTCCCATAGCCTCATTCTGTACAGAGAAACTCACTTTTACCTTGTTGATTACTCTGTTTTGGCTTTACTCTACTGTTTTAGTACCTGCTCCCTGAAAGAGCTTTTGCAGCCAATGAAGTTCATTAAAAATGTTACGGAGTTTTAAACACCTGGGTAGAATTCATCCAACTTCACTAATACATTACAAAGTTGTATATGTAGTCTGAAATATTCATGCAGGTTTCCTTCTCTGATCACTGAAGAGTAGTAGATACTTTCGGAGGGCAATTTTTAGAAACATACATTTTGTTTGTAGAGTGGCTACAAGAAAATTTTAAGCCAATCATGAGATTATCCTCAAGCTACCCTAGGAGCGTGAATTCTCTTCCCTTCATCTGCAGCGTAGTTTGCAGCGATGACACCTGTATGACACTACTTCTCATGTGTATATCCCAGCTTCCCTTGTACCATACAAAGTGGATCCCTTCTAAGCTTACCCAATTTAAGCAGAAAGATTTGTGGAATAATGACAAACAGATAGAAAACAAAAGGTAGCGTTAAATGATTGGGTTTCATAGTAGAGGAAAGGTACGAGTAGAGGTCCGTGGTGATCTTGTCTGGGACCTGTGCTGCTCAGTATTCATAAATTATCTAGAAAATGGGGTGAATAGTGAGGTGACAGAGTTTGCTGATGGTGCAAAGTAAGTAGCGGCATGCAAAATTAAAGCTGACTGTGAAGTATTCATATTTTGTGGCTGAGAAATAAAATGTCAGATGAAATGTAATGTCCGTAAATACACATAGAGAAGAAGCCTACTAGATACGTGAACGTAGGCTTTAATTAAGCTATCACCAGTCCAGAAAGATTTTTGATTTGTTGTAGATATTCACTATCACATCAGTTAAGTGCTTACCAAAAAGAAGGCAAACACATTTTTAAAAATGATTAGAGAAAATTGTTAAACCCCAGTGAAAACTTCACTTACTGTTCTGCCGTGTACATTCAAGATGCTTCCATGTCTTGAATACTGCATACATTTTTTAAAAATGAGATAAAATAAACCTAGAAAAGGTACAGACAAGGATAATAAGGATGATCTGTAGCTTGTAAGTGAGGTGACTGACGAGGAGGCTAAGACAGAGTTGTATGAAATCACAAAAGGTGTGAGAAGTTGAATAGAAGACTATTTTACTTCTTCTACTGTAAGAAAATGAGAGGGCACTCAATTAAATCAAATTGGTTTGGTTTCAAGACAAATTAATGGAATGAAAATCCTATAAGGGCTGATAGTTTAGATGTAGCTGTCAGCTCCAGAGGTTGTCAAAGCTAGGAAAGCACGCAGGAAGTACAGTTACTCTGTGTTTGATCTGTTCTTCTGTCTCAGACAGCTTCTGCTGGTCCTTGTCAGAGACAAGGTACTGGTGAGATGGACCTTTGATCTAACGCAGCACACTCATTCTTACACCCCCAGTGCACTCATTCTTACACCCCTAATGTTCCATAATCTGAATGGGATTTCAGAAGCAATTTGCAAATAGCATAAGGGTGAACCCATTGGTGGCTAAAACCACATGTGCTGCCACCTTACTGAGTTGTATTTCCACAAGGGAAAGAGCAAGCATCTCAAGCATCTCTGAGTATAAGCAGTGGCCTAACTTCCTTGGCTGTGTAATCTTACTTCTGTAATCCTATTTCCGGAATTCCACTGTTAAAATATATATAATTTTAACAGTATTAAATTATAAAATGTTCTTGATTTACCTTACGCTTATGATGACAACCCCAGCTTACCTCACTAACTTTGGAGGGTTTATCTTACGGCTTAGATCATACAAGATTATGATGTCCCTATTTTACTGCTGGAGAATCAAAGCTGAAGAAGTGCCATCTCTGGATTCAAACGTAAATTCCCACTATGACAAGGAATTGACAGTCTGTTCTAATGCTTAGGCCCCTCAGGTCAGTCAGGAACATCCATCCACTTTCAATTGTTGAAATCTCACATAAGCATAGTTCTGCTGCTTCAAAGGAATTTTTCCTTAAGGAAGATCAGATTTCTGTCAAGTCACACATGCGCTGTCTGTGCTCACCAGTGCACACTCACAACATGAGTACAGATGGCATTCATTACTAAAAAAATTTCCCCAGTCCATGCCTTACTACCTAGCAACAGAAATTCTTGCAGGAGTAAACAAGAGTATAGAGGAAACAAGAGCATGGAGTAGGGACATTACAGGCGCCTTTCCCTCCAATTCTGCTTCATACCATGAAATATATACAAGATTTATTTCCCCCTGAACCCTTATCAAAGCAGCAAATGCAGGAGCCTGCATATATATATATATATATTCTTAGAGTATATAAATTAAAAAAAAAATGTCCTGCCTTTAGAATGATATTAATTTACCTGTGCTTTTAAAAATAACAGATGTCTACCATGTTAATTTTCTCATTTTTAAATCTCACTTTTAACTATTTGATGTTGAAAACAGAAACTTTTGTAAACAAAGCAGCTTGGTCATAATGGTAGCTTCTTTGCTGGTTTTGTCTGGTGAGATAGATTCTTGATTTTGACAATGGTTAATGTCCGAACAGCTCAATTTGATGTCAGTGGTTTAGGGTCAGGTTTTGAAAAGCTTAGAAGCTTTGCAAAAAAGAGGCAGTTCAATAAATGTTAGTGCTCTTGACAGGACTTTCATAGCAAAAGCATAAAAGGAAACCATTAGGCAGTCTGTCTGATAAGAAGGAGCAATTGCAGTAGGAGAAAGTTAATTAAGAGTTGGGTGCCATCAAAAATGGCAGAACTATCATGGAATCTAGTTCCATAATACTCTTTTTTTGTGGTGGTGGTGGTGGTGGTGATGGGGGCATGGGGAGGTCTATACTGGGGTCCACTACCATCTAGTTGTCCAGAACTACAGCAGCAGGGTACAGAGGTCTTTAAAAAGATTAATAATAATAAAAAAGTATTCAGTTTTAGGTGTTAATCCCTCTGGTTTTAAAAACTGCCCTGTTTTTTTCTGGGTTTGTCATCAGGGGAACAGCAATTAACACCTTTTTTTTCTCTTTAAGCAGTTACTTTTGCTTCTTCACTGCTCTACTTAGTACCTAGGGTAGAAAATCCTCGATTTATAATGGGGCTTTCGGCCTCCTACTATCTAAAGGGAGAGTATCTGATGTTTTCTGTACATTGTACAAGATAATTCTGTCACAAATATTCTAAGTATGAATTTAATACGGCTCCCCTTTCACTCAAGAATGCGTAAGTGAAATTTTGGTTAATGTCAGTCAAGACAAAGCAAGATAGTCTCTAAAGAGATTCTGCTGAGTCCTTTTACATTTTTCTCTAAAGTAGAATGAATTTGAATAAAAGATTCAAATAAGATGTTTATATTAAGTACAATAAAATATTTTTTCCAGAGTTGCAGGAATCTGATCACCATAGCATCCTATTGATTTTAAGAGGGTCACAGATACTAAGTTGCTTGTAGAGTTGGATTTTTTATTAAACTAAAGCAGTATTCACATGCCAGACCATTCAAACTTACATCCACAGAGCAAACATAAAATTTCCTTTCTGTGACTGCTATAGTATTCAATTTTGTTTGTCTGTAAGCTAGAGAGAAGCACAATTTGTACCTTTGATCTTAAATTCATGTGCAATCAGTTGTTGATTGTGCAATTAATATTTTGATGCAGTTAAAAATATTTTCAGTGCCTGTGCTTTTCATATCCAACTTAGAGTAATTAGATTCACATTTTAATCCATGTAAAAGAAATCTCCGAAGAATAAAAAACTTTGTGCACTTAAACACTAGAGTTATTTTTAAGAAAGAAGAGTGTATCCTCTGACATACACTGAAGAAAATAAATCATGAGAATTCTGTGTTCTTACACAGTAAGGAGCATAACAGAAAGTTTTAATGCTTTTATAGTTAATCCAACACTCAGAAGTTTAGAAGCAATTATCCTCAAGTTTTGGAACAATTATATACGAAGAAAAATATTCTCATTCTTTTAGATAAAGGTTGGAATTTTCTAAAATGTCAAAAGATAGGATTCGTGTCACCTTGTTAGCCATGCGAAAAGTTAGACATGTAGTCTAAGCTAGTCATCTGCGCTTGCCTGGGGTCATCGTTACCCTCCAGGGAATGATTCATCCCATCCAAGTTGAGTGCTCTCTTTTTCTATCACAGAGGGAGTCTAGACTACTCATTAGGCAAAATGCCTGGCTTTCAATGGATACAGTTAAATGACATGAATCTCTGACTTCAAGGAATTAGGAACCCGCGTTTCATTAACATTTAATCATATGGGTGCTTTTACATTACTGAGGCCCAAAATCATGGTATATAACACTAGGCATCTTACTGAAGTTCCTAGGTTTGTGACCCTAATTTAGGTTAGGCACTTATACGATAATGGCAAGACAGAAGGATAAAAGTCAACATTCAAGGCGGGTTATCACTTTTCACTCACAGCAGAGAACGAGTTCCTTGTTTGTGAAATGACGTTCATAAAATACCAGGTCCCTGGCATTGGTGCTTCAGTTAGTTTTCTAAAGGTGTGTGGCGTGAATCCAACAGGATCTTTGTAGAGGTTCTCGACATCCGCCTGGGATGGCTCAGAAGGAAATACAGGCCCTGGCTCACTTGTGGAGCAAAAGGCAGAGAAAAAGGCAGTGTGGTCTGTCCGAAACCAGACATTCAACATTTGCTATGGGAAGATGTCGGAAATGTGGCGCTCACACGTTTTAATGGACCCTACTAAGTGTTTGTAGCTACGTTTGGTCTTTAAAGACAAAGTTACAAATAATTGCTTCCCCAGAGAATAAGGCTCTCACTACATTGCCAATGATGTTGAGGATATCCATCTTATATTGCCTGCAATGATATGTTAAGCGGTGTTGCTCCATCAGTATCAAGATACTGGGAAATTTTTTTATTTATTTATTTACTATGGCGTTCCAGTATTCTTCTTGCCAATGTGCTCAGCACCTTTCTCCCCTCAACCATCATCTTTATGGTTCCAATTTTCTCAATTGTTGGTGCTTTTTCTTTCATATCCAAACACAGTGCAGTCTTTTGTTTACATTAGATCATACATTTGTTACTGCCTGTAGTCACTTCTCCACGATCCTTGTCAAAGGAATTTACCCATCCTCCCATTGTTAAAAATATGCAAACCAACCATCTGTTTATGAAGAGAGCCTCCATAAATTCACGGATGCAGTACTGGTTTCCTTCAAACCTTTCAAGGTGTCTCTCCTTTTTAAAGTTGTCTCTTGCTCTGGGAATGATCACTACTCTCTTTCGGACTAAAACGTCCTTCTAATAATAGATTATCAGCCTTTCTGTGTCCGGGGTATATACTTATTGCTGAAATTCGTGATGCGAGAGAAAGCTTTCACACAAACTAGGTTTCCAATACGGAAGTCACACTGGCAAAGAGATAAAAATGAGCAGTACACTGATCTTTTCCAGACCTCAATACAGAAGTCAGGTCTGCAACCTAATCTTCCATTAGTTTTTTTTGTCTCTCTCACACATAGCATGTTTCTACTTTCGACGCTGGGGATGGTTGCAAATTTTAACTCATTTTGAGGTTTGAGGGTTTTTTTTTTGTTGTTGTCGTTCTGTTAAAATCAGGTGAACAGGAAGAAAATGTCAAGGTTTTGCTACCAACCTTGAGTATACATTCATGATGTTTGCTGAAGCAGTCTATCTGTGTATTTATACCTTTCCAGTTTTTACTTGCTTTTTTAACTGTTTTTAGATACTAAGTAATGGAATTTGGTTTCCATACACTCTTGCCCTCCAGATGTTCATCGTCTCTTCATGTAAAGCAGTTCTAACAACTGAAACAGCTGACTGGTTTTCTAGCTAGTGAAAATACATGCTATTTTTATAGCTTCTGCTAGACACTCCTGCTGCTGTCTTTTTATATTATTGTCTGCAGAATGAATGAAGAAAGCAACCTGAACTCGGTGCCCTGCTTATTTTTCTTTAACTTTTTACTGTGAGCTTCTAAGAATAAATGTTTCTGCATTGATCCTTACCTTTGTTTTGGTCAAGAAATCATCATAATTAAACCCCTGTGAGAGCTTTGCAGAGGTGAGGGATGACGAAGTGATTTATTCAGCAGAACTGGTCACAGAGAGAAGTCAAAATCTGACTGTTGGCCAAACTAAGCCTGAGTGCTCCAGTACCATAAGTGAGGCCAACAAGTTCCACCTAAGCCTGGTTCCAGTAGGAGAAGGAAGTCTAGATTGTCTGGTACGAAGGATAATTGAAATGGGATGCCTGAAACAAAACAAAAGTAAAAGCTTTTCCGTAATGTGGATTTGGGAATTGGGAAAATATAGTTACACACTGTATGGGAGCTCTAAAAAGCAGTTATTTTCACCTCTGTTAAAATGAAAGCACAAACTAAGGCTCTACATGGCTTTTTTTCCCCGTGTGGAACCCTGGTTTCTCACAGAACATGTTCACGTGGCAGCTAGCCAGCGATCTGTGAATTGCTCGCCACTATCATGCATGACTTTTTAAAAGCAAAGTACTTCCCTTTTGGGAGGGAAATAACTCATTGGAAAGCAAGCTATTTTAAAGAGGACTGTTCTAGGGGGAAAAAAAAATGTATTGGAAGAGTCCTTGATGCTCCCTATTGTGAAAACCAAACCATAAACAATTCAGGTTTTGGAGTAAAGCACAGTTACACAGCTATCTGCAGCCGAGACCATCTGTGGTTTGATATTGAAGGGCAAGAGCCTGCATTATTCTGAAACCAGACCATCTGCAAGAGTGAAGCGTTAAGCAGTTGGCACTTTTACCAACGTTAACCAAAAAAAAAACCCCAGTTGTATTGAAGAAGGTAACTTGAAGAAGCCTATTGTTTCAGAACGTTCCTTGTGTTAAGCATATACCTTTGGGTCTGGATATTCCTCTGGATAACGGAAGAGGAGAATGTAATGCTTTCATTGGTTCACTGTATATCTTAAGTTTCCAATGTGTATCAGCTAACTCTGGATTCATGAAAAGCTTTAGATGAGCTGAGAGAAAACAAGCTGCTTGCAATAGCTGCGAGCAATTTTAAGACTTGCCAGAGCTACTCTAGGAACCAAAACTGTTAATGCTGGCTGTCATTTTTAATCTTTGAATTGTGATATCAACAGATCTGCGTAAAGTTTCTCTAAAAAGACTTTCCAGTGTCAAGTCTTATCCATTTACTGCATCTCATAAAGATGTCATAGGCTTAGATTAAAGCCATTCAAGAAGCAATGGACACCAGGTTTCCATGGGATGTATAGGATGCAGTCCTCCACAGTATAAAACTGTACCTCCGCTCTATGTGTCTGGACTATCCTTCATCCTCTTCCTCTTCTTTTTCTTTTTCTCATTTAAAAACTTAGTGAATCTCTCTCAAAATTCTTAGAATAGGTTTCTATTTTAAATGATGAGAAGAAAATTATTTTCTGGTTCAGTTCTAGGAAAGCAAACTTTCCCAGTTCATTTACTGAAGCTGTAGCTTACATAAGAGTTCAGGAGTTGTAACAAATTACTACTAGAAGATTTTATCCATGAGTGCCATAATGTGATCTTTATTTATATTTGGTACCACTTATATTTTCTTTTCTTTCAAAATGTATCTGTCTTTTAAAATCTGACTTTTAAAGTCTGTAATGCATTTAAGTATTAGTAAAAAAAGTAGACTACTATTGTGGAAACTTGCTGAAAGTTGTAATTTGTAAGAGATAGTAAGAGTTTCAACAGAGATACTTTCTTCAACTTAAGGTGTTACTGAGAGTGCATGTTCTTGTGCCTGTGTGGGCATTTTGCTGACTCTCCTTAAGCTCACACTAATGTGGCAATTTGGACTAAACATGAGCAGGGGCAGGAGAAAGTTATAAGGTCATTCACAGTAAGATGGCTGTTTTTTTCTGTTTTCCAATGTATAACTAAATTTTCTTTATCTTGTTAGTGTTACCTTGAAAATAAACAATGCATATTCTTGCTTTGTATAGCGCTGTTCTCTCAGACCTCCTCTGTGTTACACATGCAATATGTGCATGCACAGACATGTATCCACTATAAAGTTTTCTGTTAAGACCCCCATTAGCTAAAAACCAGTTATATCTGCCACGGCAAAATACTAGGGCTGACTTATTGGTGCAAGTGAAGTTGGCAGGAGCTTCAACATTAACTTCAACAGAATGAAAGTTATATAAAACTAAGGTGAACTTCAATACAAACTACATGGTGATCATCATCTCCACTCAGTATCACTTTGTGTAGAAATCAAATCTGTTAGTTCAAGGTCCCCTGTGGACAGCTGAAATGAATATACTTCAAAATGGAGCTTCCTATCCACCAGAGGCAGTGTAAAATCAAGAAGGATGTTACATAGCCATGCCAATACTTGGCGTGTGCTGGCCATCACAGTGCAGCAGTGATTCATTCCTATTGGCACAGTGTTTCAATAAAACTTTCACACAGTGATCAAGCAGTAGCTAAGATTTCTGAATTGTGTTGCCAGCTATCTGGTCTCTTGACGTTTTATGTCAAGTACAACCTTAGGACAACATTGCATCATCATTACCACTGCTGCCTTTCAGGGCTATCCTCACTACGTCATGCCCAACCGAGCAAAAGTGACCCCTTTGCATGTTTCCAAATAACAAGGGCGACCCATAGGCCTGATTTAATCTTTTCATTTCTTCCATGCCTCTCCCACTACCCCTTTTCTTTCCTGAGCTCCAAAAAAGCTTTCAGTGTCCCTGCAAAATCTGGGGGGAAAAGGGCTTTATTTTCTTGAGACCTGGCTTTGTTTTTTAATTTGGGCAGGTCACTAAGGACCAGTCTTTATTTCTGTGAAGACCTCTTACTATCACTTTAAAGCATAAAGCAAGTTCAATATGAGTGAAATGCTAGCCTTTCACTTCCATATTTAGCAAACAGGGACAAGAGTAATTCTTCTGTTCCAATTTTCCTCTGTCTTGGTGAATTCAGATTCTAACTTTGTGAGGACAGAGAATGCCTGTTTACAGTGTGTCGATACAGCATGTGGACAACATGGTGTCCCAGGCTCTGCTGAAGTCTCTAAGCACTACTGGAATATCCACAAGAATTATTAAAGGGTGGTGATGTCTTTTGCTAGGAGATGAGAGAGAAAAGGGCTCCTCATGCTTTCTTCTTTTCTTTATGTAAGTGCTTAGACTGTGGCGATTGTGTCCTGAAGAAAAAGATGCATGATATGCACAAATGGAACTTTCATATAACCAGCTTCTGTAATTTCCCTTTATGTGGATAGTTTGTTCGAAAGCAGTAGACAAAACATAGATCTCAGTTAATGTGTTTATGCTGCCAAGAGTTGGGCAGTGGCACTAACTCAGCGTGGTAAAATAGTATTGGTTCTGTGACTTGGCAAGCTATTCTAGAAAGTTTTCAAGTGTTTTTTTTTCTTTATAAAAACATAAACTAACTCATTTTTGGTTTAAACTACCAGTAGCAGGGTAATCTTTGCAAAAATACAGTGGCACATCTACTAGCAAAGATCGAGCCAGTCCTGTAAATGCTTAAATTAATAGCAAAGCCATCATAAAATGTCATACAGAATTTTAGATTATAATGGCTTACGGCTATTCATTTCAATCTCAAAGCCGTGATCTGGCTAAAACTCACTGACATGAACCTTGCAGGAGCTGACTTTAAGGCCTAGGTTCATTCCCTCTAACTTCTGGCCGTGGCAATATGATTGCCTCAGTTCTCTGAGCAGTGGAGAGGAAGAAGCTTCTTCAGAGGTAGAGTGAGATCTTGGGAGTGCTAAATTGTCTTCTGCAGATATCCCTCTCTCTCTGCCCCCTCCTCCCCCCATCTCATTGTTTGCTGTGGCTGGAGTCCATGATACCTGTTTTACTAAGCTAGGTGCCTTGTTTAATTGCTTACGGTTGAGATAAATTAGTTTAGTGTTGGGGTGCAACTTTTACTGGAGAAGTTACTCAAAATTCAGAGTCACATTAGGTTCTTATTACAGCTCTATGCATGGAAGCGGTCAGTCTCTAGAAGTGCAGCTATTAAACATGCAAGGCAGTAGCAATTACTTTTTTACTTATAGGTCAGAGGATTCCAGACATCAGGTTAAAAACTAGGATGGAGGAGTACAAACTCATGCAAAGAGCTTGTAGAGCAGGTATATTTCAGCTCTTAACAAAGAATGAAGAGGCTATTTTTCATTTGCATTGACCACATCCTTCTGAAAAGAAATGTATGTACTTCAGTCATGTTTAAAATATTTCACACAGGTTTTAAAAAAAAGAGGAAAAAACCTAAAAAAGTAAAGAATCTTAATATTTAACTTTTAAAACATACAAAAAAGACTCTGAATCAGATATTTTTCAGTTATACAGCCAGTGCCTTGAGGTAGTTAAAAAGCTTGCAATGTGCTACATTCCATTCTGCACTAAAAATAACATGTGAGTTCTGGGAGGATGAGGTACCCTCTAGGCAGTAGTATAAGCAATTATGTTCAGGGCAAAAAAGCACCGATCAAAATGTCAGGACAAGCTCTTCTTTTTGCAGTTGTTTTTATGTTATTTGAAAAGAGTAAAGGATGTAAAGAACTCCTGAATGTACTTGCAGATGCATATTTTTCTGTTCTAGGCATCTAATTATCATAGTCTAAATGTATACTTTGGGTCTGCTTTCCAGCCCAACCATAAAAATATAATATATATTTTTGGTCTCTAATACCAGCAGCCTATGTGATTTTGAATCTACGCAGACGCACGCATACGTGCAAACCATTTCAGAATCATAAAAGCTTTCCTTCATTTCGAGTCCTGCAAATACCTTTGTTACATATGCATATGTGGATGCAGATGTACACACGCACACCCACACACAATAACCTTGTCAAATATACAGAGCTTTTCCAAAGTGCCCTGGTTTTTACAGGTTGCAGAATGACAACAGATCCCTTTTAAAATCAGGCCAATTTTATGTAAGTGCTGAATGTATTCCCAAAGCTTGAAAATGTGTGTGCATGCCTTATAAGAATATTGTTCTTTAAAAGAAATCCTTAAACCCTTAACAGCTCCAACAGTGCCTCTAATGAGCTTACTTGCGATAGTACTTTTTGTTTCCACTGGGCAGGTCTTAATTCCACAAGATTATTTTATCTCTTGTCAGTAACGAAATGATGTGAAGTACCTGCATATCTTGTTTGTAATGGCAGTGGACTGTCCTAAGAGAGCAAGTCCTACTAGAAACTTTTACTTTGGTGACCCAAGTGTGCTACGTTCAAATGTAAGTCCTCTTGGACCTCTACCCTAAAATTACTGCTCTTTAAGTATGGTGCTGCTTGGTATTCGAGATGATGGCCATTGACATCAGAGGAAACCCTTCTGCAACCCTTACCCCACAAACCCCAGTTCCTGGGGTCAGGATAGCTTCTGGTAACCCACGGCTCCCTTCTAGCTCTAATTATATCTAATATAGCTAATGATATATCACCTGAAAGTAGAACTGGGCACCGACAGTCACTTCGCAGTTTCCTGTGACCAATGATTGATACAATTTCACTATCTACATTTCTGGTAAAAAAAAATGATGCCAATATTGTGCTTAGACACTTACTATGGAGCTTACTGAGGAGGAACCTGTAGGCTCAGAATATAACAACAGCTGTACTGGGTCAAAGCAAAGGTCCTCCTGGTTCATTATCTGGTCCCTGACAGTGGCCAGTAAAAGGTGTTTAGGGACTAGCATAAGAACAGGGGAGGCACATAGTGGTAATTCATTCTCTGGTGATGTTTCTTACTTGAGTGATAGTCACTCTCCAGGGATTTGGGAACTTCTAGTGTCCAACATGGTGTGTCTTTGTGTAGTAGTTCTTGATGGATTCTTTCTTGCCTGTGTTTGTTATATCTATTTTCAAATCTGTGTATATTCTAGCATTTACTGCTTGCGGTAGCAAAGATAAAGTTAATAATGCACTATGTGAAAAAATATTTCTTTTTCTACTTATGAATCTGCCACTTGATTATTTCACTTGATGCCCCCTAGCTCAGGATGTACAGTCATTCCAGTCAAATGCTTCCTCAGTGCTCTCTCCTTCCTACCATGCCCGCTATTACTGCCACCGTATTCTGTCTTTGTGCATCTGTACATGCAGCTTTAGAATCTGACCGAAGTTTCTTTTCACTGGGTAAGTCTATTTGAAGTGATCTGCATTTGCAAGCAAATTTGGCAGTTTAATGCATCTTGGAAAAAGTCATGTTTAATGTTTCTTACAAACCCTCTCAGGTTTTTTTCTAAGTAAATAAATCAGCATGTGGAGTTACTAGGATAGAATTTCTGTAACATCATTTCCTGGAAATTATTTTCTTTTTAACAAGAATTCAAAGTATCTAGTCCATAATAGAAAAAATATTAGCAAGGCAGTCTGAAATAATCAGAAGTCCTGTCTCGCTGCATGCAGCGAGCTTGCTGATGCTTTACTGGTACTGTTTTTCAGGGATTTCATCTTTTTGCTTTCCCCTTGTCTCCATTTCCTCTCCTCAGATCTCTTTTCTGGTGAGGCAGCTTAGTATTTGAAAGAAAGCTCTTTCTAGGGGAAGTGCAGGCTGTTCAGATACAGTCATTATTCATTCAGGAGATAGTCTTGACCTTACTCCTGTTAATACTAAGGACTCTCACTGTCCTGGCAATGCAAACATCATTTTGGCAGACCTATTAACAACTCCTTTATTCAGTGAGGAGCAAAACTGTACGCACACTTTATGACCCAGTTGTACTTTTCAGCGTGAAGGAATTTTTCTTTTTTTTCCCCCACCACATTCTTGATAAGTGGAACCAAAGCCCATAGCTCACTACTGCCTGTAATGGAGACCAGGAGCAATGGCGGGTCAAACACTGGTAACTGATTTTTCAGGCACCTGGCTCCAAAAGCTACCTTGAGTGATATTTCAGAAGAGACATTTTGTCTATCAGTAGAGGAAGAGATGGAAGAGACAGGATCTGGAGGCTTTCTACCTGTCGAACCTAAGTGTTTTCATAAGTATAGGAGCACCTTGTAAACCAGGAGCAGAGCTGTGAAAAATCAAAGGCTTCGATAGAGGCATTAAGAACCACCTAGATATTTCTTTCCTTTTTAAAGGATTCTTTTTTTTTTCTTTTCTCATCTTGATGATACCCATTAGGATTGCACAGTGAAGAGCTACGAAGCAGAACCCTCATCTGGTCCTGACTGTCTTGCTGCACCCCGTCCTGGGATGCTGAACACGTTTGGTCAGAACACATAGCCGGAGCCCTGTGCCTTTCACCCAGCACCTCCAGGCATTCAACAAACCTAGGAAGATGCTAATGACAATGTCAGCAGTAGCATCACTTCCAAATTTCATGTGCTGAGGTTTCAGCATTAAAGTGGGAGTTTCAACATGGGGATTTTTCATGAGCATATTGTGCGAACAAGGTGTTATAATTGGTATATCTATTTTAAATGCACTCGGCATAAAATTTTATATATATGTGAATGTGTGTGTGAAAATCAAGGAACTTTCTAAAGCCTAGTTAGATTTACTTGCCTCCAGAGTATTTTTATTCTGAGGACAGTGCTTGAGGTAATTCCAAATGGGAAATAACTACAAGATAGAATAAAAATGAAAAATTACCTTTTCATTATATCTGATCTCATGTAAATGGATTTTTAACAAGTGGCAGGAAAGATAAGTGTCAAACACATTTTATTAACAAATGAAAAGTACAATAATGGTTCCAAACTGAATTTTAAATACTACCTAAAAGGTTTGAAATCCTTCTTTTCATCACAGAGGGAAGATAGTAGAAAGTTGACAAAATTCAAGTTGGTCCTCCGTTCCCGGGCCATATGCAGAGCATTTAAAGTAGCACTATTTCAAAAGCAGTAAACTTTACAGAGAACATATCCATTTCTAGAAATCAAGCTATCCTTTCAAGACTGGAAAATGTGGTCATCTGGAAAGCTGCTTGTGCCGGACTCTTTCCTTTTTTAATAACTAAGAAAGTTTTGAAAGTCTCCTGAAGGCTGTGGCTTCCACCTTTGGTTTTTTTCTCTCTCTTACGTCTGTCACCTTTTTTAAAAACAGTATCAATGGATCATGAATTCTGGCTTATATATTTGATGCCCAATGGTGAAATAAACGCTTAAGTATTAATTCACAAGTGGCCAATCCGTAGTATATGCAATACAGTATTATTTGTCAAGAAAACACATTAAATTCAAGAGTTGTTCTCTTGGAGGAAGGTTTTATTGTATAGAAATAGGGACCTTTGAAAATTCTTGTCAAAGATCATATTCAAAGCACACACTTTTCAAGGAAGAGAGATGGGAGTCAGATTTGCTGTGAATGTGTGAATAGCAGTAACAAAAATATAAATGTAAGCTTCTTGCTGCTTCATTTATATCACCAGGGAAGAAAATGCTTACCTAGCTTTTATATCACCAGGAACTCACCTAATCTTTATTTTTTGTTTTATTTGGTTGATACCTAAGAAAAATGCAAGTGCTTCTTAGGACACATGGGTAATTCTAGATGCTCCATCCTCTGAATTAAGGGATGGTCCTGTAGCTCTCTGGAAGGAAGGAGAGGGCTTGTGAGGCTTTACTCGTTATTTTGATGGCAATTGAATCCTTGAAAATCCATCCTGTGTTTGCCTTTGGGTCCTTTGGTGTCACACAGGTCTGCATTGTCTCTTCTGAACTGTGTCTTAGGCCCATAGGAGCTTGTGCATCTATGCACTTGTGTGTACTTCTGTACACATTGACATGACCTTTGTATGCTTATAAAAAGCAGAGGCCTGGCCTTTGAATGAGATTTAATTCCTTCTTCAGTCATTAAAAAAAGCCAGCTGCTTAGAAGGATGAATTAATTATATTTTTACTGAGATTTTTAGGTGCCTGAGTGTACGTCACTTATTTTCCACTTAGAATTCAGAGAACTTCTCTTTATAGTTCCTCGAGAATGGATCAGGCACTCTTTTTAAAACATGACAGACGATGAGGAAGCCCTCATGGTTTTCCTGCATAGTATCCAACGAGTGGGAGCACTGTTTCAGTATTAAGGGAGAATCCTTACCCGTATCTCCCCCTTTAAAGAAGCAATCCATCACCACAAGAACACAGAGACCATCCCCGTCTCTGGTGAAAGGGAATAACAGAATGCAAGCATCTAGCCCTGGCTAAAATTTCATCAGCAAACTTGTGTGGGAGAAAGGGCAGCCAGTAACACCAAACTATCTTCATTTTCATCTAGTCCAGCCAAGAGTTTTCTGAAGTAATTTGGATCAGCCTCTATGTCCTCCCAGTTACCACTCATATAGGTTTGCCTTGGCATGTCCTTTGGTTAAATTAACTTTCTGTGTGAATTTCTATACTGGAGAAATACTGTAAAACTGCAATGAATCTAAAACTCAGGCCACCTGTGTCAAATTAAATGTACTGCCTCTGGTTCGGAACAAACAAACAAACAAACCAACCACAAAAAGTTAAGGGGCAGCTAATTCGTGCAAAGACAAAGTCTTTCCCCTTTAAAGAAATATACTGGATTCTGGCCTCAGCTATAGCTATGAATTTTTTCTCAACTTCAGTTACATTTTCTCAACATGAAGGATATTTGATTGTAGAAATTGGGCCACTATGTGGGTTGCAAATACTCACTGAAATCTAGGTTATATTAATTACCTTCTCACAGAATCTAGCAGAGCCCAGTAATGGTTTGAATGAAAGCACAAGTTCTCAAGAGGTGGCAGATATTTTAATACACAGCAGTGAAACTGAAGAGCATAATTATCTATTGTCTTGCAGTTCATAGCTATCACCAAATCGTAGAATCATAGAAAACTCTAGGTTGGAAGGGACTTCTGGAGACCATCTGGTCCAGCCTGCTCTTGAAAGCAGGCCTTTAGATGAGGTTACCTAAAGTCCTATCAGGCCAAGTCTTGAACATCTCCAGTGATAAAAATTCCACAGCTTCTCTGGGCAACTTATTCCAATGATTGTCTTCATAGTGAAGAATTGCTTTGTTCTATCTAGACAGATTTTCTCGTGATGGAAAAGGTGCTCTTTGCTTCCTGTCCTGTGACCAAGTCTCCTTGCGAAGAGTGTGCCTCTGTATTCTCTAGAACTACATTATAGGGAAGATCTCTATGGCCCTTCCACAGACTGTCTCCAATTTTCCAATCGCAAACAAATCGATTACCTCAGATCAAGTGTACAGCTTCACACGTATTTAGCTGAATACCTTTAATGAAACAAATCCACATGACAATGGTGTTTATAATAAAAGCACTGGAAACAAAAAAAAAAGTACTGCCCACTGTGGTTGAGGTTTGTGTAGCTTGTCCTGTGAGTAAGACCAAGAATAACGCATTCATTATCACATTTGGTACTTATGTTAGTGTATTTTTAGGAAGATTTATCTGGTGTCTTACCTGAATTGTATTCCATGTTGCAGATGAAGCATTCTTGTCCTAGCTACACGAGCAGATTATCCTTTTTGTCTTTGTAGAGATACTTTATGTGTTAGAAGATATTATTATATCGATCTGCGCCAGCACAGTATCCGTTTACAGGAATGCCCATAGACACTGCAGCACACCTAAAAAGAAGGCAACATAGGTTTGCATTGCCACAGCCCACAGAAACAACGTGCAACCTGCTGCAGAAGCACCTGCATCTCGATCTGTGATAAATATCATTCAGCATCTACGCCTAACTGCTGCCACCTCAAGCAGCACTCACAAATTCATAGGGAACACATAGGCTGGCTTTGGAATCTGGAATTAGGTTCACATAGCATAGATATGTTTCCTACCATGGAGATGAAACTAAGTAGTAAGTCACATTGGATATGCCTTATGTCCACACCAGTCCACAGAGCTGATCTATCCCGTGTAATACTCTGGACAATGCATAGAGCAGCCTATACAAATCACATGGAATAAAGGTTTAGCATGTATGGATCAAATTCCAGTCTTCCTATACATAGGTATTAAGAGGGCCTAGGTCAAAGTTATATTGCTTTGTTAAACTATGAGCAGGGACACACTGATTCTTTGCAGATTGAGACTTTTATCCCTGTGACCTCACTGCTGTTCAGCATTTTATATACGTCTCACTGTCTGTATCCTGATAGGAAGTCAAGATGATGACTTCCTCGGTCAATCATGGCCTCGTTCTCTGAGTGTCTTCAGCTCTTTTTTAAGTAAATGGGAGCTGCCCGTAGTGAGAACCTTTGAAAGTCTGTCTGCAATTATCAGTTCCCAGATTGGTTCTATTTTTCTGCGAAACCAGCAGGGCAGATGAAGTTGTACATCTCGGCTACATGTAGGTAAGGGCCATTTACAAAGCTACCTCCAGGAATCTGCCTTCGTGCAGGGTCTGGAATAGGTAAGCAAACATTAAGAGTCTCTGAATCGTCCTGCAGTGGTACTTCCTTTGCTTCCCGCACAGAAGCACCCTTTCAGGTTGTAATGAATTTTACCCTGAGTCTTGAAGATGACTGTACCTTGTCAATATTGAATGATTATGTTTGTACAAGAGCAGAATTCACACATCTTGTGCTTTTGTTCACTTGAAAATATTTTTGTTGCTTATTGTTCGTCAAGTATACAATTCATAACAAATAATGATGCCTAGTTTAAGTGAAGTCTCAAGCAGTTTCCTCTGATGAAATGGAGCATGTAATGCTTTTTTTGTTATAATGGATATTCTTCTGTGACTCACTAACCTTTGTATGGAAACAAAAATATTTCTGCTATTTATTCCAAGAGAAAAATAATGACTATGAAAATGGTAAAGCTGCATTTATATGTGAAAAAGCTATTAAAAGAATAGTTACGCGCGTTAGCCTTAGATTTATGTTTCATTTCCCTTATCTATTTTAAATTATCCATCTGAAAATGTACCTAGCCCTGAACAGTTTTAAAATAAGGGTGGGGTTTATCTTATCTAAGATAAGCCATTTTATCTTATTTAAACTAGAGCATCCTCTCTAAGCTAATAATTTATCTGATCTATATGAAGAGAGAGAGCTGTCCAGAGCCAGACAGCTTTCTGTCCCTACAGCTGGCTGGCCAGCACAGCCTGGCTTGTACTTCCAGCTAAGTTATTTTCCCTTTCCAAAACTACCTACCACTTAAATAGGAAGTGTCCGTACTGCCTACTGGGAATGCCCCCAGCTGGGGTAAGCCCCAAATTTGCTCAGGCATGATCAGGGAGAGTGCTAGCTGGCCAAGGCCAAAACTGTGCAAGCAGCCTTGCTAACAGTTTAACACAATGGACAGTCTTATTCCAGTTCTTAGGCTGTATTGGGTTTGCGTGGCAAGGTTTTGGTAGTGGCAGGGCTACAGGGGTGGCTTCAGTGAGAGCTGCTAGAAGCTTCCCCCATGTCTGATAAAGCCAAGGCCAGCCGGCTCCAAGACAGACCTGCCGCTGGCCAAGGCCAAGCCCATCAGCAAAGGTGGTAGCACCTCTGGGGTAACAGATTTACAAAAGGGGAAAAAAGTTCCTGCAGCATGGAAACTGCAGCTGGAGAGAGGAGTGAGAATGTGTGAGAGAAGCAGCCCTGCAGCCCCCCAGGCCAGTGCAGAAGGAGGGGCAGGAGGTGCTCCAGGCGCCGGAGCAGAGATTCCCCCGCGGCCCGT
>JAVKLA010000008.1:3699781-3727167 GCA_034782735.1 Sagittarius serpentarius
ACCTGTGGCCCCGTGGAGAGAGGAGCCCAGGCTGGAGCAGGTTTGCTGGCAGGAGTTGTGACCCCGCGGGGGACCCACACTGGAGCGGTCTGGGCCTGAGGGACCGCAGCCCATGGGAGGGCCTCACGCTGTGGCAGTTTGTGAAGAACTGCAGCCCGTGGGAAGGACTCACCTTGGAGAAGTTCATGGAGGACTGTCTCCCATGGGAGGGACCCCAGGCTGGAGCAGGGGAAGAGTGTGAGGAGGAAGGAGCGGCAGAGACAACATGTGATGAACTGACCCCAACCCCCATTCCCCGTCCCCCTGTGCCGCTGGTGGGGAGGACAGAGACACAACTGGGAGCAGAGTTGTGCCCAGGAAGGAGGGAGGGGTGGGGGAAGGTGGTTTAAGATTTGGGTTTACTTCCCATTATCTTTGTTCTGATTTGGCTGGTGATAAATTAAACTAATTTCCCCAAGTCGAGTCTGTTTTGCCCATGACGGTAACTGGCGAATGATCCCTCCCTCTCCTTATCTTGACCCATGAGCCCTTTGTTGTATTTTCTCTTCCCTGTCCAGCTGAGGAGGGGAGTGATAGAGCGGCTTTGGTGGGCACCTGGTGTCCAGCCAGGGTCAACCCACCACCCAGGCTGGTACCCCAGTTCATGACTAGTATGGTTGTAGCCTTATACTGTCTCTACATTCAGTGAAGGAGTTACCCTAAGGTGATATTCCGTCTTGCTTGTCTTGCTTATGTGTTAGTATGGGATGAGTCAATATCTGTAGATACCTTTTTCAGTTAAATATAGGAAGTGCCTAGATGATTATATGATGTACTTCACATTTGGACAGCTATAATTAACTGAGATGAATACCATCATAGATGCTATGCCCTAGATTCATCCTGCCTAACACTGGAAATCACACATCAGATTTAAAGAACATACTGGATTCAAGTTATCAACTTAGTCAATGGAAAAAGGTAAGCATGCCTGAAAGATACAGCCAGCCTGAGATCTGGACTGACCTCTACAAGTGCCTTTTCCTCACTTGTGGCTATAAAGAGAGACTAAGACAACCATAACTTAATTAAGCAGGTAGGTACCTCAGTCTAAAGGCAAGAAGGTTGAATCTGGTCTGGTAAGCACATTCCCGGGGCCCTGATTACGGACACTGACTGCGCAGAATCTCGGATCTCGTGTTTTTTAAAATGGTATAATTCTTGCCACTGTGGAGAGGAAGAAGCTTTGGAAATATGGCTAAAGTGTAATCGATGTAGCAATGTTTGCCTGAGTCTGTAGACTGTATGAAGTAATAGCTTTGAAAAATTCATCTTACTTATCTCGGTTAATCAAAGGGAAACTCTCTGACGTGCTGGATTCCTGTCCTCTATTAGATAAATGGACTAAATCTTAGCCAAATTTTGCTAGAGGAGTTTTGTACCATTTGAATTGCAGTCATATCTTGTCAGCAGCATTTGTTCCTGAAGAACTGATAGGAGCTACAATTACTGGAAGGAGGTTATTAAAAAAAACACATTTGTGAAACCTTGCTCAGAATCTTATTAATTTGGAAGACTTCATGCAAAATTGAAGAAAAAGTTATTTAAATGAACAATTGGGAAATAGCAGTCACAGCACCAAATTGTACTACAGACAGCATATAAACCCTGTGACACAGAAAAGTTGTTTATAAAAAAAACAAATCTTGTGCATATGAGAAATATATGTGTAATCTTGTTCCTCCATCTGCCAGGAACTTTTTCAGTTTATTTTATCTTTATATTATCAACAGTGCAGTCTCTACTGTGAATGCCAGCACCACTGTAATCATATTTTTTGGTACATTTCACTGAAAATTCCCCAAGGCAGTGCAGAATGTGGTTAAAATCAATTTAGGTTCTGTTTTATCGTCCCTACGTGGGATAATTTTTTATTGCTTGCAATGTCCCCATTTGTTTAGGCGAGCCCGAAGGGCAAAATTCGCAACTCTTACATCTAGGCAGTTAACTAAAAGAGGACAAGAGAGCAAGCTCAAGCATTAACCCCTTGGCTGTGCACGCCACTTCACTCTTCTCTCGCTGCTGGCTCTCTCCTGTAGCTCTGGCTACTTTCTCCCAGACTATACTTTGGTGTAGTTCAGGGAATATTTTAATTGAGGGACTGCTTTCAAAGAAAGCATGGACACGGCCTCACCGGGTTGGACTCTAAGGCACACAGTCCTGTAATGCTACCCCACCTTCAGCCAAACTCGCAAGTTCTTCTCTATCTCAAAGTAGGCCGTACGCAACCCAAATGTCATCCTACAGAAGCGCTGCTCAGGGGGATTGGGCATAAAAGCTCTTACGTTGTTTCAGATGCCTTGAAGAACTGGAAAACCTGTAGAAAAATAACTGTTGTAATGATGTCTCAGGACAACCACACAGGGCCTAGAGGAACCAAGAGCCAAATATTATGAGCTATGGTTGAAGTCAGCAGGTATCATCTGACCTTAGGCAAGGGGTTAGGCCCTTGGCAGTCTTTTAGATAGCACTACAGACATACTAGTAAGATCTACATGTCATAAATACCGCTTTTTAACACTGCAAGTGTTACTTTTACCCAAATACAGTTTGTCAGCTTTTTTTACCTTGATTTCCAGATTGGTTTTGCCTTCGTTTTTTCATGGTGCAGTTTGCTCAAACAAAATTGAGTTTCTTCTTCATTGTTAATGGAATTGCAGGTGTAAATAATAGTAACTGAACCGCTGATTTGTGTTGCATTTAACATCAAATGCAGGTACAAAAATGTTGATACAAATTGATGCCAAAGCTGAGCGTGGGCTGTGAAAGCTTACCCATATGCATATCTTCTTTTAGTATAGCTCATTCATGTCCAAAAATTTACCAGGTCTATACGATTTCAGAATAACAGAAAGGAAAAAAGTGGCTCATTTAATCTGCCTTTCTTATTTTGAGTTGTTTAATTTACATGTCATTTAATGCTAATTACTTGGATTTCATTCAAAGCTCCTTTTGACAAGCCAAAGGTGATGTAAGTCTGAGAATTTGGATAAGTAAAAAATTCTGGAAAACTGTTGGATGGGTGCTGGTATCAGTTTGTAATGTCTTTCATCCCCGTGCACTTTCATGCTCAAAGTGTTTGGTGTTGGAGCACATAGCGCCTCCTGCTAAGAGTGTAACACAGATATTGCATAGTCATTTTATTCTTCAAATACAGCTCCAAAGGAGATTTGCAGTGAAAAATGTTGATATATAGCAGTACACTATAATGTGCCAAACAATATTAATTTAAAACTATCCTGTAGTGAGACCCCCTGAACTTTCTCAAAATGTTTGAGCTTTTCAGTCACCATGAAATTATTCTGGGCAGCTGGCCAATTCCTAAATAAAGTGTGTGTACATCAGTAGCAAAGCTTTTAATTTTGAACATGATTGATCTCGGCCTGTTACAAAAACTGTCCACTAAAATGAAAGAGTTAGAGCATTGCAGTAAATTTTTCATAATCATTTAATTTCATTGAAACACATCCAGAGCATTTAAGTGAATTTTGCATACAGTTGCCTCGCGGACCATATGAAAACTACATCTTTCACTCTTCACGTTTTGCACATCACCGGCTCTTCTTCCATGATCAGAACTAAATGAAAAGAGAAATGAATTAAATGAATAGAGAGTACGGGTGAGATCATACTCTATAACACCTGGGCTGCGCCATGGGAGAGAGTCAGTACAATAAAGCAAGTTGCTGCCGCCGCCACATTTACAGTGTGTGCAGTTCAGAGGGTTTTGCTTCAGAAGAGATTTGGTCTCACACTGGACTACGTGCCCCGTCACACACGGGGTTTGAAGCCACCCTAAGGACCAGTCATTGGCTGTGATCCTGAAGTCAGTCTCGGTGCCTGGCGTGCATTTGTGTGTAACCAAGGTAGAGCTTGTGGTTTTCTTTCCTCCAAGAAGAATCTGTTTCGCTACCAACACAGCTCATAAACTAAACCAGCAAACGGCAAGTGCTGATGATTGGGGGATGGACTTCAAACTGCTCCGAACCAAATGGAGACATGGCCATAACGCCTTTCTGGGAAAATACGCTCTCTTCACCGAGTGTGCCTTTCTCACAGCTGTCATTGGTATTGATCTAAGACAATTATGTGAACAGATCAGGGAGAGCTTGGATTTCAGGGACTTGTATCTGAAGGTATTATTCAAGCTACCATTGGAGTCCCAAATTAAGATTTCCTCTCTGCCGCTCCTCACCATTTATGTACTATTTGGGTAAGTTCTTCTGATCATGGTGCAGAGCAGGCAGTTTTACTGTATGTATCGGTGCCATTAAATCTGCTCCTGTAAACTCAAGCACCATGGAAATAGTGGAAATAGACATAAATTCCTTCTACGGTTTTACAGCCATAAATGTTTTTTACTGTTCTAGCAGCCACAGGAGAATTTAGCCAGGCCAGGCTGACAAAAATGTTGGTGAACTGTTCCCAGGAGGCTCTTTGGGGCTGGAGATCGAGGGCCATGCAGAGCAAATCAGGCCAGTGTGCATTTCCTTGCCAGTAGTAATAATAATAAATGAAAAATAAAAATCATAGAGAAAATGTCATGATATTTTATTTGGGGTTTAGCTGTTACTTGAAACACTGCACCATCGTTGCCACATTTCAACACAATCCTGTACCTTTAAAAATGTATGTGTTTGTTATGTGTTAAAGAAAGTTGAAATGTAAAGGTTTTAAGCAGCAATACAAAATAGGATGTATGTCATGTGGAGCAACAATTACACCCTAAGTGCGTAGAGAAGAACTCAGTGAAGCTAAATGCCTCACGTTCCCCAATATGTAATATTGTCACAGCATGAGTAATTGGAGATATTCTATAGAAATGCTTTGACTTTAGGTTATTCTAAAGCCTATCTGGAATCATTCTCCTGTTTAGACAGGGGACATTGCTGTCTCCTTGCTTACTTTTTGAACTATAGAGTTTCCTGCTTCCAAGCTCTCCCTGGTCTGTTCTGCAGTGAGACCTCAGACAACATTTCAATCTATCATGTTTTCCATTCTGTATACACTGATCTCTGCGAGCAGGAGTCCATAGCTGTAAGAGACATTGTCCATGCCAGAATCTGCATATTTATGCAGTGATTTCTTACTAAAAAGCAAACAGCAGAAACCGGAAATCTTTTTTTCCTCTAAAAATTGCCCCATCCCAAAGCCTTTCAACAGCGCAATGATGCAGAAAAGCCCTGTTACATTATCCAGTTCATTTCTCTGTCAGTGAGCAGTTTCTTTCTGCAGCACTCTGGTGTTTCAAAGGTTCTGTCTAGTCTGAATTTGAAATGATGAGGCACTTCCCTCCAGAGACCTCTCTGAGCACTCAGAGATTTCCCTGTAAGGACAGTAATCTTTATTCTCATCCTAGAAATTCCCTTTCTTAATTTCATCCTCTCATTCCTATATTTGGAGTACTCTATTATATTCTTGAAATAATTTGCTTTCAAGTATTTCTTGCATAAATTTACGTTATCTCCCCTCCCCTTACTTTATTACCAGTTATGGTAGGTGTAGTATAAATACTGGGCCCCTTTAGCTTTTCTCTCCTTTTTTCTCCCTTGCCCCCCTGGGTTTATGTAGCTCTCCGCTGGTTTTCATGGCTCTCTCCTGCACTGTTTGGGCTTGTCGGTGTGAGACTGGTAAAAGGGTATTTAGAAATGAATGCACACCCAGGTGTGGTCTCTTCAAAGCAGCACAGAGAGGAGCTGTGGACTTCTGTACCATTTATATTACATTCTGTACCTGTATAATGTCTAACCAACAGAGACTGGTTGTGAGCATAGCCTTTGGCTGGTAATGTAATTGGTGCCCAAATTGGCCTTTTGATGCTGTCTTGAAGTACAAGTTCTTGTTTAGTGTCTGCTCTTATTCTTGCTCTAGAATTTTTTCAGCCTGTTATTTCCTGCCCCTGTTTCTAAATCTGTCCTTTTCCGTGTCCAACGTGGTATTTGCAACTCTTCACATTTTAATATCGAGTCAATTTCATTAATGTCATCATTTTTTCCTTTTAAGGATCATTGATAAAGCAACTAAATAGGACTGGACATAAGACAGATTTATGCAATACTCCCCTTCTATTCTGACTCAGTGCTTTACCATTAATCATTAGTCTTTGTTTGTAGCTCTTCAAACGGTTTTCAGTCCACATGTCAACTTCTATCCAACGGAATGTGAATTGATTTTCAGTTTAAGCTGTCCTATGGCTGGAAGTGGTGATGTTGCTGATGACAGCATGAGAGCGCAGCAGAATAGTTGTTCTTCTGTAGCACGGTGCGGGAGCGTGCATTTCACTAGGCAGTGCAAATGAGAGTTAAAACTCCATTCAACTTCCTGGGCAATTGCCCCTAGTAAAAATCTGTAGCTGGTGTCTATCAGCAGTATTCCCTGCAGGTGCCGATGGCGAAAATCTCTTTTAAAATGTAAGCTTCTAAGCCTGTGCTCACAAGCAGGTGGGAGGAGAATTGAAATAATCATCTGTTAGATGTATGCTTATTGAAATAGTATGCAATACACTTACCATTTAAAATAAATGTAAAAATGAATTTCACTGATTCTTTTTGACTTGGTATTTTGTTGGAATGACACAACTGAATTGCTACCTAAGGTAATCAGAATTCAGGAATCATATCTCCAGATCATATCTTTTTTACCTTATATCATTAGGTTCAGCCATCATCTGTCCACATAGACAGATGCATCTGCCTTTTCTGTACTTAGATGTGTGATATTCCAAGGAATAACTGTTCGTGGATACTTATAAATGCAACATTCGTTATGTCATTTGCTGCTGCTCAGTATCAGAATTGCTGATGTAGATGGATTCTTTTCAGTCCTTTGTTATGGCTTATAATACTCATCTAAATGTCTTTTTCCTGTTATTTTCATGTACTGAGAGCTGGATTCCTTTAAAATTGCTCCCTTTTAAAATGCTATGTTCTGTTTGAATATCGAAGAGCCGTCAGCATATACAGAAAGATGTGCCTAATAAGAAAAGATCATGGGTGTTTATTTGCTTGATAAAGTGTTAGGGATCTGTGAAGAAAACATTGAAATAAGCATATTGAATGGGACACTAATACGCTTCATATTTTAAAATTAAAATCATTAGCAATCCTCCCTTTTTATGACTTTCAATTAACGGCATGGTATTAGGTATTTGTCAGCTTCTAGCACAAGCAGACCAATAAACTGGTATCAGATTTACCCTCTGTAGTTCTTTGCTGCCATCTTCTGTTTCTTTAAATGATTGCCTTTATTATTTGGATTCTGAAAAACAAGGCTGGGATGTTACAGAGCAAAATTTCCCTTTCTGTCATTTTTTTCACTTCCTTGTTTTCAGCTAAAGCAAAGTGAAGCAAATGCAGATACAAAGGAGAAGCTTCCGTTGCGTCTACGCATCTTTGAAAAATTTCCAAACAGACCACAAATGGTGAAAATCTCCAAGCTGCCTTCAGATTTCACAGTTCCAAAAATAAGGTATTGAAATATTTCCTTTGCTAGTATGCTGTAAACTTGTCTGGGGTCACGTAGCACCCAAAATATATAACTGGTTTGCTTGTGGATTAGGCAGATAGTTCAGAAAATCAGAAATGAAACAGAATTAACATTGGTGTCAGAAGGATGTGACATTTTGGTTTTACCGCATTTTTGCTTTTGAAAAAAAAATAATAATCCCAGCACTCCTTATAATGTATTCATGAGAGCAACTAGATTGACTGGAAGCGAAACAAGTACAATATAATTGAAAAGTGTGGTGCTCTTTCTCCGCTTCCACTTGGATTTTAGATTCTTGGCTGACATAGACAACTAGCAGTCTAATCAATTCTCATGTAGCTTTTTAAAGATAAGGTCAGCTGGCATCAAATGATGAGAGGGGATAACACAGGCTGTGCAATACCAGTTACTCTGTGATGACCTTGTCCCCTCTTTGTATTAGCATAGTTACCGCTTTCCTGTAAAATGCCCCTTAACAAAGGATCAGACCCTCAGCTGGCTACTAGATCATCAGTTACAGTACAATTATTCTTGGCGTGGTCCAAAAAACAGCTTACAGAGATCCAAGGGCTGCTCTAGCACATACAGGCTGGCCAAACATGTCCTCTGGCCATGCCCATTCCAGTATCCCCACTGAGCACATACTGGGAGAGAGGATGGTGTGAAAGATGGCAGACATTGTTCTGGGTCTCCTGAGGTTACATTTTGTTCTATTACACTCACAAGGAAGCTAAGGCAACTGGTTTGACCTGTTTGTATCAATCATCTTTGCTGAAAGAAAGGAATAATGCTGGTCAGAAGGGTCAGGAAAAGCAGCCTTCCAAACCTCAAGGAAGCAGTCATAGGTGTCGTGCTTTTAGTATCGAAATACTGTTTGGTTATATATTGAGGGCATTATTCTCCTAGTCTGAGTCTTTTTTGGTATGTCTTTCTAGCTGTGTTTTTCCCAGCATACTCTAGACTAAGTTGTGATCATGCTAACTACTGAAACAGACTTCAAACTATCACTAGCAAATCATATCTTTAAAGCAGAAGCTATTGTACTATGTAGAACATTCTCTCCAAATAAAAATTAGTTTTGACATCGTCAATTTACACTGAAAATAGGGCAACTCTACTAAACTTCAAATACAGCAAGAGAAATGTACATTTGTTGTAAACAGAAATGCTTCTATGTTTTAAACACGGCATATGTGAGGCACAGAATTGCTGAAGCGCCTTAATACTGGCATTCAAAGCAGTTACATGAACAGATGTTGTTTGAAATCTTCAAGAAAGAATTTCTTGCAGAGAGTATGCTTCCTTTGGATTATATCAGTGTTTGATTACATTGAAGTAACAACTCACTGTTTAATGAGCTCAAAAGAGCTGAAAACAGCAAAAGGCGCTTCAAATATTTAGCACTTTAACTGGTAAAAAAATAAATAAATAAACCATTATTGAAAGGAATTAAATTATTTTCTTCAACACTACATTCAAGCCACCCACCTCTCAATTCAGTTATGGATTTCTTTAATGAGTGAATTTAAGTTTTATCAGTTGTTTCGGCACTCTCTCCATTTATACCTCTATAGCCCAGTACAACTTTTTCTTGGAGTTTATCCATCCTCGCATTAATGGGTTGTGCCATGTCATAAAGAAAACCAAATATTAACTCTTCCTGGGGTTTTAATCCATCAATATCTTCTATTTATTCACAAGGGAAAGTTTTATGAAGCAGTTTATTGATCGCCAGCAACAAGATACCAGCTGTTTGCTGCGAAGACTTCCTTCAGCATCTTCTTCCTCATGTGACCACTCTAAAAGATCTGCAATTGAAGAAAACAAATATATTGATCAAAAGGTAAAGTCAAGAGTTTAGGGCAGTGTATGTCTTACCTTGAGTATTGTGAGGAAAGACCTCAGATTATTCAGTTTGTCAAACTACATAGAAGTGAACGTAAGCTAGGATGACTGAATGCAGGCTAAAAGGCTGTATTTAATTTAGCCTAAAACAGACGTCACAGCAGATCCTCATTTGGTTTAAATTTTCCTGTCTCCTTTGACTTCAAAATTGAGGATTTGATACATAATTTTGTTCAATGCATCGATCTTATGAAGCTATTCTTTTTTAAGTAGTCTTGCTGTTAATCACTGAGAAGCTAGTGGAAAATTGGTTTGTGAATATCACATGGGATTTTTGAGTGCCTTGATACCGTTAAAACATTGAGACCGCACTTCACTGAAGCAAGGTCTCTGTGTAATCAGTGGAGATGAGTAAAAATTTAAGAATTATTCTAATTATTTAGAGGACATTAACCTCTCTGTAGGCCTGGGAATCGCTAGAAAACAGATGCTGAACACATATATTTGATACCCATTGTGCTAAATGCTGCTAGTCTCCCAGATGGGCTGGCTTGGGTAGTTGGATTTGAAATATATCAGGACTGCTTGGAATGATGACAATGATGATGATGATGACGCAGCATAAGTAAATGTGTGTGACTTCTGACACCTTGCAAAACTACAAGGGCAGAAAAAATCTTCATGTGCATCATGGAAAATACTGGTTTCCCAGATTTCTCGTGGCATCTACACTGATACCACTTCTTGATCACTTGTAATATTGTGTAATTTATTTGTGACATTTTAAGAGACAAAAGAGAAGTCCTTTCAGTATTCAAAACAGGGTGCTTGAATCCTGTTTGAATATTAGCGTCAGGGGGTTGTAAATACATTTTAAGTTACAGACTCACAGACAAGGAAAAGCAAGAGGGTACATATTGTAGTTACACGGTGCAACTCTGGCTTTCCTAGCGTGTGGTTTGCAACTATAACTCAGGACAGCATTCATACAGGCAGGAAGCACAGTCGGGGGAAACAATATTCTTCTGATAATGAATGAAAAGAGACAATTTGCAAACTACTGCTAATTTCCATCCCTATTTCAGTGCAAGAGCCCATTCCTGTGGCCGATGTATTCTATGGCATCAGTAAGCCAAAGCTGAACAGCACGGCCTGAGAGGGAGGTCTGTGGTAAAATATTATTTATCAGACGAGGAAGGCCATAGGAAAGAATCAAGCCTAAATGGACATCATCTACTCTAACAAGCACAGCAGAAAAACTGGATAAGTTATTAAATGACAAGCCTAGGGGTCAGCAGAACTATGCCAAGTATCGCTCATGATGGATCTCAAACACTGTGCCAGGGAAATCAGAGTACTTTTCTACCATGTAATGAAGAGATGAACAGAGACCTTAAATTTGTCCCTTCCACACAGATAAGTGCACAGTATGCAATGCAGAGCTGTGCAGTGATTCAGTAGATCTGTTTACATTAATATAGTTTAGGTATATTAAATTGCAATCTTAATTCCTTCTGCCTGCTGTTCACAAAAGTGAATTGTTTGAGGATAGATGAATACACAGCACAGTTTATTCAGTGAGATCTTGCAATATGAAAACAGAATGCTGCATTCTTTTCGAATTTTCACTTCCCTCCAAGAGCAAATATGCATGATCTGACTTCCATTTTTTAATTGAAATAAGCGTTTGCAAATTGGCTTTGCACTATTCAACCTGCTTTAAGCACATACTTTTAGATTCCGGTGCCTCAAGGGCAGAATCAACGATGAGTAATATTTCTGATAAATGTAGCTTAAAACAAGGTATTTACACATTCCTATTAAGAGGGAGAAAGCACTAGGAAGGATTTTGTAAAAGTAATTACCCTGGCTTTCTATAGTTACAGTTGCCAAGGCAACCTCACTTTTGTATGAGCAAATCTTCTTAAAAATATCTTATCCTTAAAACAAGCTTGGAATGACTGGTTGCGTTTATAATATAAACCTTACATGCATACTTTACTTTTCTTTGTCAAAAAAGAAAACTGACCAAACATTTTACTGCTCCTGACAGCAGTGTGATGGCTTCAGAAACTTTTCACATCTTTTTTGCACTGTAGTTGATGAAAAAAATAAGGTGGAACCAAAAAGTGAGATTCTGCTGGCAGATTTGACTCTGTCCTTCCTTTGTGGTGCCTGAACTGTGGCGGGTTCCTCCAGTTTCTCCTGGACTTACCTCAGTATTTCTGCGTTCCACACCTGCTGAAGGGATAGGAAGTACTTAATAAATACGTTCCCTTATTTCCACTTCAGCAGTATTCTTTTTTTCCCTTCTCTAAAAATCTGCCACTATGTATATGTGGTGTTGGTTTTGTGTTCAGAATCAATCTGACCCATAATTTGTGGTGATCCGTAAAGCAAATTGGGTTTTGTTCTCTTATATAATGGGTTGAGTAAGTCTTTTCAGTATTACAATTCCCCACTTCCTTGAAAAGGTGTTTTAAGTTGTAAAAGGGGAGTAGATTTTCATTGCATTCTTTTTTTTTCAGGTATTTTACCTTCTCAAAATAATTGAAAAAAATATTATTCATATATAATACCATAATCATGGTGACAATAGTTTGAAATAATTTTCGTCTATGCCAAATCAAAAGAACAGCTTTGGAGAACAGATTTCTCTGCTATCCTTTTTTCTAGTCAAGTCTGTGAGTTCCAGAAGTTTTTCTAACGCTTCCAAATTTCTAAACTATTATCAAAGTAATAAACTAACCAAACACTAATATAAAAAATTACTTTTAGATACCTAAATGCCCTTTACCTTTTATACATCCCTTAAGAGTTCTCTCTCAATGTCTGGGGTCTGAGTGCGTGTGTGGAAACAGACTGTGCCGGGCTCACTCTTCGACGTCCAGTGCCAGCAACGCCTGGGCTGTCTCACTTAGGGATGCTTGATAGGCAGCTTAGCGTGATGCTTTGGTTGAGTTGTTTATGGTTATCTGTAACTTTGTCTGGAAACCTGGGATTCTCTGGGGTTCTCTGAACTTAACACCACTAGAAATGTAGGATGGTCATTTTTTGCTCTCTGCTTGAGGTCCTGCTGAGCAAATTTTCTTAAACCCACTGATCTTGCCACAGACCTCCTCCACTGCGTGCTGAGCTAGTCTGTGCTGATGTGGTCTGCAGGCCATGAGTTGAAGAGCTCTGGGTCTAACCAGAGAAACCAGCACTGTCCAAGTTGGTGAGGATAACCCTGTTGTAGTAGAAAGTACCATGAAGTTACTTTCTGGTGAAAGAAGGAAGACAGCTCAGAAAAAAAGTGCAAGTATAAGCAGACAGTGCCGTTATAAAATTAATGGGAAAAGTATCCGAGGAAAGGGCTAAAAATGAAAAGAGGGAGTTATGGTATTAAATGAACGTTGTAGATATGGGAGAAGGGGATTTTAAGAGGCAGAGAGGGAAGTGTTCTTTTATACTTCCACATTTGTATGAAAATTATTCACAGTGTGCTGGGAATTTCCTTAGCTAACCAGTATTTCAGTAAATTCTTGGATAGGAGAACTGGATGAAATATGGAAACGTATAATTTTTGTGTGAGTGGGTGGATGAGAAGAAAAGAAGTTGGCAGAAAATAAGGGCAGCTCACTACGGTAGCTGTCACAAGAGCCTGAGGGATAGTCACAGCAAGTTTCAGGGGACAGAGAACTAAACGAGACGTAAGATTTACAGCAAATCAGGTGGCCAGTAAAATATAGCTGAGTTGGCTGTAGAGCATTGGCCTTGGCTTCCTAACTTTCAAACTAGAATCAGAGGAGCACAGGAACACCTCAGAGTGCTTTCCTAAGAGACGTACAACTTTGAGAAAATTGTTGTGAGGAGGAAACTCCTGAACTGGTTACTTACCTTTGGCGACACAACACAGCACATTGCGGTTAAATTGAAGTTCAAAACTGACAGGCTCATGAGATGAACTTTGAAAATGCCTATGGCTCAATATGTACAGATACCCCTGTGCATGTTTACAGCAGTGGCACAGAAGGAGTGAATTACAAAACAAAGTGAAAGAGCATTTAATATATCCATGTATTTTATAGTTTGGACTTTGATCGTCTCCCATTTAATTGAAGGAATACAAACAAGCCAGCTCCCTTATTTCTGCATTTGTAAGATTACCTGGATAGTAGCAAACATATTTTCTCTTTTCTATCCTCTTTATCATCCTGTTTCCTTTCTGTTTCCTTTCACATGTTTGAGTTTTGTTCTTAGCTCTGCAAGCAGTGAAGTTAGTAGCCATTCCGTTTTCCTGTGGGAGCAAGATCCATCATTAAGGTCTAGCTCCCGTGAAAGCTCGACCTCCCACACCATATGCCTCTCCCATGGATTTCCTGCTTACAGCAGAATGTACCTGTAGGATGGGAGGTCATGGTCAGAAAGTGAGAGCTGACCTCAGAGGTAGCCAGAGCCATTATCATGGAGGACTGTGAATAATAAGCAGCAGACCTCGTGCCAGATTCTGCGTTCTTTGGGGAGTCGGAGCACCGAGGCGATACGTTCATGATGACCTGTGTTGCCTTGCAGGTGGGCTGCTGAGCTTTGCACTCCCTTTTTTTAGGCTATTTGCCTTCATTCCCAGATATGATCTTGCTGATATCCATTGAAGTTGGATGGGATGGAACACAAGCATCAACTAAATTATAAGGCTCATCCTAGAAAGGCCTTAGTACTTCCTTGCAGATCAACACCCTTCGGTTTATGTAGAAATCATTATCTCTCGACACCTCAGGGAAAGTTTAGATTTTATCTCTTTACAATTTCACACACAAATTCAACACACAAGATTGCCCACAACTCTTAATGCATGTTTGGTTAACATCTTAGATACTCCATTTGTGAGCTGCTGAGATACACCGCCTATTTTTGATAAGATGTTGTTGTTTAATCTGGCAATTTTTTCCAGAATGTCGTCTTCTGACCTGTGCTCAGTTTCTTTCATTAACTATTCTCTTTCTTGCGAAAAGAACCATGTATATTCAGAGAGTATTCTGAAAGGGCTTTTCCTTGCAGAAAGTATTTGTAATTGTAAAAGCTGAAATAGCCTTTCAGCTTTTCTAAGGCATAGCTTTAAGTGTTGAAGACAGGGTGTCCCAAGGTATCTTTCAGAAAATCATCAGGCACGAAGACATATTCATAAACTTCATTTGTATTTTTTCCTTCTCAGGAAAGAACCGAGGATAGAATATTTATTCATAAATTGTCATTTCCAGAATTTCTACTTCTTATTGTAATAAACTTAGGTCCCAAGTTAATCAGCCTCTTCTGAACTTTATTTTGGGCATTCTGTTGTGCAAAGCAGAATTTTGGCATAAAAAGTAAGATAGCATTCTGTGGGGTTCTTCATTATTCTTTTCTCTAAATAATTTGAAAGAATAATTTTATCACATTAATTTTGAATATAGCTGAAACTAATAAGGTGTAATTGCACAGGAATTCCAAGTAGAAAATGTTATTTATTTTTAAACACTAATAAATACAACATTTTTTCTGAAGTAATTCTTGCAGAACTTTGTGCATAACTATCAACAAAAATCATTCAAACTTTATCTTAATCTCCCTTTACTGAGTATCTGAGTAGAACTCTGTCCTACAATTTCAGTTTCCGTATACCACTGGTTAATTAAACACAGCCAAGTGTTTCAGTCTTACCTATTTATGTCATTCACAGGATATTGCCAAAATCTATCTAGCTATAACATTCAGAAAAGTCATTAAAACAATCTGCCTGCTGGAATGAGGATGGCTTATGGATCCAGCATTTTCTTGCTCATTACAGTCTTGATTTTCAAAGAAGATGATTTTTGTCCCACGTCTGTTCTCATCAGATCTTTCTAATGAAGTTAATGTATGTAAATGCAGTGATGTATTTCAGGTTTTCTGAAAATTAATCAGGAGACCTCTTTGTCTGTTTTGCATTTTTTAAAAATTTTGTTTATTTTTAGATAAAATGGGTCTGTAACAATGTCCCTGTGTCTCTGTGTCTAAATAATCGATTTATAGAAAAAGGCACTTTCTCATTAAGTATTTTACCACATACACATTTCAGCTGGTAATGTTTAACTTTTCTGACCGTTTGCCTTCAGAGCAGAGAAGACAGAACTGCAATAGCAAGAAGGCTCTCTTCTTGTTATGGTCAGTCTCTGGCTTCTGATGATTTTAAATTGCTTTGTCGCTCTTGCCTCTACATAGTATGTTCAAAATTCTGCCTGGAAAAGACCAATTTTCAATTGCATTCTGAGAGAAAGGAGGCTGGGGACTGGATACTTTGCCATTTTCAGAAAGAGCCGTAATTCAGCACTTCTTTCTGGCATTAGCTTTCGACGTCATCAGTTTTGTGCTAAAAGATTTCAAGGGTTTGATGCATGGGCTGTGAAGATGCATTAAAACACAAGGGGCTGATCATTACTCCTCCTGTTTCTTCAATCAAACGAAACACAGACATGGCAAAATTTTTAGGGCTGTTGTATTTGGAGTGAAGGGAGAGGCAATGAGGGGACGGGTTACAGGAAAGCCCTTCTGTTTGAGCCTTGTACTCTCCCTTTCCCTGCTCCTACTGAGTAATCCAGATCTCCTTCTCAAGCCCTTCGGTCACCCTCACGCACTCAGAGGACTCATTCACAAGAACTGACTAAAGATAGTCATGATTGCTTTGGTCTAGTGAAGGGAATTATATGCATATGCTTGTACGACCAAGAGTTACGTTCTTCCTTGTTCCCCCAACCCAAGTTACCTCCCACTTGAAACTCCTGGTCCGTAACAGTCTTCGACCATTCCCAGTCCAGCCCAGCCTGGCAGTCTCTTCTTCCCTAGAGCCTCGAGATCCCCAGTTCAAGGTATGGAGTGGAGCCTTCTCCTCCATTGCTGTGCACCCAACAGAATGTATTACAACAGCACATCAGCTTGGCCAGGAGTCCTTGCTTCCACCCTGCTGTCGGCTGCCGTGAGTAATCTGCCCAGCCCTCTTCACTAGCTTTTCCCAAGGTCTCCCTGGCTCCTGCATCGAGTAAAGATAGAAAACAAAAGAAAACAAACCTGTCCAAGGCTGCACTTGCCAAAATGATCAGAGGGCTGGAGCACCTCTCCTACGAGGACAGGCTGAGAGAGTTGGACTTGCTTAGCCTGGAGAAGAGAAGGTTCCAGAGAGACCTTATTGTGGCCTTTCAATACTTACAGGGGGCTTGTAAGAAAGATGGGGACAGACTTTTTAGCAGGGCCTGTAGCGATAGGACAAGGGGTAATGGTTTTAAACTAAAAGAGGGTAGATTTAGACTAGATGTAAGGAAGATATTGTTTACAATGAGGGTGGTGAAACACTGGCAGAGGTTGCCCAGAGAGGTGGTAGGTGCCCCATCCCTTGGGAACATTCAGGGTGACGTTGGACAGGGCTCTGAGCAACCTGATCTAGTTGAAGGTGTCCCTGCTCATTGCAGGGGGGCTGGACTAGATGAACTTTAAAGGTCCCTTCCAACCCAAACCATTCTGTGATCCTGTGGAAAACCTGCCTGTTAAACTGCTGAAAGTGAAAAACTCAGATATGCCAAAGGGAAGAACCCAGCCATAGCATGACAAGAAATAAAAGAAAGGGATTCTTTTCCCTCCCTGGAGCGGTTCCCCCATGTGTCTGAGATGGGCTATTATCATCCCCTTTAAGTCTTTGGCAGTTTTATGAGTATGCTAATATTAGCCTTGTCCACATTCTCAGTCTTGATTGAAAAAGGTTCTTGGTTATGAAAGGACATGTAGATTTTCCCAAACCAACAGTCAGCTAATTAGAAGAACATGGCTTTCCTTAAGAGACAGGCACCAATCAAGGGCTACAAAAGGAATTAAGGCTATTTCAGGTCAGTGACTCCCAAGAGTTAAGGAGATTATGCCCACTTCTCATTCTAGACATGTGATCAAAAGGGACAGCCTTTGACTCCTTGTGGCACTTATCTAATGCTAGAGTACTTCCTTGACTGTTTAGTGAGCCTGTTTCTTATACAGGATGACCTCGCCAAGGGCCAGATTTTCAAAGTCCAAATGAAAATAGTTCTACTTTGAGAGAAAGAAATGGATTAGGTGATCTCCAGAGGTCCCTTGTAATTGCATCCTTTATGATTCTGTAGGCATTAAGCAAAGTCTTCAAAAGAGCTTAAGAAATTCTCCACTGGTTTCTGTAGGATTTAGTCACTTAACCTGCTTAAATTCTTTTGAACATTTTGTTAGGTACTTACCAACAACTTGCAGTCTGGCCTTCCATCACTCTTCCTATTTTTGTCACATTCATTTTGATAGAGTCCGATCCCTTCAAGCCAAACACGCATAGGCAGAATGCTGTTCAACAAATAATATTGCATTTGAGAGGCTACACAGCAAACTAAAAAATATCCTATATTTAATTGAATGCTGAAGCTTTAAACAGATTTTACCCAAATGCTTCCTTGCTGTTTCTTAAAAATCACACTGATATATCGCTTACTGTACTGACTCTTCATATTTTCCCTAGAAGCTGTACATGTTTAAATAACAATGTAATACCTAACAATCTGTTCATTCTGCAAATCTATATAAACCATCAATTGGCATCTAACAAATTCCAAACTGAAACAGAAGCTTTGGATGATTTTTTTTTCCTTGCTTGGAATTTCTGGCATGGTACAGAAGACTATTCCCATATGGTCCTGCAGTTGCCTATAAAAGATTGCTATCAACAGCACTAAGCTAAAATTCCTAATTTTCATATAACACTTAAGAAATAGCGTGAAAAAAATATATTGCATGCACTTTTTTTCCCCCATTGTCAACCAAACATTTCAGATATTTATATCTCACTGTTTACTTATGACCTTGTCTCACCTTGTGTTGCAGAACACCTACCAATGCTTGTCTCTTCTGCCAACTCTGCAGTGGTCTGATACAGAAATAATACACTACATCACCACAGTTTTTACCTGTTGATAGCACACAATTCTCTGTCAAATTCAACTTGAAAACAATTGCTTTATGCAGTGCTTGCTGGGGTTAGTGCACTGCAAACATGTTGCTAGCAAAATATATCAAAACCTTGACAATGAATAGCGTTTCTCAAAACTTAAAACCACCGAGCCATATCTTAGCTGTTATAAATCGGCATAGACCCCCCTGAAGTCAGCAGTGCTGTGCCAGCACACCTAGGCTGTAGGACTGGTCCACAGTCATTAGCTGTCACCTAGCAAAGGTATCGTCCTGTGTTGCTTCGCTTTTAATCTTATGCCAAGGATTTTCTTTTTGCAGGGTAGAAAGCCCATTATTTTTAAATAGACTACTAAACAAAAGTTGTCATTTAAAATGTCTGCACTACCTTTTCAAAGCAGCGGGTGGCACTTGCAGAGCAACAATATTCTGTGATTTAGCTTCCTTCACAGCAATTAGAGTGGTTTATTGCTTTGCCCTTGTCGTTGTGGACAAACGGGATTTCATAGGATGTAGCGTTTGGATCGAGTTCACGCTGCCTGGACTGAGCCATTTTGTCTGCCTGAAGTCTGTCCTGCCAACAGCGGCAGTGAAGGGTGCCAGCACGTGGGGAAGAAGCGCTACCTGCAGATTTCCTAATTCCGTGCCTATGGGCACATCTGTGTAAATAAACTCAAAGGAATGTGAGAACCAAGACATGAGCTTTGTTCGTGATTTCGTAGGAGCACATGCTTTCCGTCTAAAACCTTTTCATCCAGGAAATATTATCGGTAATTCGCTGACCTGTCACAGCTGTTCCTTACAGATTAAAGTAACCTGCAGGAGTTCTTTAAAATGTATGGTTGAAAACATATTTAACAGTAATCAGATGCTGTTAGGTGATTTCAGGACAGTGCCTTATGCAAAAAAATAATGTTCTATAGCAGAAAGCTGTATGGCACTGTTATTTCTGCACCGAGTGTACTTACAGGCTGCATAAAGAAGTAAATAAATAAATAATGGTTAATAAAGATACACTGAGGGTGTCCTCACAGTACATGACAATCTGTAATAAAAAACCCAGCAGGCTAAACAGATATACCCTAAAATAACCTCAGTAGAGTATACTGTACTTATTTAATTCCACATTATCTGATCGAGTAACATCTTTTGTACATTAACACTGCTAATAATTTCCTCTGTAACATTCAAGAGCCCGGCAGGTATCACAAGTTTTAATTGCCAGCCTCCTTCTACACCAGCATGCGGCATCTAGACATTATTAAACAAAATACTGATCATCACCCCCATTTTCTGTTTGTACAGTTCCATTGCATTTGCCTGGTGTGCTATGCGAATTTGGAAAATTAAACGGGAAGCAGTTTGGTTTATTTGTCTAATACAGAAATAAGGACACATAACTTTTAAATCTATAGTAACGTTTGACATTGACATATGCATGTTGCTGTTTGACTGGCTGCTGACTCCTTTATATGAGAAATTAATCAATTGTGCATATCTAAAAATATTATCTTGTATTGCTTCTTCTGGATATTTTAAGTTTAAGATAAATTCACCAGAATTCTGCTGAAGCAAGGACTCCTAAGTCCTAAAGAGCAATGAGGGCCATCACCTTCAAAAGCTGTAATCCTTGGAAGAGCCTGGGTTGTATTACCAGCTCCATTTTGGACCGCCAAGATCCCCAGGCACCAAAGTATAGGATCTTGGGCGTGCTCGTGTATTCCTGGATTAAAAGAACTGGATACTTTGCTCCAATCTAAATGCTGTCACAGTGCAGAGGCAGACAGGATGGTCACAAACCTTCGACACTTCACCTAAGCCTCAGTCCATTGGGTATGCTTAGACCGTGGTCAATGCCCAAGGCCGTACTGCCTCAGGGGCAAGTTTCACAGCTAGTCCTTCTGAAAAAAAGTGCAGGAAAAGTAAATGCACTCTTTGCACAAATAATCTGGTGCAACGCTCTGTGTTCTGGTCCTTTTCCCTATTGCCATGATTTCTTAGGCATTTTTTTGTTTAAGCATCACTGGATAAAATTCACGAACAGCTTTGGGAGTAGGAAGTAGAACCCCGTCTTCTTTCCCCCATCTCCGTGGCTCCAGCCATGGGCTCCTTCCTACTGCTTCGCTCTGTGGATGTGGCTCTGTGGGTGTTGCACCTGTGGCTGCGCAGTGGCCGGGTACCGCAGTGCAGCGTTGTCCTTGCAGATCTCCAGCAGACGACTAGGGTGTTCACTGAAGGCATCAAAAAGGGGGGCAAACCATCTCCAGCTGAGGCATGCAAGGGATTTCGTGGTACGCTTTTATACAAAACGTGCACCACTGCCTCCTTCTTTGCTAGTCTTGCTGCCTAGAGGGGGGATTCAGCAGTCCCTGGTAGACAACTGTCCCCAACGCAAGTAGCCCTCAGCCCAGACCTGCTAGCAGCTTTTCTTGAGATGTTCTTCTTCCTTGCTGGTACTAGATGGTTTAACACGTGGCTTGGGGAAGCAGTAAATGTATCAGCACAAGCCCTCCAGCCTCCCTGTAAAGTCTTTGAAAAGAAGCAGACTCCTCATTCCTGCTTTCTCAAGGCACCTTCCCTTGGTGACGGCCTGGGTGGATTTCCCTGCTTGGGCCACACGCTGAATGCCGAGGTGTTTTGACATCTATTTTAAACACCGAAAAGAAGTGGTCTGTGCCAGATAGGGAGCTGTAGGCAATTTCAGGAAAATGTATTTGCCTTGGCTTTTTTCTGAAATCAGATGAGCAAAACCTGGAAATTTGGAGGGAAATTAATGCTTCCTGTGTTTGAAATCTTTTCAGTTTCTAAGATGTCAACAAGCAAAGAATTGTTATTAACAATAAATGGACATAACACATTAGTAGGCAGCACGCTCTTTTTTTTCCTGATGTTTGATGCAATTGCAATTATTCTAAAGCAATTATTTATAATGGGAAAAAACAACTGAAACAAAACAGCTGTTTTTCCACCTTCATTGTTCCTGTAAGTTTCATGTTCCTAGTTGAGCCCTAAAAAAATTATTAGCTAACAGCTTGCAAAAGGATAGATACTCCTGGGGTTTAGAGGCTTCTTTCTGCAATCCTGATAAAGGGAAAAATCAGTTATGTGGGATTCCTCTGACATTAATTTCACTGACATTAGAAGAAAAAAGATGTGAAAGAGTTGACATTGCTTTTACCATTCTCAGTTATATCAAAATCTATAATAAGGTACCATGCTGATAAATCCAGTAAACCTGAGCTGAGGTACTGCAAATGAGTTAAAACCTATACAAATATGTTTCAATATATGAAATATATTCAATATATGAAATATATACAAAACTATCTGCTGCTTTCTATGCAGAATTAGCTAGGGATTGGGATAGGGAGGCCAAAAGCTGCAAGATAAGGCTAGGATCTTAGACATTCCTCAAGGAATTTGCTCTATGTGACCTTTTTGATCTTTTCCACTATCCTTTTCCTGGAAAAGGACACCTGTGCCACAGACTGTGAAAAACAGCTTTAAGACAGAGAACAGTATGTCTTTAATTTTCCATACACTCAGCATCATAATGTTTCATTGGTCTGTCACATACACATGCTATATTGTACGGCAATTAAAAAGTATACTGTCTTTTTCTTAATTTTATAGCTCCGTAAATCTGTTTTCAGCATCAGAGCAAGAAATCTTCTGGAAAAAGAGACGGCAATCAATAAAATTCTAAGGTAAGACTCAGCAGTGATTTGATATTGTTTTGACTGTCATCTGATTTCTCATAACCTTGTTTTTCATTGATGTTACTGTATGTATAATATTCATGATAGTGTATCCCTTTGTGGTACATCTATTGCCTTCATTATCAAAGATAAATTGCTCTTTTCTCTGGCTATATTATATGCTTGAACAGCAACAAGAGAGAGATTGTTCTTCAGTATGCATCTGAATTCTGTGTCGTGCAGAAAGATCATGTTTCAGCTCTTTTCACTTCTTCTAAATTAACCACAAAATGTCTCTTCATAAGCAGTGTTATTTTGCCTAAAGATTTCCAGCCTAGTTCTTGCATATATATGCACATAAACGTTCACAGGGGTTGTACACTAGAAAGCACAGGCTACAGCTAATCATATTCCAAGTAGGAAATGTACAATGAAGAAGATTTCAGAACTGTGACTTCTGTAGAAGGATTTCCTGAATGTTTTAATAATAATCACTCATTTTGGTATTCCGTATCAAGTAAGTACTCAGCACTGTAAGTAAATAATGCAAGCCTAAGTCTCCAAGACCCATGTTTAAAGTTATCATATGGGTAACACCATGCTGCAGTTTTTCATGCTACTGTTGGTTTTACATTAGAATGACTGTCATTGATATAAGGTGCATTAGCAATGCCAACAATTTATAGATCATTCTTGGGTTTTATATTTACATTCTCACCAGAGCAGGCGCATCTCCAGAATATTGTGAATGAGTGGTCCCAGGTAAATACACAGCGTAAACATGAATAACTGATCTGAGAAGTACAGCTGTGGGATTAGACTAAATATGGCAGTGTTTTATGAGGAGCAGTGCCCTAGGAATTCAATGTGATTTCTGAATTATGAAGTTTCTTGAAAAGTGCCTAGTAATTACGTGCCATTTGAGAAATATTACAGCTCTAGCTCTTTTTAGTACTCTATAAGAATACAGGACAGGGAGAACTGTAAAAGTGGATGTGAAACTTTATCTGTCTTTAAACCTATGGTAATGAAAACATGCACAATTACTAAGGCAAAAGAATGCTCTTTGTCAAAAAATAATTGAGAAATGTAACTACAAGACCATAAGTATTCCATTTAACAAAACTTCGGGCTCTATTTGTAAGCATTTCTTAGTTGCATGAATGTACCTTGTTTTTACAGGCATTCCTGTTACGGATAGACAAATACAAGTTTCTTTGTCCTAATCAGAAAACTTTTACAGGCTTCATGGCAGTGTTTCAGTAAAACATTTGTAATGAAATTCTGTGTTATATTACAACTGTGAAATGTTATTGACACCTCTAGGGTTACACAAATGTCAGGTTGTTTGGCGTATTTCTTATATTATACCACAGAGGAAACATATAGACAAAGAGAATACCCTACTTTTTTATATTTATTTATTTTTTTTAAACTGTGACATCTGTAGGGGCTCCATTCTTTCTTAGGCAGAAGAAAAAATAAGTCCTGCAAACTGAAATTCAGAATTATGATGAATTCTTCCATCAGCGCAAAACTTTCTCCTTTTCAGAAGTCTGAAGCAGAGTGGGAGGAGAATCCAAGCAAATTGTTGTTTGGACTTCACTAAATTCTCAGAGGTACCAGGACAGAATCAGAAATCGGTCCTTCCAGTTTCATTCCTGCTGACTTCCACTTGGTCCTTCAGAGCACAGCTTCTGCCAGAGTTTTGTATCTAGGAGGTCTTCTCATCAATTCACCTGAATTCCTCTGAAGAAAAGTTTCAGAGGCGGAAGAAGAAAGTTTGCATTTACTAATCTATTAATTTATTTTAATTAATCTATTAATTTAATCTACATTTACTGTGCTTTCCCGTCTACTTCCTGGGTCAGAACTTTCGAGGAACACAGAGAAAGGGAGGGAACTTCTGTCAAGTAAGAAAAGTGTGGGATGTTATGTCCTTTAATGCTTTCTCGGGATGCTTGTAAGTCATTTACAAAGAGGCAGTCTTATTCTCCTCCTGAGAAAAAGGAACAAATACTGTTTATTGTTCCTTGTTATTGCCTCAAAATTGTTAAATAAGCTCTGAACTGTGACATCTCCAATGCGTCTGTTCCAGCGTAAGAAGGTTGTGTTCATGGTATATCTGGTGGGCACGCTGATAGAGAGCATTGACAGTGAGGGACCTGCTGGTCCTCAGCACTGCCAGCGTTGCCATGTTGTTGCCAGTGTTGATGCAGGGGAGTTTGACAAACAGCGAAAGAAGTGGTTTACAAGCAGAAGTGGCGTTTATGCCAAGAACAATAAGAGAGAACTCGGCATATCCCTTCTGAAAAGATTCCTTCTAGCATCTTTTTAATTTTTGTCTACCTGAATTAAGGAGCTCTTATCTAAAGCAATGCCTCTACACAGTAAAGCTGCCCATGGGCTACTTGAACTTGATCAAATTGCCATACCGAAAAGAGAATTTTAAGTCTGTTGTAGCTTAAGTCCACCTCTTACCTTTTTCCCTCTAGTTTTTAAGCCTTGTCAAATTGTATTTTAATCAAATTCTGAATGTTTCAACATAACCAACTGCATGGAAGCAATATGCGTTACATACAGGTACCTTTATGTCTCTCTTGTGCATCTTCCTTTATCCAAAACTTGTTTTTCCCTTTATATACTGAACTGCAGCTTGACATCATCTTCCCCAAGAGAAGGAAGAAGGGTATAAATAGCCCTTGACCCCCCAGAGAGAGAATTCATACATTCAATCCTAGGCATCTCGCCTGCTCATCTAATGGAACATTATGCAGCAAAATGGATGTCTTGGGTCTCTTCATTTTCCTGCAACCTTCTTACTGCACTCGAGGGGAACTATCTATTTTCTGAAGATCCTTGCTTGGAAACCAAGCTTCACCTTGCCTCCTTGAGGTCTTGGTGCAGTTAGTCCTGGGAACAGAGTCAAGGATGTAGCAACTACTGTCCTGGGTACTTTGACTCTGACCAGTGATTTGCATCACCCCTGCCAGTGTCAGGGCACAGAGAGGCTTAACTCCTCACATAAATGCATTCTGAGGTGGGGACTTCACCCTTCCGAGGAAAATGAAACAAGATAAAAGTGAGTTACCATTAGAACAACTTTTGCAAAACAAGACCACATTTAGTAGTGCCGCTGAATTACAAATAGCTCCATTTCTTTCTGAAAATTATGATGCATTTTCCTCAGCAGCAGTAACCACTTCTGGTAAATTTAATTCCTCCTGCATATCTTCAGTGTTTCCCACTTTTTTCTCACTTTATCTTGCTGTAAGCACTGCTTTTTGTCTTAAAAGCAAATTTTGTGCCTGTGGTTCTTCTGACCCTCATTCCTTGTGGGATCATTATCTAAGAATGGGTGTCTAATCCTTTATTAGTCCTGCTGGCTTTCTGAAGTAGAGAAGGTGGAGAAGGTCCGGTCAAAATGTTGTGTATAAACCAGTCCATGCTCTCCAGTGATGAGGATAAGTCGTAAACAGCACAGAATGGTGTGGAAAATGAGCAAATTAAAAGCAGCTTGACACAGTCCAAAATGTAATCAAAATATCAGTATTGAAGAACCTGATTCTGGTGTCTATTAGACCATGCTTCACAGAATCACAGAACGGTTGAGGTTCAAAGGGGCCTCTGAAGGTCATCTGGTCCAACCTCTTCAGGCAGGGCCACCCAGGGCCAGTTGCCCAGGACCATGTCCAGACAGCTTTTGAATATTGCCAAGGATGGAGACTCCACAACCTCTATGGACAACCTGCACCAGTGCTCAGTCACCCTCACATAAGGGTTTATGGCCTTATTTTATAAAATACAAGGAATAACTTAAAAGTTCTCTGGTCTGTCAGTAAGAAAATCAAACCCACCAAAATCACATAGATTCATTATAAAATATATATTGTGACAGTTTGGGAAACTAACATTTTTAAAATGGGCAGCTTTTTATTTGCTTTTCACTACAGCTGATGATATAGTCAAACTGTAAACTGATGCTAGGGATATGCAATAGGATTTTCACTGCTCTAGTCAAGATTTGTCTGATGCATTTACTAGGCCTGAGGGAATAACATAGCTCATGCTTAAGTGGAACTCTCAGTTTCATAAACAGTTAATTAAGTGAAGTGCAAGTATCCTATGTTTGAAACTGAGACTGTCATAAGTGCATCTTAGGTGAAAAAAAAAAAATTTGCTTGAATTAAGTATCCAGTTCTACTAATTTGCTAATATGCTAGAAGATAATTCAGACTGTGTTCATACAAGTATTTTTGCAAAATACACTGATTTTATTCTGAATATTGGAATGAGCATGAAACAAGATTCTCTGTGCTTCTAGGAAAGTTATAAAGTTAGTCTCTGAATAAATTCTCTCTGGACACTAATAGAGTAGTATAATACACCACCTCTCATAAGAGAGTGAGCAAACTGTCATTAGTTTGCTTGTCAGAGGAACATAGACATATTGGTCAGAAGGGAACTTTGCAGGCCATGTTGTCCAACTACCCACTTCAAGTAGGACTATTGCTAACCCTGGATCAGATCAGCTTTGCGTCTTCACCTGCTCTGGTTCCAGCACTGCATTACCCTGCCCTTGAGAGGGGGTTTTCCTGATGCACAGTCTGAACCCTCCAAGCCACTGTTTCTGGCCATTGCTCACTGCTCTGTCGTCCCACAGGAACAAGAGTTTAGCTCCATGCTTTAACCTCCTCTTCACCAAAGTGAACAAGCCCAGCTCTCTCAAGTTTCCCTGGAGGTCATGTGTTGTAGACCACTGACCGCTTGTACCTGCTCCTGTGTTTTAACAACCCTTTTGAAGTACCCAAAAGTGTGTCCCAAGTGCAGCCTCTCCAGCTCTGAGGAGGGATAATAACTTCCCTCCATCTGCTGGCTACACTCCTCCTTAATATAGTAGTCAGTTTGCCTTATTGATGGCAGGGACACATTCATCCAGTTATCATTCGGGTAACTCCATCCCATCCAGACCCAGTGCACAATGTAACCCCCAGGTCCTTTTCCTCAGCCAGCTACTCCACCGCCTGCACGGACACGTGGAGCTGTTCTGCACCCGGTGTGAAACTTTGCACATTTCCTTGTCCAGCTTCCTGAAGCTTTTGCTGACTCAGTCCTCAAGTTTAGCAGGGTCCTTCTGGTTTAATTCTCTACCATTCAGTGTTTCAAACACTGCTTTTCGCTTGTCCACATAGCCAGTTGTTTCATCTTGATGATGGTGACGATAGGGTTGAGTGTTTATGGGTAAGAATCAGGGGGAAGGCCAACAAGGCAGATATCGTGGTGGGAGTCTGTTACAGGCCACCCAACCAGGATGAAGAGGCAGGTGAAATACTCTATAAGCAGCTGGGAGAAGTC
>JAVKLA010000008.1:3727474-3743880 GCA_034782735.1 Sagittarius serpentarius
AAGCTGGTGAAGGCTCTAGAGCACAAGTCCCATGAGGAGCAGCTGAGGGAACTGGGGTTGTTTAGCCTGGAGAAAAGAGGCTGAGGGGAGACCTTACTGCTCTCCACAACTGCCTGAAAGGAGGCTGTAGCGAGGTGGGTGTGGGTCTCTTCTCCTAAGTAACGAGCGATAGGACAAGAGGAAACAGCCTCAAGTTGTGCCAGGGGAGGTTTAGATTGGATATTGGGAAAAATTTCTTCACCGAAAGAGTTGTCAAGCACTGGACCAAGCTACCCAGGGCAGTGGTTGAGTCACCATCCCTGGAGGTATTTAAAAGTCGTGTAGATATGGCACTTTCAGACATGGGTTAGTGGTGGACTTGGCAGCATTATGTTTACAGTTGGACTCAGTGATCTTAACGGTCTTTTCCAACCTAAATGTTTCTATGATTCTATGATCGTAGAAGGCACACCTTTGGTATCCTTTATTAGAAATCTGCCTGCATTAAATAACTGATTTGTATTAGTTCTAAATCACTTACAGCAAGTGTCTCTGTATATATTTTATGTTTTCTCTCTTAAGAGTATGATTTCTTTCTTCATAACTGGGAGGCTTTGATACCATGCATTTCTCAGAACAAATATTATAGTTAAGCTCAGTTGATGATTGTTGTCATCAGGAGCAAAATCCAGACTTAGTGACCACCTTCTTAAATCTCCACAAGTGTATGGCATCATTGGATTTCACCTGCCTCCTGCAAAGACAAACAGAAAGAAACACTGAAATGCACATATCCTTTGGTAAGAAGTTACTCTGTTTTGTGGCATTTGTGCCAAATGACCACCATGTTATAGGTCACTGTAAAGCATTGTTGTGAAGTAGAGTTAGTGGGCTGTGGAGTCTCCAGCACAGCAGGTATGGAAAAGGAAGTTAGACAAACATCAGCCCAGAACAGTGCAGATATCACTGATCCAGCTTTAAAAGAGGTGATAGACTAGATGGCCACTTGAGGTTCCTTCTTCTCCATTGATTCTATCAGTTCTTCTCTAATCCAAGGAAAATAATTATTATACAAACATCTGGTAGAGGAGAAGCTGAAACAGCAAGGCAAGAATGACACTGAGAATACAAAATGGCTAAAGGAAAGAAAGTATGCTACCATAGTTCAACAGACTGAGCAGACACTAAAGAAAACAAGTGACTGTTTTTTCCTTTAGAGACATATGGAAGGAAACAAGAAAAAACATGTAAAAGAAAAATCATTAATTATCCAAGTTGCATTAATAATTCATTTTATTTTACCAGCCAAATTCAGATTTCTTTAAAAAATAGTATATTTTTCCCGAAGAACAGGAGTGTAGCTGTGGTGAAAATGTGCATTTTGCGTACTATTCAAACAGTGCCTTATTGAATTATGTTTATAGAATGAAAGAGAAACACTAGAACACCTATCAGGTGGATTCACCATGAAACTTAGGTTGTCACATTTAACCATATATTCCAAGTTAAATGGAAGTGTAATGAGAGCGGGGTAAGATTTAGTAAGGATAGAGAGTCATAGTGAAAACAGTGCTGAATGAGGCTGATAATTGAGTGTTTTACTGAAGCATACCACACTGCTAAGGCTTCACTGTGAGCACATTTCAGGGAGAACAAGAACAAAAATACATGGTAATATATGCAGTTGCTGCAGTTACTACGTAAGTATTCACTCATCAAAATAATACAGAAAACCAACGGATTGGTGTTATACTGGAATGCAAGAAGATGAGTAAACACTTGTGGAAAGGATGCCTCCCTAAAAAATTGAAGCGTGAGCCATATGCATACCCTCTGCAAGAGACCTCAGAATATTCATTAAAGGTACAGTGTTTTGAAGTATTGATCAAAACATTTAACATTTTACATTAGCTCAAAGAATGTTACTTGAACACTCTGTTCAATACTTATTTTTCAGAGGTTCCAAAGCATGGAATAGTTTGAAGGACTTCAAAAGTTTGAACCTCATAATTGTTCCAGGTAATACAAACTGTGTGGTATCCCAATATTGTATTGTTCTGTATGGTCTTCACCTGTAGCCTGGCTTCCTGATAACCTACCAAATCACATTTTCTTTTTCAGGATATTTTATTACATTTGTGCTTTTCAAGGCAAATTTGGAGCACGTCCTTTGCAGCTGCTGGAGCGTGTTCAGAGTTCTGCAAGGTGAGTGCAAAGTCCAGAAGATTCACATATTTCTTGTCTCTTCTCCTTTGTTTCCTAACATCCTCATTCCACCAGAAGTGAACATAAGCCTATCTGATAATTCATAGAGGTGGTATAGGAAGATGGAAAGGACAATTTTACCTAAAAAAAAAAGATAATTTTGCCTGTGTTGTTCGAAGAAAGGCCAGAAGATTCTGACCAGCTACAGTTATGTGAAAATATACCAAGTCAAGAAAACGGGGGGGGTTTAACTCCAATTTGCAAACCACATAGGACTAAATTTTTAACATTGTGGCACAGTGATTGTCCAAGGCATGGGATTCACTTCCAGACTACCAGATCTGCCTCTGAGCTAAGTGATGACCTATCTATCGTCTAGTTGACAGAGCTCTAGTCAATACAGGCAGTGGAGCCCAGTGAGATCTTTAGCTGACTGCTTTATCTTCAGATGCCCACTTTATGATTACTTGAATAGCTTCCAACATCATTAATTAAATTAATTGACCAAGCGTTCAATGAAGTTGTCCACATATGGACATCTAGTAACATATGTGGTGCCAGAGGATGGCCAAAACATCCTCTGGAGGGTGGCAGGTAATACAGAAATTTGTAGGGGACCCATACCCTGCCGAAGCAGCAGCAGAAAGCAAGGCAAAATACTCCAAGGTATGGCAGGTAGCACTGGTCACCTCTGTACAACCAATTTAATTGAGTCCTACATCTCCAGTGATTATGAGGGAAGCCTGGACACGTGGCTCACACATAGGCACTGAGAGTAAGCAAGTAAGTGTAAGTGTCTACAATAAGAAAACAAATCCTATTGTAGACTTTGAAATTGATAGCTATGCAGTTCTGAAAACTTCATGGCGCAAAAAGTTTCTTTGCAGTTACTTGATAAAAATGTCTGATCTCTGTGCTGTACAACTGGCATTTCATTATTTCTCTGTTGACTTCAGTAGGAGGTGCAGGGCTTCCAGAGTTACTGAAAATGAGGCAATGGATATAAATTCTAAACATGGATTTAGGAATCTAACTTAGGCAGAGATCATAGACAATCCTAACAGTCTTTCTACAGATGTTACCCTTTATGCATGCCCATTCTGTACAGTATATGGCTAAGTGTATTTTATTATTCCATTGATAATCAAATAAGCCATCTTGTTCATTAGTCAGGTAAAGAATTTATTGCTTGAGCATTTACTATTCTCTTTTATTATGGACACTAAGAGTTTATGTAACTTGTGTTATGTAACTTATGTTACTTTTCAAGTAACCTGTGTACAAGGACATGAAAAGTTCCTGTGCAAGTCACTTTTTGATGTCAAGAAAATCATTTCTAGCTGTTCAAAGCAGAGCACAATAATTTATATTTACAGGGAAAAAAAAGATAAATTACCCTCTTTGTCACAGCAAGAAGCCTCTATACAGAAGTTAGACCCCAGAACTTCCAGAATTGACTCTGTTGGGAAAAACTGGATTGTCATTTTAATGGATCTATTTTTAGGAAATAATTTTTATCTGTTTTTTTTTTACAAGAAAATTGCACAGGTGTTCAAATGATATCTCTGTTGTCTTCTGACAGTGTTATGTATTTAAATGTTCATGATTTGGCTAAGATGAGCTGTGTTTATAAGACATACAGTAATTTTCTTAAATGGCATGATGCTTCAGTTCAGTGTAGGGTAACCTAATGCCTTCCATAAAAAGTGTAGCACAATATATTTTTCTAGCATGCTAGTATGATTGGCAGTGATGACACTAACAAGCATTCTAAACTTCTCATTTTTGTTCCAGATCTCACTTTGGATTGGAGAAATAGCGGAGAAGAGTGAAAAACAAAGTCACAGTGGGGAAAGAACATGCCTGGGACACCTTTTGCCATCAAGCATGATCATCCCATGCTGCCAAGGATAGCATTTATCTAAGCCTTACAGTAGACTGCCGAATAGAGTGGTTACTCCAATAGCATGTAGTTTTTTTCATATTTTCAAAAAAAAAGGGAGATTCAGTTCATTAAAAAGTATTCAATATTACCAGCTGGGTCTTGTGTTTCTCTGAATGATTGCATAACACAAAATGAGCAATAAGGCTTGCACTGTGTAAACTTAAAATTGCAGCATTCCTGGAAAGTTAAAATATTTTTCCGATGTTGAAATTCCATTTCTCAGCCATCGGAGGATTTGCATGAGCTCTTTTAGCAGAAACCTCTCTTTTTCTTAAGCAAATCTATTTCACTGTAACCATCAAAATAAAGATATGCATGCCCTGTTTAACTGTAGCACACTTTCTAACCAAGAAATACTAATTTCTGCCAAAATGTGTAAAATATAAAATGTGTTTGCCAAAATTCAGCAAAAGCAAAATGAAACAAATGAGCAGACGAGTGAAAAAACCCACACAACAAAATGCTGCAAGCTCAATGCATTCTCAGAGAGCAGATGTTTCATATTACAGGATATCAGTAATATGCAGCTTTTAATTTGAAGCCATAGATGGTCCCAGTTACGTAGCAGAACACTCAAAGGTGTGCTCTAAGTCTTGAGTGTGCACATAAATATTTTGCCATGTACAGCCCTGAAAGGGAGCTGCCCTAAAATGACAGCTCTACTTGTACTATTCCCTTCTTTATTGATGAAGAGCTGGGTTTACTGATGATTAGTGCATTGCTTGACCCTTTTCACACTTAGTGAAGTCTTGAGGGACCATAAATTCTATAGCAAACTGAAAAAAAGCTGGCCCCTGCTAAGGCGCAGAGAAGGTTCATCAGATGACTGGTTACGTTGCAGAGTTGGGACCATTGCATTGGAAATACGTTTTCCTGGGAAGGCCGTTGTTGTTTTATTGTTATTGCCTGTTAAGCTGTGCACTTGCTTCCCAGAAAGCCAAGCTGACTTCTCTGAATGCGCTACCTCAGAAATTATTATTTATACTGAAAACTCTGTATCATCATTCTGTTTCTTTGTAGGGCCTGCACTAGACAGCGCATGCTGAGTGGATCCTTTGAGGGGCAGCCTGCAAAGGAAAGGTCAATACTTAGCGTCCAGCATCATATACGACAGGAACGCAGGTAAACATGGACAGAAAGGGTGGCTTAAAAATATTCTTAAAATAAAGGTGATGAAAAGAATTAAATTTGAGCGATACCTAACGTGTGAAAAACTGAAATTACTTACTTGTACAAAGAACGGAATTCTACATTCTTCATTGTAACCATAACGAAATTCATTGTACTGTATGAAAGTGGAAAAAATGCCTTTTTATTTCAAATGTCATTTCCTTTGCCGACTACAAAGCTATCAATTTAAAGATCAGAAGGAAAGAAATTGGCTTATGTTAGACTGGATTGAAAGCAATTGAAGAACATATAAGCTTCTGATGTTACCAAGAGAAAAATTATATGAATTTGAGATATTGGGTGGCTGGAGAGTAGTGCTTTGTAATGGCCATCCTATAAAGGTCAAAATTTCATCTTGAGATGTATCGTTAAATTGATTATGATTGTTTCAGGTCACTGAGACATGGTTCCAACAGCCAGCGAATCAGCAGAGGAAAATCTCTTGAAACACTGACTCAAGATGTAAGTCCCCATAGAAATGAAGGTTTCGATTTGAGAATATAAGAAATAAGAATATGTACTATATAATAAATGCTTCTGTAAGACTAATGTCTATTTATGATCTTGTTTACAATTTATCTTTTGACATCTTGAAAGGAAATAATGAGACAAATACTGTAACTGCATTAGAATTATCCTGCAAGTAATTGACACGGTTATTTCACTGACAGACTTACTGGTTTTGAAACACTTGCCGAGGGAGATTCACTGAAGCTGTAGACACTACATTAGGAACACAACAATTGCTACCCAGGATACCTTAAAAAGCCTAACTCTGGAATTACACAAATCGCTCAGGCTGGCAAAACAGCACTTCAAAATTTCCGATGGAAGTTTAACAATATTTTTCAAACACCAGAACTGTCAGACAAAAGGACGAAGACTAAAAGGGAGAACAGTAATCAGGGATTTCACTGTGGGATAGTTTCATGCAATTAAGTGCATTTTCACTTCTGCAAATTCATAAGGATGTTTTGTGGATCTCTGCGACTATGACAATTCAAGGGGCAATATTAGTCCCTCCGTTTCCAAACTATGACAGTCATTTTCAAGATGTCCTTCATACTTAAAAACACCTACGTAAGAAATAATTAATGAATTACCCTGCGTGGTGGTAGAAAGAAACTGTAGGTAACTAATCTTTTAAAGCTGATGTGGCTTTGCTTGTGTCCAATAGTAAGGGTAACACCCAGCGTTACACCTCCAGGAGTGCCCCAAAGACTCGCTTAACTCTGAGCGGTAATACTGGTTGTACACTCCACTGGATGAGCTCAGACAACGTCCTCCCTCCCTCTCCCCCTCCCTGCGCTCGGCTGTCCCCACCTGTACGTTCTACACAACTCGGTGCCTGGCAGTACAGGCTTGAGAAGCTGAAAGAGCGTCTACAGCCTTTTCTTTCCCCGTCTTTGCCCTTAGTAACTTTGATGGTATTCATTCCGGTTCAGAGAGATCGGCTGAGCTTACAGGACCTTTGCTTTTAAAGTTAAAAGTTGCATTGGATGGGACTTCACGCATGAAATTAAAACTGAAATTAACCTTGATGAAAATGAGCAGCCTTGTGCTGTAGATAGAAAATACTGTACAATATGCTCGACTGAGTTGATGTGCAGTGCATTTGGAAATAAAGATTTTTTGTTTGAATCTTCCTATGTAAAATACCGTATCTTGCTTTCATCTGAAACATTAAAAAACAACAACCCACAGACCTCATTTAAAAGGAATCATTTTGCTTCTAGCACTCCAACACAGTGAGATACAGAAATGCACAGAGAGAAGACAGTGAGATAAAGATGATCCAAGAAAAAAAAGAACAAGCTGAAATGAAAAGGTATTTAAAAATCAAAAGTCTGCGTGCACCCTTTTCCATATTAAGTATTCTCTGTATGAAGTAAAAAGTATTGAGAGTCATGATGAAAAAAGAAGGAAGTGTAAGGGATGTTTTTACCAGATATAATGCATATCACTTGATAATTTACATTCTGTCTTTCAAAAGGAAAGTCCAGGAAGAGGAGCTGCGAGAGAATCATCCGTATTTTGATAAACCACTTTTCATAGTTGGTCGCGAGCACAGGTTCAGGAATTTCTGCCGAGTGGTGGTACGAGCTCGCTTTAATGCGTAAGTTTCTTCCATATCAACAATCGGTTCCAACAAGTGTTTACTTTCATGTCCTCAGAAACCTAGGTCTAACTTTTATTTGAAAGGAAAACTGTGTATAACCTTGTCCCCACACGAGCTGGCAGTCAGTTGCCTATGGTACAGTCTTGCTGTTGGAAGAAAGGAAGGGATCAAATGCTGCATAAGGGCGGACGTGTTTGAGCAGCCTGGGATGCTGAGACAGGACAAGACTGTGGGGAAACAGCAGGCGTGAACTGAGGGGAAAGGGTAATATTTTATACCCTCATTTTTAGACCTTGGGGAATCAGCTTGGTATTCCCTTCCTCTTCCTCATCTTAAGGCAGGAAGTCTTTATACACAAACAGTTACTCAAAGAATAGGAGAAGGTGAGGAGAAATGAATCCCGCCTATGCTCACCCAAAGACTCCTTAGCCCATCATTAGAGACCCAGAATGGGATGGGGAGGTGTTCAGCTGTGGGAGGTAAAAGGAGAAAAGCTGAGACCAGGGGAAAACCAGGAAGACTCAGTAACCAAACTGTAGGTGTATGCAAGTGTGGCAGATACAGATCGATGTACAAGCAGCTTGATATAAAATCGTCTCACAGCTCTTCTTTAGAACCTCTGTCTGTGGCTGGCACACTAATTTTAGAGGGTTAATGTCACCTTGCAAACAGCGTAAGACAGAAGGTAACTTAAGGCTATGAGCTTGGCACATGGAAGACCTGGTTTCAGCACCTGCTTTACTATTGATTTTCTCTGAGCCCTTCAACAAATTACTTCTAGGTAGAACAACAGGAAGGGAAGATACTCAGTTTTACAAAACCCATATTTCAGTGCTCTGCCACCTTTGTAGCCGCATGTCCTTGAGTTAGGTGCCTACTTTTCTATGCAGCTGCTAACTTGATTGCAGTTCGCTGGTCCGTGAAGCAGTTGCAAATTAAAACAGCAAAACAAAACACACAAACATGCATTCCAATCCACTTCTCAAATACGTGTCAGTGCCTTTTAGCATTGCGGAGTGCCCAAGGGTAACAGGATATTTATATTATCAACAGTTTAATTAAAATGTTTTCAATTATAAGAGTAAACTGATTTTGTTAAACAGTCATGTTTTCGTTTATTTAAATCCTACCTACTTTATTCATTGTCCCACCCAGCTTGCCAAGTTAAGATATTCTAGATAGCTTTTTCAAACTGGTAGGATACATATTTTCTTCTAGTAAAAAAGGCTGAGGAATGCCACTATATACAATGTGGGGAAGAGGTATGAGCTTAAGAAGACACAAAAGCCAGTGGGTTCAGTGGGAATGCACTAAGCCCAGTATATTCTGTATACTGACTGGTGTAAACGGGTGAACCTGGCCTGCGGAAGATGCCCCTTGTTCTCCTTGTGTGCATCTCGTGTTCTTGTAATTCATAACCATGAAATCTCTTCTGGTGGTAATGCCTCAAGTCAGGTCAGTCCTTTTTCTCACTTTAAGCTCAGTGAGGAAGTGGTGGCAATTTCACATCTCAATGGCTAGAGCCCTCACATGGAATATAGGATACCTCAGTGCCGAGCCTGTCTCGTCGTGATTTGCTACAAGGATTTGAAAGATAGGTAAAAGTGCCCCTAAGCATTGGGGCAGCGGAGGCTTCTTGGACAGGATTCTTGTAGCTTCTCCTGCTGAAGCCATTCTGCTTTGTATAAAAAGGCTAAACAATTGCTGGAGCAAGAACGCAACTTGTGTCACCTAGGTACGTGCTTATACCTCATAGAGTGGTTCTCACTCTCTCTGGCTGCCTAATGGGTGTTTAGATATGGTAGGTGAAGCACAGCAATTTCCTAAGAAAATTAATGTATAGAGGATCTAGAAATATTAATCAGAAAGTGATTGAGGAAGTAATAAAAGAATTAGGGCTTGTGGAAAGATATTTTTTTTGTGTGTCAACTGAGGATATGGTCCAAAAGATTCTGAAGTAAAAGGAAAGAACTCCTGAGGAAGCACTTTGGAACATAAAATTCAGTAGCAGGTTATCTCCCCTGTCCCCAGGCAAAATACAAAATTAAGTCCTTGCTTACAAAAGCAAGACCAAAAAAACTAGCAGTTTAAAGAATTGTTAGAGGAATTACAGGTAGGCCACAAATTATAAGTGGTGCTAACTGTGTTCATAATATGAATAAAATTGCATAGAATTAAATGAAACTTATACAGACGTTCAAAATTAAGCCAAGATAAAATGTAGCCTTGATTTTGGATATAAATTACTTTGAGGTGATGGATGCATGGTATAATTATAATACTGACTAAAATAGAATGTAAATGACTGTTTCTTTTCTTCTTTTTATAGTTCTAAAACAGATCCTGTTACTGGAGCTGTGAAAAATACCAAATACCATCAGCTTTAGTAAGCACTGCAAAAGTAACTCTGCTTGGTCGCATAAGCCTGCAGTATAAGTGTGTGAGCGCACGCATGTATGTATGTGTGTATGTGTGCATGCCCATGTGTATTTCTATTTTTTTCCCCAAAAAGGTTTTTCTTTCCATGGAGTTGTTTGGGGAGGAGGATGAATAGGAAGAGGGTTTTTTTATCAGACTTTTCTTCTTCACTTGCACATAACTTCCCTAGTTTTCCTGTGCTTTTATGAAATACTGAAATCTTTGACGCTTTGGGTTTTTTTTCATAGAAAAGCACTTAACTGTGGTGTAGACACAATACAAGTGACACAGCACTCTTGGCATTTCTGTAATGGTTATCCTTATGTATTGTTCGCAGTGACTTGCTGGGTTTGGTTACTTACCTGGACTGGGTCATGATCATTGTTACTATATGCTCCTGCATTTCCATGATGTTTGAATCCCCCTTTAGAAGAGTTATGCATGCTCCAACACTCCAGGTACTGTCACTGAATCATTACATTTAATGAAGCACAGTCACCTTGGTTTTCTTCACTGGCTATTCCTAAATTATGACTCTTCTCTGCTTTGACTTTCAGATTGCTGAATATGTTTTTGTAATATTCATGAGCATTGAGCTTAATCTGAAGATCATGGCAGATGGCTTGTTTTTTACACCAACAGCTGTCATTAGGGACTTCGGAGGAGTTATGGACATATTTATATATCTTGTAAGTTTTTATATTTATGGGAGGTTCTGTAGTGTTCTTAATTTTGATATCTTTGGGTATGTAAATGTTTGGTAATGTTAAAAAGTTTGACTCTGCATCCTGGTGCAAATGCAGTAGTGTAGTATGTGTACAATCACCACTGTTTTCATGTGCAGTCCTGTCAGTTATGTGTACAAATACATGTTTAGACATCTGAAAATACACTGACGTGTGCTAAGCACCTGGTAATTTAGGGTAGGGCCATTGCATGGCCCCTTTTGATTGTTTATTTAAGTATCAGACCTGATTTCGTTCCAAAGTAAGCTCGAGATCTCTGACCTTGCTTCAGCATTTTTGTGCAGGAGAATCTTTATTTTAGCTGTTTCTTAGCCATGCATTGCTTCCTCCCCCCTTGACAGTTCTGCTGCTTTATAGAAGGTGTTTCAAAAGCCTCTGCCATTTGACAGAAGGGCACATCCTTGTTGCTGGTGTTGCTATAGCAGAAAGAAAGCAAAGCAGCACCTTTCTGTATTCCATACCTATCAGTAGTGGTTCTCAGGAAAAAAATTGTTCTACTGTTTTCTTTGTCCCCCAGAGATGTCTTGCGTTCCATTCAAATACAAGAGAAGGGGGTCCATTTCCTCTTCACATATGACAATAAACACCACAGATTGTGTCAAAAACAGTGCTCAGTATAATACAGTATGAAATATTTCCTAACTGAAGAAATTACTAAGCAAAATGGCTTTGATGGATTTAGATTAAATCTTTCAGAGATTAATCCACCAGACAGATGTGCTGCATAAAATTTGTCACGATCAATCTGTATCAAAGATTCCATTGTTTGCTTAAATAAAAATATGCATACTTATGCAAAACTCCCACTGTAGTATGCATAATCAGTATGTGTATTAGTTTCTTGAAATCCCTCTGAATCCCTCTGCTTGTCTGAAGGAAAACGTAGGTGGTGTAGCTTGGATATTCCAAATGTGCCTGTGGTGGTCTTAAAAGAATATGAAGGAAAGTCAGCAGCACTGGCAAATTTTTTTGTTTTGGTGGGCAACTGTCTTTTATCACCGTTGGTTTTAACAAATCATATAACATTTTACATCGTATTGGTGATGTCAGCTTGATCCTCCGTTTTTTTGTGCACTCACCTCTTTGTAACACTCTTACCTCAGCCCCCCTGTAATTACATTGGCTTTATAAATACTTTTTTTTAAAAAAAGAAGTAATTAACAGACTTTATAATCAATAACCATCTGTCTGAGATTGTTCGGGCTACAAGACACAACTATGCTGTTTGAAAACATTTTCAAATGCATAATATGTGTGTGATAAAACCACACGGTGACAAAACTACTTATGCCTGTAACAAAGTGGTAGGAAAAACTGGCAAGGAAACTGTTAAAGGACTTTCCAGGTGAGGATATCTCAGTTTCAGGGCAGAATGTCTCTTTCAAATGAGAAGGGGAGAGAGAGATGATGCTGCCTGCTCCAGGAACATAGTTTGTGTCCCTGCTCTGAATCAGCCAATTTGATTTCTTCTTTTGGAACTGTTCCATCTGCTGAAAAGAATAAAACAGATTTTGAGTCCAAGAGGAAGACAGAGGCTGAAGCTGATGCCCATTAGTTGGGACAATCAACCAGGGCACAGGAGATCCAGGTCCTTTTTCTAAATTGGCCTTTTTTTGCCTTAATCTTCCCTTTAATTTTAAGGAAGAGAAGTGTTAATAAAAATTTTTGATCTTTTGTGCTGTGTCTGTGTCAAGTAAGACATTGTAAGCCTAATCCTTCTTTGCCTTTTCCTCTCCTGTCTCCTCAAGGTGAGTCTGATATTCCTGTGCTGGATGCCTCAGAACGTACCTGCCAAATCTGGAGCTCAGCTCTTAATGGTACTGCGCTGCCTCCGACCTCTTCGAATTTTCAAACTGGTGCCTCAGATGAGGAAAGTGGTGCGAGAGCTTTTTAGTGGCTTTAAGGAAATCTTTTTGGTATGTGCCAGTGATTTTGTTCTTGTTAATAAAAAGAAGATATGGAGGAGTAATAAGATACCACTTTGCTATAATGTTTATGTTTTCTAATCTTTTATCCATTGTTGTCTGTTTACTTTTCATTGTAGCTATCACTGCAGATGACTACAGAACAGGTTAAAAATTAGGAATATAACTCATTTACATTTATACTGAATAAAGCTGCTGCAATAATTCTTTTATAAATGATATTATTCATTCAGCATATATTTGGCCATAATTACATAGGAGGACTACTGAAATAAAATCTACCCTTATGCTCAGTTCTAGTTGGGGAAGGAGGATGAGAAGTAGAGTATGGAAGCTCTGTAAGAACAAAAGTAAACCTGGTTTCTGAGCTGAAGGCCTGTACCTCCCAAGTTTTTTGAGAGGCAACCAGAGACAATACAGCTGTTCACAGATCTGCATCTCATTGTCATGTCATTCTTATTATTATGATCATGATTATGCACTTACAGTAACAATAACAATAATGGAGTCTGTGATTGCTTGATCAGAACCTAATCTATTGTCCTGGGACCCTATGTGATATTTGTCAGCCTAAACAACAGAGATTTTGTTCCTTAACAGAATGCTGTATTAGGTCAGGTTGTTATAAAAAGCAAAGCTACAAATTATTTGCAGACAGTAACAGAGCAAGGACAAAAAGTATAAAGCTAGTTAGCATTTCTTAGATACTGTGTTCTGTTAAAGGTATTTACATCATAATTTGCTCATGCGTATCTTTATTGTAGCTATCCTGGCGTTAAATATCTAACAATGGCTTACTCGGATAAATTAGTAAAGCCCGATTCAGTGAAACAGAAGCAGCACGTATTTAAGTACTTGAAGAGATCTCTTTAAAGGGAATGGCAATTCTTAGGTGTACAGAATTTAGCAAGGTGGTACACTGAGTGCAAGAAAGCTTTGATCCTTATCTGCAATTCTTAGATGCTATGTTAATAATAATACTAACACAACACCTGGTTACTGGATCAGAACCTAAAGTAACATGTCTGTCATGAAAGCTGCGTCTCCAGGTTTATGCAATAAAACGATCCATCCTGCGGTTCACGGAAGAATCTGACCCCCTTTTTCAAGTCTGCCGGAGGAGAGCTTGACAAGTCTAACTTTATCTTTACAGGTTTCTATTCTTTTGCTGACATTAATGCTTGTATTTGCAAGCTTTGGAGTGCAGCTATTTGCTGGAAAACTTGCTAAATGCAATGATCCGCACATCATCTCTAGGGTAAGAACTGCTTTTCTGCTTCAAAATAGTAGTATGTTGTGCCATTTCTGCCTGCTAGGGAAAGCAAGTGGGGGAATCAGAGCTATCGTATGAGAGATGGAGATCTTGAGCGCTTTCTTGTTCAGAAGCAGGATGATGGAGGGAAAGGTGATAAAGGAGCGAGTGAATGAGGGTAAGGCTGGGTTTTCATGTAAAAAAGTAAAGCAAGTCCAAATATTGGGGACTGTCTGAACAAGTTGTCAAATTTGTGCTGTATTATCTGCAAAGGACTGGATGTCACATGGAATTAACCATGGAAAATGACACTTTTGCATTCCTAGGTCAGCAGCTAAAAACCAGGTTAGGCTGCTAGAGGTCAAAAGCACTGGGAATGCTATGTCGGTTACATGGAGAGAGTAGCTGTGTTTCTTACTCCTTTTGGAGAAATATCATCATCACCTAAAGAGAGCAGTGGTCTTTAGGAAAGAGGTGAAAGGCTAGGTAGTCTTGCAAAATGAAAAGCTCTCTCAGTCCTGGAAGGAGAAGGGTTTTTTGAATCCTTCCAAAGATGCGTTATTCCTTTGGGTAAAGGTCCGTGACTATTAATCCCAGACCTGTAAATAACCTTTCATTTCTGTTTACATTGCTTCCCCATCATGGCAGGCGTGCTGTCTATACTGCCATTTTGGCATCTCTCACAGGCCATTATTTAATCTTAGGCTGTGGTTTATTTCACTATAGGAAGATTGTCACGGCATCTTCAGAATAAATGTAAGTGTTTCCAAAAATCTCAATTTGAAGTTAAGACCTGGAGAGAAAAAGCCTGGCTTTTGGGTGCCACGAGTCTGGTGAGTTGCTACACATCAGTCTATCTTTCTTCAAAACACAGCTGTTGGTGTAGAAAATGGCTGATCTCATGACATTAAACTACTGATGGAAGGGTTTGATTGTAAGTCAAATGATATTAAGGGTAAAAATTCTAGTATATTTAGTAGAAAGCCAGATATATGAAACATTTCCAGACTTAACCTGCTGTTCTATTCATAAAGCAGAAAGGAAAAAAAATACCCGTAGGTACTGAACCTGGATAGGAATTGGATGTGATTGTTATTACAGTAGGAGTTACTGTCTTGAACCAAGGTTATCACTTAACTGTTCTTTAGTACTATTATGAAGACATCCTGAGAGCCATACGTCAACAACAGAACCTAAGAATAAATAGGAAAAGATGGGAAGAAAAAGAAATAGAAATCAACCTGCCTACAGCTACCCATAAAAAAAATGAGCAAGTCATGCCTAAAACCAGCCTTTCTCTTCTATGGCCATCAACCATGCCAGCTAGCAGCTTCTTTCTGTTTCCAGTGCAGGGAATCCTTGTGGTCTATCTGGTGAAGTAGTACAGTAAAAATTATTTAAAAGCTAACGTTATGTTTATGGTTAGTATTCTGATAAAGTCTGTTTAATATTTCCCAACACCTGAACAGTCCAAACCCCCTCTTTTTAATTGTTTACATTTTTAAGTTGGTTGGCATTTTGCAAAATCAGCTTAACAGCCACATTTATTTTAATTGACTATGTGTGTGAATAAAGAATGTACCAGCAGTGGTAGACTCAGAGCCATCCTACACTAATGAAATAATATGCTGCGATTTGAACAGTCAGTGAAGCTCTGACATCTGCAGAAGTCTTTGTTTCCGTATGCTTCACACCAATTCTTCCTCGAGTAAGCAAATTCAATCCTCTTCATCTTGATCCAGAAATAAGCAGAAACTGTCTTAATCAGCATAACTGTAAACTTTGGGGAATGCTTTGTTATTGCAGAAAACTGTTTTACCACAAGGACATTTATACCACCTGTTGTCCTTGTCAGGCCAGATTTTCAAGAGCCAGATGTTAGTAAAAGGATGGCATTTAAAAGAAATACGTACGTCTGAGGGCTCCCTTTTTCACTGACTGGTTGGATTTTCAGAAGCACCAAACACTTAATAATTCTTCTGGAATACAGCTATTTACCGTATAAATTGTTGAAAATTAATTGAACTCCTTGGATTATCTGTTTGGGATTGTAGAGACAGCGCAATGTGCTACCCTAGCCCAAAGAGGGTACTTTCAATGTTCAGCTGGAGACATCCTCTTGAATCTCAACGGATAGGAAAGGTCAGAGCATGTGGTATAGGAAAGCCAAGAAGATGTGATGTCCCCTCAGTAAGTTTTGCTTTAGACCGTCAGTTCCCGATGATAATGAAGTAAGGAACAGGATTTTCTAAACGATCTTGCTGACTTTGGAGGCCGAATCATTTATGTGGGTTTGAGACTGGTCTCCTTCAGGTAAATTATTTCAGGATCTGGCCAATGCTATCAGATCCGTTTTTGCATGAATGCTGTATTTTGCTAATTTCGTTGACAAATACACTAAAATGCAGCAACATGTTATAACCTTTATTACTGTGAATCAGATTCTAAGTAAGAAAGTAAACATACACAGGGATCAAAAAAAATATGCTGTACATATCTATTGCTGTTGCTATTGTTTTCTTATTCTTGAGATAGAACTTTGAACGATACATTTCAGAGGCTTTCACACCAACTGTCCTGGTTTCGGCTGGGATAGAGTTAATTGTCTTCCTAGTAGCTGGTACAGCGCTGTGTTTTCAGTGCGGTA
>JAVKLA010000008.1:3743980-3759576 GCA_034782735.1 Sagittarius serpentarius
TTTTCCCGATTCTCTCCCCCATCCCACTGGGTGGGGGGGGAGCGAGTGAGCGGCTGCGTGGTGCTGTGTTGCTGGCTAGGGTTAAACCACGACACCAACTTTGCAAGGTATTTAAATGTTAGACTATGAAGAATCAAGGTAACACATAGAAAACTGTATCACTGAAGTTACACCTATTTGTGTACTTCATTTCAGGGCAAATCCTCGGAATTTTAATTTTGACAATGTGGGGAATGCAATGCTGGCATTATTCGAAGTTCTTTCACTAAAAGGCTGGGTGGAAGTCAGAGATGTTATTATTCATCGTGTTGGGCCGGTAAGCAAACACATCAGAGTCTTTGAATTCCACAACACATACTTTGATTTGTTTTAACTATTCATCTTATTTTTGTCTATTCAGATCCATGGAATCTACATTCATGTTTTTGTATTCCTTGGCTGCATGATTGGACTGACCCTTTTCGTGGGAGTTGTCATCGCTAATTTCAATGAAAACAAGGTACTGAGGTGGTTTATTGTGTGTAGAACTGGCTCTGTGAGAAACCTGAAACTGATATTACACTGTCTATGTTACCTGGTAAGACTGCCTTTAAGACTGACTTACCAATCTTGGATTCCGCAAGCCTGCAAGTATGGCTTCAGACACACCTGATCCATATTTGCTACAAAACTCAAGCCTGGGATGACAGCAATCCATCACACACTCTCAGCTGTCTGAGTTTATTTACAGTGCAGCCATGTTGCCAGATGGAGACTGAACCTAAAGCGCAATGTATTTACAGATGCTCCACATTCTGCTGTTTTAGTTTGATGTAGGCATACATGCAGTGGCAGGTAAAAAGACGTGTTATACTTGTACATGTTACAACTAAGGGGTCTCATTAGAGCCCTGCACTTGCAGTATTTCAGATCCACAGTAAAGCTACGTGGCTTTGTCTGGGCAAACAGCAGAGTGCATTGCAAAATTAATTGTCTGTCACTCAAACAAAAAAGTAGCTAGCGTTCTAGGAAAAACTGCGGTTCACATGGGCTTTGCGGATTACCCCGAAAAGTTTCTACTTTCAACCTGTCCCCAGGTGAATTGCTACAGAGCAGCTCGTGTCTACACTTGTTAAAGAGAGCATCCTCTGGACGGAACTGCCACATACACACTGCACAACCCTTCATCTGACTTCTTTTTCTGAGCCTCTTGTGGTGCCCCTGTGGCACCAAGACATAATTATTAATTTTTTTTCATCTTTCTGTTCAAAGTCCCCAGAATAATGAGATGTCTGTGTTGCAGCTAGCTAGAGTGATATTTTTATCACTCGTGGCACTGGAGGGAAAGGCTGATGGTGCGCTCTGGGGCTTGGAGGTGCAAGACAACCCGGTGTGCTAGTGCTGGAGACAAACTGGGTGCTGGACATGGCCCTGCTATGGCCTTGACCCGAACTCTGTAGCCAACACAACTGTTGAGTTTGCCCTTCAAGGAAACCACTTGACTCCTTCTGGAAGGGAGCTGAGCAGCACACAACTGCGTGTCCAGTGTGGGCCAGCAAGGCATCACGAAATGAAGGCAAGCAGATTGTAAGCCAAATAAATAGCCAAAAGCTCTGCTGTTCAGAAGGTATTTTTATGTTTGTGTGACTCCAGTGTAATTTTGGTGAGATGAAGAGCAGTCATTCTTGTTAAAATACATGTTCTAGAGAACAAGGAGTCATGTGCTGTTCATTTATTTTCTTATTCACTTAAATTTTGAGTAGTGAATTAACAAAACTGAAATTTCTCCAGTATGAGAGTTCCACTGGATTTGTGTAGCTGCTTTTGCCCCTTCCTGTTCAGCTGTGTAATACTACTTTTCCTTCACATGTGCCAGCCTTACACTGGTGAATACAAAATGTTTTTCAGCAAGTCATGAAAAAGAAATTAGGTAATTTTATTTAAATTACAGGTAATTTAAATATTATATGAAATACTAAAATTATTTTAATGTTTTTCTTCTGTAGCTGTGATGTATTTAGCTATGTATATCTCTGCCATGTACATCATAGTTCATGAAACTATTGAGATGTTAGCTGAGCATTTCTATCATATAAACTGTTTCTTCGTTCCCCTTTACACTTTCTACACAGGTTTATTCCCTCAAAAACCTGTTCGTAGGCACGAGTGTAGGCAAGAAGAAGAAATAACCACATTACAGAGCTCGCGCTTAAATAGCTTTTGATCACGGCTCATCAAACACCTTTCCTTTACCCTGTTGAGGTGTGGTGCATGTGGTGTTGAGGAGCGAGGAAGTGGTGTGTTTCCCCTTTAGTTTTGCACGTGGTCTTGCATGTATGTGTCATGAATTCTGAGCCAGCTTTTGGTCAATGGAGAATTATCAGGAGCCACTTGCTGCTCTGGGTCGCCTTGCTACACCTACAGGCATCTACTTCTGGCCGGTGTCATAGAAAAAAGGTACTAGAGGAGCTGGATCTTTGCCCTTACTAGTATGACTTTATTATGCTTTTGTGACAAGAGGCCCAATGTCAGTAAGCGCTGTCAATCTCCTAAACAGCCTTTTCGCTCTTAGTTCCCACTCTTTCCATAGGAGTCACTCACACGATCAAGTTCACTGTGTCAGCCTGTCTCCTGCAAAGGCAGCTTGTGAGATTTCTTTCACAAATTAGTGAGATGTCATTAACTCATAACTCAGTGTTCATCTGTATAGTCAACTGTCGACTATGGAATAAGGTGATCTGGGACAACCCACAGGTTACTTTTGAAGTGATTTAGGTACAATACCACTGTAAATCTTTCACCAGTTTTTTATTTTTAAGTTTGAAATATGAACATGAACAGGGGAAAAATACCCTTAATTATATGTGACAGTGTAGCAGATTCGTATTTTGTTCCCTCCTCCTAGATACGCAGCTTTAAAGACACAGGAACAGCTCAGACTCCGGTGAAAAGTGTAACTTTGTTTATGTTCACTGTGATTTAGAATGAGCGGGAACAGGAAGGTGCGAACGTGAGGCTTATAAAGATCGCGAGCACAGGAGATGACCAAACAATGCATCTTAGCCCAGATTGCCCCTGCATGAGCTGCCAGTGTAAATGTGGAAGCCTGAGGTGTAGGGCCTGAATTAGGGTTCCCATTAATTTCAGGAAATCATCTGGTTTTTACATTTATTGTTAGGGGGGGGGGGGGTCTCTGCTTGTACGTTTTCCTCAAACTACGGCCACCTTTTCAGCTATGAATGCTCTCCTCCCTCAATTCTGTATCTGAATACAGGTAAAGCATTAGTCTGAACATCAAAAAAGCTACTCACTAGTAACAGTTCCCTGCAAATGACACTGAACAGGCACATCATGCAATATTTGTATAAAATTTGTATGTTACTAAAAATACAGTCAGTATAAATCATTTATGTCATCTGGTTCAGCTTCTTCAGTTGTTTCTTAGTAACCTCAGGTAGCTGCTGTGGCATGTAATGTTTGTTTTTCTTTTTTCTTGAATGCTTGTTGGTTTTTATGTATTTACTATAGGGAAAAGAAAACATGTTCAGATTTGAGTTGAAAAGATGAATATGTTAGTTAATTATGCAGCAGGGGAAAAAATCTCAGCCCAATCAATATTCAAGTAGAGTGAAGAAATGTCCAGGAACTGAAAAAAAAAAGTGAAGTAAAGTAGAGAGAAGGCTTGCAACTAGTCCAGAAAGAAGACAGCAAAACAGTCCACCCTGTGAGATTAAGTTGCGTCTTCTTAAAACTAGTTACTTGGCCAAGCTATTGGTGTTTTAAGTAGATGTTGGCTTTAGAAAGTTCATGGCTGATACACAGTAGTTGTTGAGGAGGGTCAGAGTTGGACAATTACTGAATAAACTATTTTATGTGAGAACGAACAATTTTCTAAAAAAAAAAAACCAAAATATTTTCAGATATGCCATAGTATTTCATGTGAGCTGTCAGAGCTGCAGGCGTGGAGACGTTGGACTGGGAAATACCACAGCGGGCTCTGGGCTGGGTCCAAAGCGTTCTACACACCCCCCCCATTTCACAACCTGCGCCCCATCACTTGTCACGGCTCCCAGGTGCCACATGTTCAGTAAGCAGTGAAGATGTGATCGACTCAAATATAACCTGGCAGTTTAGAGCTGAAGTCCGAATGCAAACGCAGCTCCTCCAGCAGCAGTCCTGCTCGCGGGGCTCTGCTCTGTGGTCCCCTTACAATGATCCCACTGGTGGCAGTGGTAGTTTCTGAGCAGCAGAGTGACTTGGCATCACTATTTCTACATTTTACAGAGGTCCACTTTTTTTGCCACCTTTTGTCTTGTTTGCAGTGAAAGCCCTCCAAGAATATACACCAGACATGCTCATTGGGGTGAATGAGTTGCCTTTGAAGTTAAGGATTTCTACATGGTACTGTTTGGGCCTGACACAAGTAATAGGATCCTTACATCGGTCGCTTTGTCCGCATCGTGTTGGAAGGCACCTCCTCCCAGGGTGCCGTCTGGGGACACAGCTCCATAAAGAGATTATGTCCTCTGGGAGGGAGGAATCCTGACCTTATCAGTCGCACAGCCAGCCGCGGTTCCAGCGTCTACACAGGCCACTGCCGAGGCGAGCCCCAAACAGCACACCAGCCCTCGCCCAGCTCGGTGCGGCTCCGTGCTGACTGGGGGAGCAGCCAAGGGTGTGGGAGCCAGGTTTGTGGCATTTACCTTGAAAAGGTCTCCCTTGCTTTTGTAACTCCCGACTCCTTCCATGAGATTTTGCACCTCTCTGAAGTGATGAGGACCTTATTTTGTTTGCGGTTTCCTTGTTTCTTCCTATGTTATGAAAACACTTGCACACATTGCCATCTACCACCGCCTGCCCCAAAGGTGCATCTCCACCTCTCCTTGTGCATCCTTGGTGGAGAGCTTTTGTAGATTCATAGCATACTATTATTTTATTTCAATTACATCCCAAGCAGAAGAGCTGTGGAGAGCGGCAGCTATCTCCTGGAGGGCTCGCTCCCCACGAAACTGTAGCGGCACTGACGAGCCGCAGGATTTTCTGCAGCAAAGTCCAGACAAAATCGACCACTCTTTAAAACAGTGCTTCCTGGCAAATGATGTTCAGTGGAATGGAAGGCCTCCTGCAGTGTTCCACTGCCCACACTGGGCCGCTGCTACAAAGAGCAGCAACTGTGCCTGCTGGGTTGAGTCCCAGAAACTCACAGCTAATGCATCCAGAAATCCTCTTGAGTAACAGCTGATCCTTCAGACTCCTTTGCCCAAACAGTGTGTTATTTAAGGAGAGTTGCATATGTAACTTTACTTCAGGCACCAAAGGGAATGTTGTTTTCATGTTTACAGCATTAAATGTTATAGCTTTTATATGACAAAAGCTTTACACGCTTCTCTTTGTTTATTAAGGGGACAGCTTTACTGACTGTAGATCAGAGACGATGGGAAGATCTGAAAAGCAGACTGAAGATAGCACAACCTCTTCATCTCCCACCTCGTCCGGGTATCAAAGATATTTTGATTTTATTCATCTTGTGCCCTCGTGTTCAGAATTCCCCAGGAGTCTGCAATTCAAATTAAAATTGTAATCGTGAGGCCACTAGGAGGTTGTGCATAAGTTAATATGGAAACAGGCTCCAACTACAGATCTCTGCATAAGGCTATTAAAATCAACCCAAAAAAGGTTGTGCTTCGATGGTTTTAGGATAAGCCTTAATGAAAAAATGAATTTCTAAATGAAAAATATTTGCAGTTGGCTGTTAATGATATGAATGGAATGTATTAACCTGACGGCAGTTGAATGATGCGCTTGCCCTACAAGTACCGAAGCCTTCATGCAACACTGATGTTCAGTATTTGAAATTATATGTTCAGAAGCCCTATTTGATATGGAAAATTGTAGCAGAAAATTAGAAATGTATTTTGAAACTGGTAAAGGATTATTTTGCCACTAATGAACATGGAAAATATGTCAAGAAATAGGGGAAAAATACCACTGTGTATTTTAACTCTCCTCCTCGAACTCTTTCTTTTTCAGATAACGATGGCTTTAGAGCTAAGATGTATGATATAACTCAACACCCCTTTTTTAAGAGAACTATTGCTGTACTTGTTCTGGCCCAGTCTGTGTTGTTATCAGTTAAGGTAATTGTGTTTCTTTTAAACATTTCTTTATAGTAGTACAGCATGTGTTGCACATTTCCTAACACCAATTAACGATCAGTTGAGACATTACTGTGATCAACGCAGGGAAACATGGTTTCTAGATACAGCAGTCTCAGTTGGCACAGATCGCTGTAGAGTAATTGTAAGTTGTGGAGCTGAGTCAGTTTCTGGCTTTTTGTAGTCTCGTCCACTATTTTTAATTTCCAGTTAAGCTGTAAATCTGGGAGAGAAGAATACACCAAGATGCCATTCCTGTCTGAGTATATTTTAAAGTGAAATCTATTCATTATCAAAACCTGCAAGAAAAGTTAAGGCAATGAAGAGGCATTTAGTTCTGTTTAACAGCTACTCTTCTATGAATGGATTTTGTTTGCATTTCAGTGGGATGCTGCAGATCCAGTGACTGTGCCTTTAGCAACAATGTCTGTTGTTTTTACCTTCATTTTTGTCCTTGAGGTAAAGTAATATATTTTATGACTTCTTGAGATTAAGACTAGTATGTATATGTTTCATTTTGTCTTTAGGGATGTTGTCTCATTCTTCACTATGGTTTTTATTTCTGAACATGTACATTTGGGGCTCTCCATGTCATTTGTCTTTAAACACGTATTGTAGGAATACACTTTTTAATTTGTTGTAGTCATACTTGTCCACCACTGTGAGCTTTGTGTCCTTTTATATATATTCAACTCTTGAGCATTTCAGCATGTGTTTTGATGAACCCAGTGAGCTCTTTTATTGCAGAACATCTCAGATTAAATTCACTCTGTACACCACAAGGTCTGTGTTGTATCATGGAAGTTCTGCTTGATCCATTTATATTTTGCCTGGTGCGTTAATCCCCACTATTCTGTAGCTGTGACATCATCAAACCTCTCTCAGTTTTGTTTTGGGTTTTTAAAGTATCATATTTCATTTTAATACCTTTTAATAAACTATGTCAAATTCCAGTATTGTCTATCTTTTGTTGCACAGATCTGGATCCTGTGCGGTAACGGTTCTCTATCTATGAGAAAATTGTCACCACAACCAACTGTGCAAGGTGTAGTTAGCCTGTTTTCATAAGATGGGAATCTAAGGACTTAAACACTTTTTTAAAAGCATGTATTTTTGTATGTATAAGAGTATCTGTAGTGTAACGAGGCACACATTTATGGGGTTAAAGAAGGTGCTTCCTCTGTGGTTAGGTTAGTACGTAATTCTTTTATGAGTTTGTGGTTGAGTATTTTTCTTTTCAGTCCCCTCTGAATAGCTGATACTGACCACTATCGGAAACAGGATAGTAGACTACGCTTCCCACTGCTCTAATCCAATATGACAGTTCCTATGTTCCAGTGATAGGTTTTGCCAGCAGTGATGAATAAACAATGAAGTGAATGCCTTGTAGCAGCTGTAGCTAGAGTATGTCCATGTTGTTGCTTCTTTTTTCCCTACCCAGGAGAAATCAGTATCTCTTGAGAGACTGAGCAAACACAGAAAATTTTGATTTGTATCATACACAGACAGGTTTTAATGTCCCTAGTAACTATGTCTTTAGAAATACTTTTTTCTCTTACACTGCCAGGGGAAACAAATGCACTTCTACAATTTCAAAGGAACTTTGCCAGAGCCAAGAAATATTTGTTGACTGTCTCAACAGGCAAGCTATCACACTGTGAGTGCACATGATTTCTGGAGAGAAGAAGCAGCTTCCTGCCCCGGATCTTCCCTAATACAGCATAGTCTGGTTACAGAGGCTGCTATGTAGACGGTCGGCTGCCACTAGCAGGCATGGACCACAAGAAGGCCAAAGCTTTCTGCATAGCTAATTGCCCTGTGTCCAGTCTAAGGACTCCCGATTCAGTCTTAAACCTCTACTGCTCACATCAGTATATGTGGTATAGAGGAATAGGAAGAATTCTGAGATCTCACGTTTGTTTCCACACTGATGATCACAGAATAAAGCGAGATGATGTTTTTTATTTGCACGGTGTGGTATTCAGTTCAAGTTTATAGACATCTGACCTTAGGTGTTTAAATTCTACATGTGAGGTAGGTGTTTAAGCTGTCTCTGTGATCAAGGGAGATGTAGGGTGAGATTCAGTTGCCTAAGTAACTGAAAGCATCAGAAGCTTTTTTGGGTACCCTTGCTGATCTCCCCTTACCTCCAGTAGCTGCTGGGAGGCAAGATACCTTCAGGTACCTCAAAGGATAATTAGAGATTCAGAGACCATATTCTTCATTTTCTAGTCAGGCTTCAGAAAACATTATACGGCAAAGAGCTAACTGGAAAATCAGCCTTTTAACTCAAACTAGTGTCCTTTTATATACGCTTTAGGTAAAGAATGCTGCTAAATGGCAGTGTTGCAGGGTGGGACGAAAAAGATCATGTAATGAATGCCTGACATTTATAGCCTTTATATAGTAACACTTGACTTGCTTTGAGGTTTAGTACAAATTGTGTAGGAGAACCTCTCCGATGTTCCCTCTACATGCATCACCCTACCTCGATATCTGTTAGCTGTTGTGACTATTTCTTATCAGTGTCTATTCTTAAGCTTCTTGTCTGCACTCTTATTGCCTGTATCGGAAATGTCAAGCACTTTGGCTGCTGTCTTTTACCAGGTACATTGTAAAACGTACCACCTTTACTGTTCGTAGCCTTCTTCTCTTATATGCTGCTGAGCACAGATGGTGCTGAGTACAGAGTATTCCTTCAAGCAAGAAATACTTGCAATATGGGAAAGCTTTTTAATTAATTTGAACTCCAGGTGCTGCAGAACACGATTATATTCTTGAGTTCAAATGTGCTTACGTGATTTTAGCCTGCTTAACAGACAGCTAGCTAGACAGGATACTACTACCTCTTTTAGCTACGTTGTTATTGACATCATTTTCTACCTTCATGACTTGCTTAACTATACGAAACCTTAAGCTCACATTCACATCAGCAGTCTATACATAAAGCATTCAGTCTGAGGTGGTCAGCTGCACTCCTTCCTTTGACACTTCATGGAGGGAGAGAGACACTTCCAGAATACTATTCATCCCCTGGTCTTGGTCATCTGTGGTCTTCCACAAGTACCAGTTCTCCTCCATCTAAGGCAAGCTTATATGACCGGGTTAGTCCAGCAGCCTAACTTGTCCACGTGGGAACAGTTAGTTAGCTGATATGAAACCTGCCCTTGGTTCATTCGTAAGATGAATTCAATCAAACATTTTAGAGAATAGAAAAGGTTCTTATAGCAAGAAATAACCATTTCTTCAGTACAACTGAGAAATTGTTTTTATCCATAGGTCACAATGAAGATTATTGCCATGTCACCTTCCGGCTTCTGGCAAAGCAGAAGAAATCGGTACGATCTCTTGGTGACATCTCTTGGAGTTATATGGGTGATACTTCACTTCGCCTTATTGGTAAGATTTACAAAATGCAGTTCCAGTGATTAAGCTTGATTTTATCTGTTAAGCGCCAGCCGTAGGATCACTGCTGTATATCCAGATAAACCCTTGGGAGTTTAATAAGGCTGAAATATGGCTGAAACAAATTAAGCTTGATGCTAAGAAGAAGGAATCATTGTTTGGGGCAATGATGAAGTACAAAAGTTGTCTTACTGATGTAGGGTCTGTAAATGTGGTAGAAAACTGAAGTCTTTAGGAAGGATGGGAGTGAGGAAAGGAAGGATCCTGAAGAGACTGAGAGCTCTTGCCAACAGCAGTCTCCTGAGCATCAAGGAAGAAAGAGGCAATGCACAGAATCCAGACAGGAGCAGAGAACTGGAAGAAGGCATAGGTTCAACATTGCTGAACAATACAATCTGTCCCAAACCCAGCAGAGATTCTGGACCACTGGTTTTAGTTAAGGGGTGTGTTTAATCCCAGAAGGCATGGAAGAGAGAGGAGGAAATCAGCTCTCCCTCCGTCCCACCCCAGTTTTTAAAATTTGGCTACACTCCTGGTTCCCTTATTTCCAAGGGAAGGAGAAAGGATAGTTGATACTTGTCATCAATCACAAGTTGTCGAAGTCACAGCCCTATAATGGCTGCGGGCTTCTCTCTTGCCTGCCCCAAACTCTGTTTGGAGGAAAACCTGTCTTCTGCGACTAGTCATTTTGCCCTGACGTTCACAGTTTCTTCCCTGCTGCTGAGTAGCTTGGAAGGCCTGAGGAGCTTCTGTAAGCCACCAGCTGCCTAGACAAGCAGACCAGGGCTGCTGGACATAATTATGGCCCAGCTAAAGAGGATTGAAGGATTTTGGTTTGATGTGTGGGGATGTTGGATTAGTGTTTTTGAAGTGGTAGGACATCTTCTGTTAGTTTCTTACTGCTCACTGAAATACTGGTGCTACTAGTTCATGATTTCTCTTATTTCGTATGGCAACTGCCCTACATTATTAAAAGACCAATTATCATGGTCTTCCCATGAGATCCCTGGGGGACAATGTATTAAGTCTTCTGTGTTCCTGTTTCAGAATGCGTACACATACATGATGGGGGCATGCGTAATTGTCTTCAGGTTTTTCTCAATTTGTGGGAAGCACGTAAGTATAAATTAAGAACAACAACCATTGCAGCGCTCACTTATAGATTAAGGGACTGGTTGCTATGCATCTCTAGTGCACATTCTGTAAGGCTCCATTTTACATGCCAAAAAAAGGGGACTTCACGCAGCAGTCTCCAATTTTACATGCTGTCTTTAAAATGTCAGGATTTTATGTATATTCTACAATAGCACTATTTTATGGTTACTGGAAAAGCTGCATTTTTTGCAAAAAAAAAGGTGCAACTGCACTACCACACATTTTTTTAAGAATGCTCTCTAAACTCTGAACATACATTATGCTCCTTTCAGTCCTTGCCATTTCAGTGCAGTCTGATGAGCATGCTATTTATCTATTTTCTCTGCAAGACTAGTGAAGTGGCGGTTGATGTGCTCATCTTGTTGTGATAGTGGTGTCTCATAGAAGTTTCTTCCTCCAGAGCGCAGGTCTGCATCTTGTGTCTCTACAATGTATGTCTTCTCACAGTAAAGGATTTATGTTCAATTTAAAAAAAATATTGGGCCAAGATATTCTTCTGGAAACACTGGCATGGCGACAAAGCAAGTCACTCCTAAAGTTTACATTTCTTTTTTGTTTGGATTTGCTCTGGTGTAATTGAGAGTAGGCTGGCAGAATAAGCATAGGCAGAGAACAAACACATTTGTTTAATGAGTGGTGACACTCCTCATTCGCTTGCTGTAGAACTTCTTAGACTATCCAAACATTTTCTGTGAAGTCTGACATATTAAAGTAAATGTGATGAAAAGACTGCTGTACTAGGTTGCTGGGGTTAAGAACAGTAAGTCAGAGGGTTTGTTCAGTAAAGATAAAAAGTTTTCTTTCAATCAAACTACACAGAGCCTGTAGAGCCTTGGAAGTCAAATGAAAAATCCTTGCTTCTCCTATGCAGCCAGACCAAGAGATTGCCTTCAAAGCCTTCTGATTGATTCTAAAGTTTTTTCAAGGTTTTAACCTAGTCATTTGTGCTTTCATGTTAGGAACTGTATCAGTTTCACTAATTTATCTGTTGTGATGCAATGTGATGACTAAAAATCAGCAGGAGTTATCAGTTTGGCATGATTCTAAAGAAAAGTGCTACCCTCAGCCCAATTAAAAAGAATTTTCCAGAGCATCCAAAGTGATTAGGACAATGTAGGGCAGTAACTTTACCAAGAGCAAAATGTGCAATATGCACGCATGGGAGAGTAACATCTGTTATGTAGGCTTATGGCCTATGTAATTTCCAGAATCGTGCTCTCTTCTTAAGCTCTTTGGCCAACTTACATGCGAAATTACTAGTTTAATCAATCTGTGCTAGTCTTAAGGAAATCCCCTTCTCTGTACATCAGCCCATTCCTTTAGGTAGGCTGCAGTATCTGTGGTTTGCCCCTAACAGTTAACATCACTTTCAGAGAAGCCCAAAGTAGTTTACTGCACCACTGTTCATGCAATGCTAATTTTGATACTTCTGGAGTATACTGGTCCTAGAATAGTATAGTTAAGCTTATGCTGTATTATTGCTGTATTATCCTCCACTGTATTATCCTATATATACTCTTTAAGGAGCAACATCTTGACCTTGAAAATTAGGTGGATATGCTGATCTCTTTAACAAGTAAAAAGCACACTAAATTTCAGAGGAAGACACAAAATGTTCAGTTCCAATCAGATTCATAATGTACCATTTCACTGGGGTCATCCATTAACGTGTATGTGCAAAGAATTTGTTGTCAAAATGGCAAGTGCAGTAAACCTCTTTTCCCTTTTATCTCTCCTTCCCTGAATGGAATCATGGATTGCTTTTTCTCCATCCTTCCAGGTGACACTAAAAATGCTGCTCCTGACTGTGGTTGTCAGCATGTACAAGAGTTTCTTCATCATAGTGGGAATGTTCTTACTGCTTCTTTGTTATGCTTTTGCTGGAGTGGTTTTATTTGGTACAGTGAAATACGGAGAGAACATTAACAGGTACAGTATGTACTTACTACCTCATGGGGATGTTCTTGAAACAGCCCGAAAAAAATCACATTCTGCTAGAGGCAAGTTTACCTGTGGCAAAAACCAGACAAGTCCTCAGGTCTAGCTGAAGAGCTCTAAACAGAATTTCTGATAGGGGACACTGACCCATCTTCCCAGTCCTTGTGCACTGGACCAAATGGCACCCGATCCAGCCCAGGGCAGACTGAGAGCTGTTCTTCATTATGCCAGCTGGAATATGCTTCAGAGCAGCACTGCGCTAGCCGCAAGCTGCTGAAACACAGTGTACCTACAACACTGTATCGGCAGGATACAGGGTCCATATACCAGTCTGATACAGAGAGGGGACGGTTCTGTGAACTGGTGGTTAACTGGGCATCATCAGGCTTCAGGAGGAGAATGGAGACAGGATCTGGCCTTGAGTCTGCTTTAGCTCTTTGATAAAATGAGCCAAAATACTCAGACCTGTGTCTGAGCTGAAGTTCAGTTATTATATCTTAAGTCATGGAATAAATAACTCAGTGAGCTCATTCAACTAATACTGTAACTATTTTTAGTTTAAAGTAGTAGAACAGTAGAAAATGGAAATTATTTGCATTTTTTCTTGTCAGTGTTTTAGTTCTGAGACGTGAAATGATCTCTTTCTCTCTCTTATTCTTTAAAACAGACATGCGAATTTTTCATCAGCTGGCAAGGCTATTACTGTACTTTTCAGAATAGTTACTGGAGAAGACTGGAACAAAATTATGCATGACTGCATGGTAAATGCAATACTGCCAGAGATAAAGTGGGCAAGAAACAGGAGACACCCTTGCATCTGAAAGTGTTTCCAGTATCTTAGCTTTGTACAAGGAATGCTGTGATTGCCTTTCTCTCTTCAAGGGATATAATGTTCGCTAAACCTCAGAACATGACACACAAATTGCAGTTCCAATCACACACTCACAATGTAATATTTCATGGGGCTAGATTATTACATGATTAAAAAACAAAAATAAAAAGGTGTTTTCAAAATCAGAAGTGCAGTAACTCGCTTTTCCACGGTTATCTCTGTTTTGACAGGGACAAGGTGACTTTTCAGGTTAACTTTGTCTTTAATGCATGCACTTTGGCTCATTCTCTGTGAATTCTGTCTTAACGATCTCAAAATTTGTCCTTGAATGATTTTATTTTGCCCAAGTAAATTTCTGTCTGTCGTTTCCATTGCAATGAAAATCATATTCCCTTCCTTTTTCAAATGAATGGGCAGGGAAGCTTTTGGAAAAGCACCACGTTTCAGAGCACCAAGTTGTTTCTTTACAGTGGCATAATGCACAATGTGCTTTGCGTGTGGTAGTGAGATCCACACTTAGGCCTTTTTTGTTGTACCTCTCTCTGGGTTTTGATTTCTAACTACTAAAGGAACAACAAAAACCTGCCCACAGTAATGCCCACAGTATTGTTCCCTAATTGGGAAGCTTTAAAGACGTGATAGTCGTAAGTATTGTATTGATTGCAGAGAAATTAAGAATCTCTTTTTATGATTGATTGACTTTGTTTTCTTTTGTTTTGAAGGTTCAGCCTCCATTTTGTACGCCAGATAACAGCACCTACTGGAAAACAGACTGTGGAAATTATGCTGGTGCTCTTATGTATTTCTGCTCATTTTATGTCATCATTGCATACATCATGCTAAATTTGCTTGTTGGTAAGTGAAAATATACTTTAATAACAACAAGGCCCATCTTGGCACGTAGTAGGTTAGATGTGAGTCTGTTGAGCTATACAGGTATGAGGTTACCATATACCTTCACTGTTACCTTATATGCATATGATATTTTTGATACTTCCCTGGCATGGTGTATGCTAAAACTCAGGAAGTTTGGGAATGAAAGTGTTTTGAACAAAAAGATGTGTTGTATTTGTGAAGTGTAGTTACCCTAAGAAACACTGTTTTCTGAGCTTTTCCTTCCTCCAGTTAACTTTTTTCTAACATCATTGGAATTCACCTAATTGACCTTAGAAGATGTTAGATTAGGCATCTCGCCAGCATTTAAGATATAGCTTTTAAAATGTGAGCACAGTGAATATTGATGTACCATGACAGTATGTTACCCATTCAAAATCCTCATCTGAACATCCAGCTAAAGGCATTTATTAATGTGAAGTTTGCACAACAGCATTCATATTCTGTTGAAATCATAGTTGCTTATAGATGTTAACCAGTTAGCATGTAACTACAGGCTTTCTTTATAGTGTATTTTGGTTTTGTGATTTTCAGCTATCATTGTGGAGAATTTCTCATTGTTTTACTCAACTGAAGAAGACCAACTTTTAAGTTACAATGATCTTAGGCATTTTCAAATTATATGGAACATGGTTGATGACAAAAGAGAGGTAAGAAACTCGTTAATGAGCACAGAAATCCAGTAAATTTACATTTTTCCCTTGAAAAAACATAGGGGGAAAACAAAGTGTGCTGACAAAACTCACTGAGTGTTTACTGTTCAAGTTCTAAAAGTTCAGTGAGCATGATCTAACATTGTTCATGGCCCTTCAAATACTAACCTGTATTCTTTACTACTGTGAAGTACTTATAATAGTAGATTTAAAAATAAATTTAGATACACATAGGATCAATACAATGGCATCTTTCCTCTCAGCTCCCTGAGAGTTGTTCCCTTGAAAGTCTACGGGCTCACATTCATTTATGTGTCTGATCTTCAGAAGGGCTTTGCTCAGATTTCAGCACTGTTTCCTGTAAGATCCTCGTAGAGAAGCTGATGAAGTATGGGCTGGATGAGAAGATGATGAAGTGAACTGAAAACGGGCTGAATGGCCAGGCCCAGAGGGTAATGATTAGCAGCCCAGATTCTAGCTGGAGACCACTAACTAGTCGTGTACCCCAGGGGTCCAATCCTGTTCAACATCTTCTTTAATGACCTGGGTGATGGGGCAGAGGGCACCCTCAGCAAGTTTGCAGAT
>JAVKLA010000008.1:3760238-3772829 GCA_034782735.1 Sagittarius serpentarius
CCAGAGGCAACGGGCACAAGCTGAAACACGGGAGGTTCCCTCTGAACATCAGGAAACACTTTGTCACTGTGAGGGTGGTTGTGGAGTCTCTACTCTTAGAGATACTCAAAAGCTGCCTGGACATGGTCCTGTGAAACTGGCTTTAAGAGGCCCTGCTTAAGCAGAGGGTGTCAGACAAGGTGAACTCTAGAGGTCCCTTCCACCTCAACCATTCTGTGATTCTGGGATGAGAAGAACATCTGGGAGACTGAGCTGTTCTGATCCGCACAGAAGTTAAATCATCATCTGAATGATTCATGACTTCATTAAGTCATAAGAATATGAACAAGTTGGTTGCTTGTGGTTGGCACATGGCTGTGCTGGCGATGGAAGCCACAGTCTGTACTGATGGAGGTGGAGAGTTCTGCATCCATCACGCCCTGCACTGACAGTATTTCTCTCTGATGTGGAACAACACATTACAGCAAAAATAGTTCCAGTCAGGCTCATTTAGCAGAACAAAATATGTAAGGAGTATGGATACTACAGTTTCAGAGGGAAATACTTTCAGTCCTAATTTTTTAATGGCAGATCAAAATTGTTGTCACAAAAAGTGCAACATGTGCTAGGTTGACTCTTAGAACAGAAGACCTTTGAAAAGCCAGTAAACTCCCGACATTCTTCTGTCCAAAGATGCACAGAGAAGGCGACAGGTTTACAGCCAGGTATAGGCCTGGCTGTGAATGTTTAAATTGTAGTTTAATTTCAGTTTTTCAAAGGCAGCTCTTTGGGCATATGATTCTCATTACAGATTAATTCAAATGGGGAAACTAAATCCCCAAGCAATTTTGAAAATTTCTGGCAAAATTAACAGCACAGATTCTCATTGTGTATCAGTCAAGTAGCAGCAAAGACTTCCATGAATGTGCTGAAGAGCTGGCTGCATGTGTATGTTCTTCAGTAATGTATTCACAGTGACTTAAATAGGCCAAGGTTTGACACAGAGCCTTTGGAGAAATAGTGTTTCTCTCACTGATCAGGTTGAATGTCTGGGTTGGTTGTTAGGTCACAGTAACAATTTACCATCTATTATGCAATTTTACCCAGGGAGTAATCCCTACCTTCCGAGTGAAATTTCTGCTGAGGCTTCTGCGGGGCAGGCTGGAGGTGGATCTCGACAAGGACAAGCTGCTCTTCAAGCACATGTGCTACGAAATGGAACGGCTGCATAATGGTGGTGATGTCACTTTCCATGATGTGCTCAGGTACTCTGAGATTTTCTCTAAATTTGTAGAATGGGTATAATGGCCTGTGTTTCTCTCCAGGCTAACAGATATTTGTTAGGCTTGGGAAAAGACAAGACTGGTAGCCACAGAGGCACTGCCATTTTAAGTGTAATACAAAAATTAGATTTCCCTTTTTGTCCTGCAAAAATATTAGTGATGGAAAACACAGGTCCTAGGGAATCAGCTCTAAGTAATTTTAACATTTTCATTGGAGACAGTTTGTCATAAACAGCAGTCGTGTGTTGCTCTTGTATCCCAAGTAACAAAATGTTCTCCCCACATGCGTAGCAATATGACAGTGAATCTGACTAGAAATAAAATAGAAATGGGAACATTGTCCAAGTGTAAACACTTAGGGGAAAAAAACCCAACAGACCCCCACAAGTGCCCTAGTTGCTCACAGTTCAGCAGCTCACCTGTATTGGATAGCTAGATGTAGGTGATAAGGTCTTCATTTGTTTTGAGCACCACAAATCTCTTCTGGAATCATCTCAGCATTTTTTAGCTTCAGATGTGAATTTATTGTACACACCGGCATTATGTATTTTTGCACTAAGGTCTTCAGTATGAGCTTTGATTTTCTAAATTAAAATGTAAGATCACCAGCATTTAAAAGAAAAATCTTATGTTTCTTCCAGCATGCTTTCATATAGGTCTGTTGATATCAGAAAAAGTCTTCAACTGGAAGAGCTGCTTGCTAGGGAACAACTGGAATATACCATAGAAGAGGAGGTAGCCAAACAAACCATACGCATGTGGCTGAAGAAGTGCTTAAAGCGAATCAGAGCAGTAAGTCAAGCTAAACCAGGATCTAAATGGTTGCAGAAATTGTACTGCTCAACAGTGCTGGAATTTGTTGTCGCTATGCTTCGTTTGCTCTGGAGTCACAATAATATTTATGTGAAGAAGTATGTAGCAATTGCTAACTCAGCAAAAACCAGTATGTTACAGCTCAATTGAAAGCACTACAAAAATAAGCATCTTTTGAAGGCAAAAACTGTCTTCCTGCCAAAAATTTATCTGTCTTTTCAATACATCACGAAGATGCATGTGCAGAGACCAAGGTCAAAGGAATAAAGAATAAACAGTGTAATTTGATGAAACCTTATAGGCCTAATCCTTCCTCACAGAATGTAATTGTATAATGTCCTAGCCTCTGCTGGCAGAAGATACAATGATCAGTCACCAGCAGATGACTCTTCAGATGGAACCCGTGTCAAGATACAACATTTGAGTGAGCCATTACAGTACCTGTGCGTGCAAATGAGCACTGTGTACACGCAGGTCAGGTATATTAACCGCGGCGCACAGTAGCTGTGTCTATGCCAGTAAATGAAGCAGGGCCAAGGCATTGACTCAGGACTGGGGTGGGGTCACCCCTACTTGCCAGCATGTTCCTCGGCACAGTTTTGGCCTGTGCGTGCTCGTTCTCTCCCAGACCACTGCCGTACAAGCATCACGGCCCTCGAGGCGTGGGTCGGGGTGGAGACTGCGCCCAGTAGGCAGTGGTTGAAGCTGTCTTGTGTGGTAGAGGGAAGGTTAGCCAGGTCATGCAAGTCCTGGCGTGTCACTTGGCTTCAGCACTGCAGGAAATCCCAGTCTGTTAAATTTACTAGTGTAGACCTAGCCAGTACTTCTCTATTCTCTTTACACAGTGCTTCTGATCATCAGAAACATTTTTGCCTTTGCTCAGGATAGCTACAATATGTGCTGGCTGAAGTTTGTCTTGGATGAAATTTATATGAAAAAAAATCAGGAAATTTGAATTACATTTGGAGTTATTCTCCTCTTTTCTTACAAAAAGAACTCTTCCTTTATATAAAAAGTCACAACCTGGTTGCCTTGATGACTGATTTTTCAGTTACTGTAAGGCTGAGTCCAGTTTTGATGCATATATTTTTTATTTTTATGAAAGCTTACTTCTTGTGAGTGGAGGTTTTCTGTAGAGATCTAGGATCATGGGATCTTTTTCTGTTTGTAAGTTTATAAAAATCAGAACTGGACAATTTAAATGTAATGTACATTCCAGCTGCAACATCGATGTTCAAGGCATATTCAGGTAGATAGTTTCATTTTGATCTCATCTCTGTAATAATAATGGCAGTAAATTTAATCTCAGCTCTCAATTCTGGGTTTGTTCAACTCTGTTGTTCATTTCATTATGATATCAAATTACACTATGTTAAAGTAAATATGCTATTCATTTCACTCTAATAATATGGTTCAGATCATTTCACATTATATCAGCCTTTTATAAACTGAATGTAATTATGCAAGTTAATATATCTTTTCAAATTCTCTTGTTAGTCTCTAAGTCTCCCTAGAGGGAGCATGTGAAAACTGCCCAGGAAAGTGAAACCCTTCCTAAGGACTGTTTATTTTAATTTAAAAGCAAATTAGATTGTAAGATCATAATGGTAGTGGTTTTGTTTTTCTATTTGTACTGTAAATCTATACTCAGTCCCAAGGTTTCCACTACTGTTTTATTCAGTCTTATTGACAGCCTGTTCCAAAGTCCATGAAAGAAATCAGAATTTTTTCATTGCCTTCATGTAATTTTCAGTGAATCTCTACCAATTTCCTTGTTTCTTTTTCTTTGCAAGAACTTTTAACTCATACATTCAAAACTTTATATGTTTTTAAGCTCTAGGTTTAAACCAACAATTGAGCAACTTGCCTTCCACTTAATATAGTTTTTAAGTTTCATCCTCTGTTCTCTACATAAGGGGAAGACATATGCTGGAAGTCACTTATTTAAATGGCGACCATCTGATACACGTCGCTTTATTGATGCACCTGGTATCCACATCTGGTGCTCACTGTTTGGTTAAATATTTAGAAGGCTTTAAAAAAATCAAACACTGTGACACACCAATGAGAACATTTTGTTGTCACGTATTATACCTTGACAGAAACAACAGCAGTCGTGCAGCATTATCCATAGTCTACGGGAGAGTCAACAGCAGGAGTTGAGCCGGTTTCTGAATCCTCCCAGCATTGAGACAACACAGCCGAGTGAAGATATGAACGCTGTTAATCAGGATAACAGTGCACAGCCAGAGGTATGTTAACCAGAAGACTATCAGCTACTCAGAACAAATCCAGAAAACTTCCATGTTTCTTATTTGTTCTTTTTTAAACATCATTTTAACTGGGAAGGTTGAAAGCAATATCTTGTTTTGCTTCAGTCTTTGCCTTCAGACGTAAAGGCGAGGTGGTCTAAGGCGGTAATTCCCCAGCTTAGTCAGCTGTCTCGCTAGCACCGTAAAGGGCAAACTCAGCTGTATGGCTCCGGCAGCACCAGCTCTCAGCTCTCGCATGAGCTGTGTACAGGCTCAGGGGTGTGAAGCTTTCCTGTTCAAGCATTCTGAAGCAGTGTTTACGTGGCGAGTGATAACATTGGGCATGCTGGGTGCCCTGAGTAGGAGTCCTGGGCTCTTCCAGAGTAGGGAATGAAGAAGGTACAACATAAGGACTCCACTGTAGAAGGCTGAGAACAATTTTTTACGCTTCAGTGGGACTGTATAATGTAATTGAGCCCAAATGGCCTTTTTATTTTTTCCTGTTAGTAGTAGCTTTCTGGGGCAGTGAAGAATAGAAACCATGCTGCCTTTATAAATGGCAATATGTTTTGTTTGTCGTCATGTATAAATCTTTTAAATAGAACAGAAAGATAACCCTACTTAGGATTATCCCCATGCAATGAGGAGCTGTGACTGAGATTCTTTATCCTCTGTTCAGACAAGTAGCCAGCAGCAGCTCCTTAGCCCAACACTTTCTGACAGAGGTAGCTATCGACAAGACTCGGCAGATGCTGGGAAACCTCAGCGGAAATTTGGACAATGGCGTTTGCCATCAGGTAGGTGAAAAATGCTTATCAGTAGAATCCCCACATGCCAAATCACTGCTGTACAATAACAAGGCCATGAGAGGCTTCATGATTCACAGCTCTACCTCCCGCTTGCTGCTTGCACCCACATCAGGGTTTTTCTACCCTCTTGCATGATGAAATCCAGCAATCTCTCCCCTTCCTCCCAGTTACGAAAGTTTGGAAGATGGGCCCAAGCACTGCCATGTGCAGGTGGTTGGGTTTTTTTATTTTTTCATACATTTACTCAGGATCTTTGGATTGGGGGCTATACCGTCCCATATATTCAGATAGGATCTTGTACATTTAGAGTTCTCTTTTATCATGTAAAGCACAGTGAAAATGAATCAAGTTTTTCCTAGCAGTAGTAACTTCTGAGTGCCTTGTCTTGTCTAGGTATACCAGGCGTATGATTTTATATATATATATAAAATATAAATAATAAATTTTTATATCTTCACTTCAGCTGGGAATTGGCCAGGTGTACAATCAGTTTCCCATTTATTTTCTCAGAAACAGGAAACATCCTCAAGTTATTCTAGTAACTAAAGTTCGCTAGAAAAGAAAGGCTAGACTATGCCTTATAGAAGGGTGCTTATAGGAGGGTGGGAGAGGTGCATAGGTACAGTCTCAGGCCTTATGAAGTCTTTATCTCAAGAGCACTCTCCACCACCTGAAATATTCTCTCTGAAAGTGCATATTGACCTCTGCTGCCTGCCACACTGGTGACCAGCAGGTGAGGTGTGTGCCCATCAACCTGCTTTCAGCTGTCATCAGTCACTCCTGCTCTGAGTTGGAGCGCTGCCTTCGAAGGCTGCCGCTCTTCAGACCCTAATCATATCTAGGTGGAAGCAGAAAAGGTGGTCATGCTATGAGTACCATTAACCCTACTTTTGTGACCAGACTACTTGTCCGAGAAACAGGATGGCTTAATAGAGAGCTTTCAGTCCAGTTTTTCCACTTAAATGTCACTGAGCAGCAAAGATCGACATTTTGTTGGAACAGAGAGAAAGAGTAAAAGGGGGAGGGTGCTAAGGAGGAATCATACTCCGGTAGCCAACTGGATAGGTTTTTCAAGTGAGGATGAGGAGTTCAGAGTTTCCTTTCTTGGCACTGATCTTAGCCATGTCAGTCTTGAATGTTCCTCGGTGGATGGTCTCAGAAAAGGAGGGTCACCTCCATGCACGGTGCTGCCTGGCAGATGGTAAGTAGTCTGCCTCCGATCTAAGACAGAGATGTATTTAAGATCTTGAATAGCATCATTAAGATCAACTGCTGTTTTTATATACTTACACATGTGTTTTAGCGCTTTCCTAAAGCCATACCAGCACCTTGTACTGGCTTCCACCCTTAGGCCATAGTTAAATACCACTTTCTAGCTGTAGCTGCCACCCCTAAATGCACTTTTCCTTCACTTTTTCTGGCACTTACTACTTTCACTATTCTGCCAGCAGGTCAGCTCAGGTAAGTACTGCCTAAACCATTTAGGCTGCTATTAGCCAGGTAAGGAGAGATCTATTTCATCAGCTATCCCAGCAGAAGGAAATGAGGCACTGCTCAGTTAAACCGCTCTGCCAGCAGATTAGTGGGAGCAGTGTGAACAGCTGGAGCTGAAAAAACCCCAAACATGGGAACAGAGCCCTCGTCTTTCTGCACTAAGTCAGTTTAAAGCTGGCCCAGTCCAGCTAGTTCTGTGTACCTGAATTCTAAGCAAAAACATTCAGGAAGCAGATCTACTCTAACACAGACCTTTCTGTTTCGTTTCATAGCCCCCAAACCAATAAGCCATTCAGTGTCTTCAGTCAACCTCCGCTTTGGTGGACGTTCAACTATGAAATCTGTTGTATGCAAAATGAATCCCATGTCTGATGCTGCTTCTTGTGGATCAGAAGTCAAGAAATGGTGGACAAGGCAATTAACTGTGGAGAGTGATGAGAGTGGGGAGGACCTTCTTGATATCTGAGAAAAATTTAAGTCATACTACAACAACAACCACTTCAAGTACAATCTGATTTTCTATGTTTAGAATTGGAGACGCTGTGTGATGTAGGATTTCTTTAAAATCAATGTCATAAATTCTTTCAAATGCTTATCCTTCTGCCATATGAAGCATAGCACACACTTACATGTTAGAATTCCCCTCTATGGGTACTAACTGTACTTTAAGAAACCTGTATACAATAGCAGTACTAACAAAGCCAGAGAGGCTATATTGCCTTTAGCAGACAGAGCGTTGAAAGATTTCATATGTGCTGTAGCTACATAATGAAAATGTATTTTGATAGACACACCTCTCAAAACCTACACCTTCTTTAACCTATACCGTCCTTCAAAGTGGCAACACTTTACAATACAGGGGTAATGCATTCTTTTTGTGTTTTCCCTCCATTCTTATTTAGTAACATTTCTTTAGAAAGATTTTATTATTCACAAATGACCTGAAGAGGTCAGCACTGACTTCATGTTCAAGGGAAGTATTTTTACAAAGTACAGATTCTGAATTACAATTCTAAGCTTTTTCTGGACCTTTTTTTAAAATATGCAAGATACAGGATAATTCATTTTAAAATCAGAAGGTGAAGGATTGGCTTTTAAAATGTAAATATCTCTGGGGTTTGGTTAATTATGCAAAGAGTTTGATTTTCATAGAGAAAACAGGAAAAAAAAAGAAAAAAAAAAAGACATGGAAACTGTGCATTTAAGCATCCAGCAAAAGGCCTCCATGTGAAAAACATGGTTTATGCTTCATTTTCAGAATATATTGGCTACATATATGTATGCTGTCATTATTCTCCTGTTAATTGGGTCCCATTTCCTTGTGTAGTCGTAAGATAACTTTCTTCTTGTCTGTGTGATAAAAGTTAGCATGTTGGGGGTTCTAATTACAGAGTAGTATTGTACGGCTTTTAAAATACAGTTCAGTTTTGCCTGTATAAGTAGAAGTGAATTTTACTTACCCATGTTACTACTCATGCTACAGCCCTGCAAAGCTAAGGCAAGACACTGTGCTGTGGTTAAGTACCTTTGTCCCTTTTATCCCAATGCATCATATTTTGGCGTGTTAACCCTCTTTTATTTTATGAAGCACCAATAGTGCTACGTTATCGCTGGTGAAAAAGCAGCTATCCCTTTCATAAAAGTTTTTCCAGTGAAAGGCCAATGCTATACAGATACGAAGGTGGAGAAGAAAAGCCACAAAACACAGCAGCGTTTGTTAGGTTCAGAATTTAAGGCTGTCTAAAACTGTGGGGTAAAAATGTACCCTTCCCTCAGGGAAGAACTAAGAGACTGCAAATTTTGTAGCTTGGCCCACGACTGGGTTTTTTAGCATAGCTGGGTCCTTTCTGTTACCATTGTTTCCTATGGAAATGATAGGTTGCTCTAACACGGCCTGATGTGAGATCTTGTAAGAGGCTCACAGTTAACGTACATCACCACTTAAAAATATATATCCTTTAAAAAGCAGACAAAAGCCAGTGCTTTGCGATGTTTTTCTGGCCAAAATATTGAGGTAGAGTGGTCAGAATACAGCATTGTTTTCACAGATGCCTTCACCATAAATGCGAAATTAGTTTTGGCCATAAAATACAGTTTTCTTGGCATTAATCAATGTTTTGTTCCCTGTGTATGGTTGAACATGGTTTAGATTTTTTTCAAAAATAGTCATATTGAACACATCTGTATTTTGTGGTTTCTTTATGTGTTTTGAGGTATATTTAAGTTTAAATCTGGTCAATTGTAACTCTATAGTAATAGAACTTGTGCATTCTCTTGTTTACTAGATTATGAACCATCAACAAAACTTCATATGCAAATCCATTATTTTGTGTTCTGTTTTGTGGCTGTTTAAGTTGAGCTTTTGTATATATGACAAAAAGATAAATATTGGATTTATAAAAGATAATATCTTTGAAAGTTCAATAATATATTGAACTGCAGATCTTTCGGAATCATTCTTGCTGCAAATCTTCTTTCTAAAAAATCTGGCAAACATTTTTTCCTTGCCTTACAGTACTCTGTCAATAAAAGTGAGTTGCTTTAAGCAATATTCCTCCCTCTGGTTTTCATTCAAACTGCATTTGCTAGATCTGGCTTACCTGTGGTAATGCTGCATAGTGGCTAGGTGTGTGGTTTGTACGGGATTATTTCAAGAGATGCTTTCAAACTCTTCTAATTGGAGGAACTTTGTTTTTTTGATAAGTCCAACAACTGACCTCATCAGTACTGCCACAAGGGGTCTCATTCAAAAAATGGGACTAAATAGGATTGCTCATTATTTATTTATATTTAACCCACTTGCTTTGTTTGCTTTAGAGCCTGGATGTGAATATGTATGTGTGCATGTGTGTCTGTGTGTGGCAGGGGAAATTTGTGGTGGAAACATTGGAATGGATTCATAGGCTGCCTTCGAATATCTTCCAAAACAGTGGAGATCACCGTACCGTCTAATTTAACTGGCAAGCTGGCTCTGAGAAAGCAATGCTCACCTGTTTATTCCCCCATTTTACTTTTGCAGCTATAGGAAGTGAAGTGGAGTTAGAAAGGTATCAAAATAATACATGCTAGAGCACCCAGGCGACTAGGTTAAGGTGAAAACCTCCTCAGCGTGGCACCCCTGACATACCTACAAAAGGCGATAACCTCACATTCTGCAGCAGAGCAACCAATGCACATTTGCACGTGAAGGTGAAGAAGCGGAGAAGAGAGTTGAAGAATGACAGAAGTTCAAACCGCCTGCGCAAACAATGGAGAGACACAAAGAGGAAATAGTCCATCAGGAAATCGGAGTCAGTCCAGGCAGCCCGAGAGAAAAGTTCAAACAAGAGCAGACCCTAGACAAAGCTGAACAAAAAATTGCCAGGGGAATATTACGACTTCCAGTGCTTTTGGCTCCTGGAATTAAATCCACGGTTATCCTGTACAAATTAAAAGAAGAAAGTGTTCAAACTCCTTTTCATCCACTAAGAGAGCTCTGTTCCATAGGAAGCAAGCCGTGAAAGTCTTCATGGCTTGGGTGGGCAAAAAGTGTAGTGCATGTTGTCAGTGCTCGAATAAAAAACAGCTTGTGGGAACTCTGAAAACACGCAGCAAAGATGTATCTCAATATCACTCCAAAGTCAGGTCAGATTTTAGACAATCACTTTTGTAATGAAGAAATTAATAACCTGAAACCATTTGCTACTGGAAGATATCCAACTGAATTAAGAGCTAAAAACATAAAGTACACTTTTATCTGGCAAGCTGAAAACACTCTCATGGTTTTAACTAATGGGGACCAATCAGGCTTAAACATCATCAAAATAACATTACATTCAGTATTGTCTGCGTTCGAAGACCACTATCACAGCTTCTGAGAAGCCAAAGATTTAGATGCCAAAAGCAAACGAATGACTTTGTGAGAATAATCTTTTTTGTTCTCTTCTTTTATTCACAATGCACCCGCAGCTCTTGTTATTGTGCAGATAAGGGTATCGTGAATAACTGAAGCAGGAGAAGAGGTCGCACTGTTGTCACCGTACGTTTGGAGCTCCAGCAAGCAAGATGTGTGCTAAACCTCCCACCCAAGAATGTGCAGTCCTTCTCCTGAAACACTTCCACAAGCAAAAACAAACTCTGGCCTGAGCTGTCAGTCAAAATTACCAATAGGATTATCTCAGTTTCCCCGAATTTAGCTTTAGGAGGCTAAATTCATGCCTTCTGTTGAAGGCACTTTAGTCACACTACAGATGAACTTGCCACGATGCATAGGCTGATGCTGGGAAGTTGGCTGCCCTGGTTTGTTCCGTTGCTCTGCAACACAAAGGGAGCCTCACTAGAATTCAATTAACCTTCCTCTTCATCCCAAGGGCGCTAGTGTCGGACCCCATTAGCAGCTGTTGCCCATTGTTCTCAATGAAGAACCTCTAAGTGCCAAGTTATTAACCCATCAGTGAGCTAAGTGTACAGGCAGTGGCTTTTTATCCCCCTTCCACAGGTTCCTGTCTCAGATACTTATTCCAGTACCCTTACTGGTTTCATACTTTTACTTGACTTGCATGTCTGCAGTGGGGAATTTGGGTAAATTACTTGGGCACCTACAAAAGTGTGTTTCTTAAAAGGGTAGCTTACTGGAAAGGCAAGAAATGTCTTAAGTACAGGTAGAAAAGATAAAAAAAAAAAAACCCAACCCTATCCATCAGCCTGAAGAGCTGTTGACATTAGCCTTTTCTTCTTTCTGAATTCAAGCAGCAGTCACCAGTGGCACAAGCCTCCAGTGCCTCAGCAGGCATTGCTTTTGTTTCAGGAAAACTTTTGCCGAGGTTAGAAACAAACTGGTTTATATCAGATAGACATCAGTGAGTCCTAGAGACTTGGGCAGTCGAGTTCCAACTGGATCCTCCACGTGACGGAAGTCACTGCAGTGGGATTACCGTTTATGAGTACATTTACCCCCAAAGGTAAGAGAAGAGAGTTGATCCTTGAGTTCATTGGCAGAGAAGCTGGATGTCGCATCCTCTCTCATGCCCTGTATTCTGGTTTTCTTTTAGGTTTTGCTCTCCAGTTGCACGTGAGGCAAACAGTGCCTTGGCATATTCTGTATTCTCAGTATGTGCCCCCAAGAAATGGGGGATTCAACATAGTTATGATTTCATTGCAATATATCTGATGCCAGATTTTAAGGGTAATGAGTCTTGCTTTTTTGTCTCAGCACCCATTCTACAGAACTACATGTTCTACAGATCAGGTGCTTTCACCGCTCAGATTTTCTAAATTCATACTGCCTGGGGAGTCCGTTTACTGCACATTTCAAAACAAGAAAGAAAAAAAAAACAGGAAAAGGAAAAGGAAAAAAAGATAAAAAGAGAAAAAGAAAAAGAGGGAAAAAAAGAAAAAAGAAAAAGGAGTGACCTGGGTGTTGGGCTTTCTTTTTGGTTTTGTTTGTTTTGTTTCATGTTCTCAGCTATTTAAAAAGAAAAAGTCTGTGTTTCTACATAAAGACAAGCTTCTCGGTTGTTCTGACCAAGCTAAGGAAACAAAAAATGTTTTACCTTTTTCTTAATGTGTCCATTTCTCAAATGCACCTCAGTTTTGAAATGAAGAGTTTAAAATGTCATCAAAACCTGTTTGCTGTAATTGTCTTAAAATTGTCAGTCCTTTGGTCAACGAAAAAACTATTTTCCCTGTGTATTTTTATCATGCACAAAAATTTGCCCAGATTTTTTTTTGTAAGTCCACCAGGAAAAATTTCATCCTGGTGGGTGAAAAACTGGACATGGGCTGGCAGCGTGTGCTTGCAGCCCAGAAAGCCAACCATGTCCTGGGCGGCATCAAAAGCAGCGTGGCCAGCAGGTCGAGGGAGGTGATTCTGCCCCTCTGCTCTCCTGAGACCCCACCTGCAGAGCTGCGTTCAGCTCTGGGGCCCCCAACATAAGAAGGACACGGACCTGTTGGAGCGAGTCCAGAGGAGGCCACAAAGAT
>JAVKLA010000008.1:3778276-3793453 GCA_034782735.1 Sagittarius serpentarius
CCAGGCTGAACAACCCCAACTCCCTCAGCCTGTCCTCACAGGAGAGGGGCTCCAGCCCTCTGATCATCTTCGTGGCCCTCCTCTGGACTCGCTCCAACAGGTCCGTGTCCTTCTTATGTTGGGGGCCCCAGAGCTGGACGCAGTGCTGCAGGTGGGGTCTCACCAGAGCAGAGTGGAGGTGCAGAATCGCCTCCCTTGGCGCTCTGGCCACACTCCTTTTGATGCAGCCCAGGACTGGGCTGCAAGCACATGTTGCAAGCTCATGTCAATTTTTTGTCCACCAGCATCCCCAAGTGCTTCTCTGCAGGGCTGTTCTCAATCCATTCATCTCCCAGTCGACATTGATACTGAGGATCGCCCTAATCCAGGTGCAGGACCTTGCACTTGGCCTTGTTGAACCTCATGCGAATGTCTTGCAGCCTAGGGCATCTCCAAAACTGCCCTTTTTCACGCAACTGAATCCAGCTCCCTGCCTGAGATTGAGCTTCAGAAAGTAGGTATCTGAAAGTAGGTTTTTAAATGCTGGTGACCGAATGGGAGCTGGTGTTTCAGTGCCCCTTTTTGTCACTGGAGAGCAATATTGACCAACATGAGTGTTAGAAGCACAGGTCATTTCTAGATCCTTAAGAGTGAAATCCTAAATTTAGGTGCCTTAAACTATGGGTGAATCTCATCCCCCGGATGCCACTCTTGCCCCAAGACAGTCTACTCCATTTCATGCTCAGCAGCTCCTGCAGCCCTCCCTAAGAGAGAAGCAGATACTGAGTCCTCAGCCCTTTCCCCCATCAGAAGAATGCAGCTGTAGGAAGAGGACAGTGCCATGACCAAGAGATGTGACAGAGGACACCAGAGGTGATCACTGAAGGAAAGGGCCCTTCCCATGTAGAGGAAAAAGCATGAGACATACCCAGGATGGCAGAGCAGGTGAGATGGCAAGGAGTCAGTACAGGCAGTGCACAGCACACATACCGTTGGCGTGGAAAAAGTCCTTCAGACCTACTAGCTGGTGTCGGCAGATATGGTTATTTTATATAAGAAACATTGTAAATTCCAAAATGAGCTGCTTCCTCGGGGCTGGGGAGCAGGGTGCCATGGGGACCTCAGGAACAAGTGTTGCGGGCAGAGGCAGGGCCCATAACAGGGCCACCACCAGCCCCTGACATTTTTGGGGAGCAACAAGCTGAGGCCCCAGCCCGGCCAGAGACAGCACAGAGACAGAACTGAGCATAGGCACCCCCTCGGCATTGCTGGAGCTGAGATGGGGCATGGTTGAGCTGAAATGGGGCTCAGGATCCTGGGCGGGTAATCCCAGGTGAGGCCCATTGAGGACAATAAGGTCTGGCGGGGCCCTCAGGGCCATGCACCGTATCTCGGAGGAAGTCTTTAATAATGCTAAAAGAAGTTTCCTCACTGAATCCCTTTAGTGTCCTAGATCTACTGGGGAGCTGAGTACAAACAAGCCAAGACCCACACTAAAAGTAACGCCATGAAATCCGTATGTAGCCATGTACATTTTCCCACCGGCGTGTCTAACATCAGCTTTCCTCTCTTGCTATGGCGAAAGACTCAGCTACAAATGAAGTTCAGATGATCGACCTGGAAGTGACACTACCTCCTAAAGGCTGAATCATGCAAGCATTTTTAAGCCACAGAGATGTTTTGCTTTTCCCCATCCAGCTCTAGAGGTGTTGACTACCCCTTGTCAGAAACCATTGCCCAGTCTGACAGTGGAACACCACTTTAATTCTTCTTAGGCAAACTCAGACTGATTGTCTTAGACAGTTTAAATCTTTGGTCGAAGATTACCTGGCTGATTTTGCCTATAGCAAATTAGGGAGCACATGCATGTGTCACTTTGCAGGTCTATAGGCCCAAACCTTGCTCTTACTAACATAAATGCCTGCCTTAGCTGTTTAATTTCTAAGGCTGAAAAAGCCTGCCAAATACTTTTATATATATATACATATATATATATAAATGGAAGTGTCTGCTTTTGTCTGTTAGAATGTGAAATAAGGCATTGAATAATTAGGGGCTTCCCTGTTATTTCAGTTGCATACTTAGATTGCCACTGTTTATGCTAATTTTTAATTAACAGATGGTATTTATTTTATATCTGTATTCTCAGTTATTTTCTGTGCTCCTTGGCAAAGTTATGAAGCAAGTCAAATGGGGAGAAGGTTCTTGAGGCTGCAGGGGATGACAGAGAAGATGCAGAGACAGCAGAGAGCCAGGAGCTTGTACCTCCTCCAGAAAGCCTGAGGGTCTTTGGTGAGGTCCAGAAAGCCAGTGGCCAGGCCTGAAAGGGGATGGGAAGAATTTCCCAGGGGGCAAAAGGAACTGGGAAAGCTGTGGCTCATTCAAATTTCCACGTACACATTTAACAGCCTCCAAAATCAGGTGATCAGCAAGTCCATAGCTACAGAGGACTGGTGCATTCATCCAGCTGTGCAACAAGGGCTCATAACTGAAGATGTATAAGCTAAAATCTTAGGACTTCTTCAAACTCAACCAGGAAGACGCTTGGGGGGAAAAAAAAAAAAAAGGCATCCCAGAATCCCTGATCACTAGAGAAAGGTCAAAAGAGCTGCTTGCAGATAGTAAGGTGATCATTTGGACAATGTTGATATTGATTGCCCAGGTCAATTCCATTAAATGAATCTCATCTTTGACAGACATGCAGTTTGGGCTCTGCTGAAGCCAAAGCAGTAAATCGGAACTTGTAATTAGGTACAACAGGTCTAGAAAGCCAGTAACCTCCAGCAGGATGGGATAATGTGCATCCAGGGGTTGTATCTTCTTCCATTGGCTAAGCCGTATCTGGAAACTGACGTTTACTTATGCACCAGGTTCAGCCAATAAAAAACGCATCTCTGCCAAAATAAGAGGGTCCATTGAGTTTTTAAGATGGTATAATTATAGTAGTTTATATTCACCAGTCTCAGCAGTGTGATTTGTATATAGAGTGGTAAAGGGGAGGGCTTATGGGGGGGTTATCTGCAGCCTTCTGCATTCTGCAGAAAAGACAGTTCTTGCAGTAGACCGAAAACTCTTCATGGCAGGCATCTCACTATCTCTTCATTTTCCTTCTGTACCTTTTTCAAACTCTACTTTTGATGAACCCGTTCGTAGATGTTCGATTTTAGACAAAAAGGAAAAGCGTAGTCTGCTCACTGTCAAACACCGCTCAGTGTACAAGCCAGAACTACAAATGAGAGTCTTGTTGGCTTTTCTTCAGGTGCGCTGCTATGGCTAGACTGTACTACATCTGCCTCAATATTTTGCAGCAGGAGACACTGCTACTATTCCCTCACTTTTGTGAATTTTCAGTCCATCCGTGAAGCTAATGGAGAAAGTGTCATGCTCCGTCTTTCTTTTTTTTTATTAAAAGATATTGGCAATGACTCAGCTTTTTAAAAAAATTATGGTTGCCTTCATTGCTGTCACACTTCTTTTTCAGCTCTGCAGTTTTCCTCTTGATGTGAAGCTGCGTAATGGCTTTGTGCCCCATAAAGTTATCTCAACCAAAACCTGCTGCAACACTTACCTAATTAAGTTCTAGTACTAAGATGGGTCCTCCGACATCAATCCTTACTATGTAGGTTATATCAGCTGAAATCTCGACCACTGCCAGGTGGTTTCTATATTTTTGGTCTCCCAGGTAGAGTTTTCAAATAATGTCCAAGCTGCAAGAGACCACAGCTTGCCTGCTATTAGGTGACTGTGAGCCTGCTTTGATGACTGTTAGGACTAATTGAGAGGCACATCATTTTCATAGATAATAGGGCCACAGGGACTATTAGATCATGTCCTCTCAAGTTACATATATATATCACAGGCTGTTGAATTTCACAGTGTTGCTTTTGCATTCAGCCCAGCCAATAGTTTCAAGCTGATCGAGGCTGTATTCCTAGTCCCCGTCAATGAGAGCAATGTCCTCCATGGCCTGAGAGAAACAGCTTACCTTTTTTGGGGCCCCAAGAGAAAGAGCCCTTGGATGCTCACCAGGCCACACATGTATCAGTCACATGTATCACTGGGAATCAGTAAATCCATGGTAGTCTTTGCTGTCATGGAGGCCATCCATTGTTTAGGCTACTGGTCACACGTATATGGTTGTGTAATCTAGGAGGAGAGACACTGCACTGGGCTCGTCAACAAAACCGATGCCCTGACTGAGGTTTCTCTAGGACAGTTTTTGGATGATATAAACAAAGTGATCTAATTTAAACATCCTCAAGGGGCTGGCCAACGCTATGAGTGTTTACTGCACACTGGACACAGCAGAGGTATACGTAATCTTCTCATATTTTGGAATGCCACCCTCAGCCTCCTGAGTCAGGCCAGCTTCCTCTCTCTGCCCAGTTACACAAAATGTTATGACAGCACATATTTGCTGTGTTAGCAACACTATCTTGTTAGCCCAGTGTATTGCAGCTATACTAAGCAGCAGAGCACAAGTAAATAGCTCACCTCTGTCCTTCCCTCCTGAAGAATTTTAATGATGTTCAGCAAAACTTGTGGGAATGGAGGCAACTTTATCCAGGGGGATTTGAGGAAAACTGGATGCTTTTGCAAGTCATCACCTTTTCTAACGCTAACTTTCCATAGTCTTGGTGGCTATGATTCAGTAGAAGTGGTTGTGTGTGACACAAGGCCCACTGGTTTTGCCAGATCCACCACCCTCAAGGGACGATCAAGACCAACGTATGTGTCTCCACCTGGACTCATGATTCTGGACTGACCTTTTCATTCCCAGATACCTTTCCTTTTAAATTGCTTTCTCTACTGTTTGTATTCACCCTGGAAGTTCAACCAGGTGGTGGAACAGTTTCTACTGCTCAGCGTGCTCTCTGTCCTCCTCCTAGCGGGAAGGAAGCTGTATTTCCCAATACAGCCTGCAAGAGAATGTCATCACACTCCATCATTCCTGATGTACGCTTAAGCTCATGAGGGCAAATTTCCTCTTGTATTTCTGGATATTCTCACATGGCTGTCACTACACTCCCACCAGAACTCTTTGCCCCACGGGATAAATATACAGGCCAGGTCCACAAAAATGTCAGCTTTTAACCTTAACGCTGCTCCCTTGGGAGCAGGAGTTGGGTCCTGTTCCATATGGTCATCGTACGCTTAAGCAAGGTCGTACCCTGGAGTTACAGTAGTCCTCAATACTTGTTTGGGGATTCTTGGACTCCACCACGTAGGTCACACCCACTGTTTTATTTCCATTACCTCCCTGAGATGTCAACGAAGGTCTGTCAACTGCCCTCTTTCCTCAGGGAGGCAACAGCCCAATATCCAAGTGGCCAGTTTGTAATGGCTGGCTACAGGACCAGCAGGAGGGAATTTCTGCCCTATGCACCAAGGAAGCAGGGGCAATGAAGAGAGGAGCCAGACCTAAGGGCCTTCTCAAAGCTACTGAATCAAGAGTGGCAAGGTTTGAAGGGGAAAGACCCTTCCTTACAAAAAGGAGGTTTTGGCATGAAGTGAGCCCTAACAGCCACAGTAGAAATGACACCGATTTTTCTTATCCTCCTTGGAGATCAAGAAGCCATGCAGAGCACGCAGATAGACTCGTCCTTTTCGAGACGTCTAAGATTACTTAGACTTCATTTATATAAAAGCCAGTTCCTCTCTGGGTCCCCAGGCAGAATATTCAAAGAAAGATGGGAAACATAAAAACAGGCTACCTCCTGGCTTGCCTTATTAGAAAATCAATCATTCTGGTGTGAATGGGATCAGTTAGATTTAGTTGATGCTAGTAGAAGGGAATACAAGCTCTCCTCCTGCCTTCACAGCCATTTTCTTCATTTATCTCTTAATTAACTTTTCAGAGCACACGAAGAACAGAAACAGCCCATCTTTCCCTCCCGCTTCAGAAACTATTCTTTAATATTGCCCGGCAGAGGCTCAAGATTTGTTTAGCACTCTGCAGTTAAGTGAGGAAGAGCAAGGCAGTTATCAGGGTGTACTAAAGAGATTTGAACTATATCGTAACCCTATAAAGCTTTATATATTCATATAGGAAGTGAAAAAGCGAAGGAAACTCTTGGACTTCTTAATGTTGCTCAGTGCCCGAGATGAGACCTTCTGCATTGCTGGGGGCCTTGCAGTCACAGCTCCGCAGCTTGCCTTTCACTGCCAGCTCTGCATCCTTTCGCTCAGGCTGCCAAGGCAGCATTTCCCAGAGCCTCCAGGGCTGTATTTTTCCCTTGCTCCCCCCATACTGTTGCTCTCATGTCATTATTCTCATGGCCTTGCACATGCAAACCCTGCTAGTGTCGTTATAGCAGATTCTCCTTTTTGCCGTTGGCATGAGAGTCCCACCTTCCTTCCCCTCTTTTTCCTATCCTTGATTGCAGCTTTTGGTTTACATTATGGGACCCAATAAAATGCATGCACTGAGCTTAACAACCAAGAGCAGCACCTACCCCTCATCAAAGCATGCTCCTGTCAGTGCTAATAGCACCATAAGCAAGAAGAGCAAGAGAGGGTTTGAGCAGGTCCTGGACAAAGAGTATGTAGTTAACACAGGAAACGTTGGGGGGGACGGGGGGGTTGGGGCACGACACCCTGCTGGACTGGAAAGGGCACCTGGGGAGGATGTTTGACTAGGGACGCCAATCACTTCTTCTCCTGGCTGGCCCTGGGGAAAGCCTTTCAGCTTTTTCTTTCGCTCGCTCTCTCTTCTATTTTTCCCCCAAAGTAACTTTCACAATTACAGCAGATGTGTGTTAGCAGCTGTAGACCCTGCTAAGAAATCTATGAGCATGTGAACCTGGCTCAACACCCTTTGTGAAGCAATAACAAAGCTAAGTCTCTAGTGTTAGGGATACTGTCTTGGTAGGCTTCTGGAGTTCCCAAGTAGAGTATAATGGGGATTAGAGAAAAAGGCAATTAGAAGAGCCAGAGCAGAGGAGACAGCCTCAGATCAGGATTCAAGGCTTGGAAGTAAAATCAAGACAATACAGAAGTCCACTGAACTATGAGATCATAAACCATTAAGATGATACAGAGCTAGGACAAAACTTCCAGTCAAAAGCCTAAAAAAATGCTGTCAGAGTGAGTTTGTAAAAAAACAGCACAAAAATTGTTCAAAGGGTAGAAGCACAGACATTAGAAATGTTCAGTCTTCAGACAGCTTTTGTGTTTTTAAGAAGCAAAATCATTTTATGAAAGTCTGGAGACATAGACTAACAATACTGAAAAAGACACAGAGTGAAAGTGCTATAATAATCATCGTTGTTAGCAAGGCTTCACCGATAGCCAAGACTTTTGCAAGTAGGGAATCAAGAGGATTTGTTCTGCCAACTGTTTAAGATACAGCTACATCCAGGGAGTACAATAACATATAATTATCAATGTATTAACTTATAATTATTAACATTATTAGCATATTATTATCAAAATATAATTATTAATGATAAAGGATCCAGTGTTTATTTCTGCTGAAAATTAACAGTTATAATCAGTGCTTCAATGTCGTTCGTTAAATTTGGTGTGCTAGATAACAGACTACAGTCTTACTGTTCGGAGGTTGAATGCTTTGAAAAACTGCATGATTTCAAACATATTTTTGCACATCCTATATAGCATAGCAATAATCTTGCCAGCCTGTGGAAGTGATGTGAAAACCATTCCGAAGTTATTTTAAGGGGCAAAGGAATCTAATTCAAACTGCTTTGAATATGGCACCACTCAGTTATAGGGCAGTCCCTGCTCCCAGGGGACCTGTTTAACATAAAGCTTGGAAATTTCAGCTGGTTACTAGCTGCTGAAGTTAAAAACAGAGAAAATGTGAATTCCTACAACCACCATGTAAAAGCAGAGTGGATTATGATCCAGAATGACATCACTTATCACCTTGGTGGGTCCTATGAGGCGATCAGGAAGGAGTGGAGACCAGGAGCTGACGCAGGAGGCCCTTTGGCGCTTCCGCAAGAGGCAATGGAGCCCTGAGTCCACGTGGCCCTTTGACAGGGTGGCTCGTTTCGAATTGAAACAGTAGTAGAGTAAGTAGCCACTATGAAGCCAACAGGGAGAAGCTCTCTCACACAGGTTTTTCCATGTATAGGTCAGTTGGCAGACACCTGGCTGCTCTCACAACGTGACTAAACCAGTCTCAGACGGTGACAACTCAACGTGAGTGACTGGGACACTGCCCAGGCCTCCAGCCAGGCTCTAACCACAGCCTCGGTCATACAGCCTTGACCCATACATGATTTTACAAGGTCACCAAACAATGGCCATCCCGTAAGTATCACCACACCCAGCTCTTTCTCCTCCTCCTGCTGTTTTCAGTTTATGAACCCACAGCAGTAATTGCTACAGCGGTACTTGTTATTCATCCTTAAATTCCTGAAGTTTCACTTTGTGTTATTAAATTTCATGACAGCTCTAACACCCTAACCTGCAGGGTCATCTACGTTGTACAAAACACTCATATTCTCTGTGATATTAATGACGCCAACCAGCTTTATGGCATCAGCACTAGAAAATTCATCTGTGAAATGCCAACCTTTATTGCCAAGGTCACTAATGAAAATAACCAAGCAAATTTTTTCACAAGATTAATTCTTGAGGGGAAAAAAAAGCAAACCAGACTTTTTTTTTCAGTAACATTATCTCATTTCTATAAAGAAATTTGAAACCTGAAACATTGGCTCCTTGCTTGGAGCTGTTGGCCATTTCAAAACATGTTCTATGTATATCTTATAAATTATTCCTTGCAGAGGTATAAAATGAAATTTTTCATGTATGAATAATTTCCCTCAAGTTAAGGAGGTTTTGTATAGATAGAGAAAGCATTTGAAAAAGCTTATGACCAAGTCACAGCTGCAAAGCCAAGTGCCTTTATGCACTGTTGTAAGCTGCACATTTATGTAAGTCTTGCACTTCCTTGCCCTGCTTTTTCAACCAGTACTACAGCAAAGAGCAAAGGCAGTGACAGAGAGAAGTGCCAGACCTGTGCTGTCAGTCTTGGGACAGCCCCAACTCGGGAACTGCCTTGGCTACTGATGCGAATCCTGTGCTACATCCCATCTCTCCCGAGCGTTAACTGTGGTAGCCTCCATCTCCCGCGTATGTGAGATAATTAGCAAGCAGCGCTCCTCAATGAAACTCGTAATTCCCTTTTGCTTTTCTCTTTTAATTAAAACAACTCCCTATCATATTTTCTTGATTTGTCTGAGGCGATAGCCACAACTCTGCCTGTCAGCAAACAGCAGTAATTCCACAGCTATCTCTGGGAACCAAATGACACAAGTAAAAGAATAAATCCCTGATGTCAGGGGCTGCTGTTGATTCATTCTACCGAGACTGACAGTCAATCTGATATCATTTCTGAGGTCAGAGTACATAAATAGCAGCTTATGCTGGTTTTTCCCTCCTAAGCCCATATCTTGTATGGATTCATTTCCGGTAAATGGGTTCGTAAAATGCCTTCGGAGAATGTTTAGAGATGAACATCGTAATGGGGATTAGTACTTTTCTGTTTCCAAGTTGTTTTTCTTTCACCGTAGCATCTGGTCTCTTTGGCAGCATGGGAACATGCCATTAGCAAATAATATTATTGCCCTTAGAAGACACTCACATTTCTGGCTGGCTGTCCCTTACGGCCCTCAATATAAACAATTTGGGCAAAAACTTCCCAAAAGGCTGAGGTTGTTTTGCGAAGTGTTGGTGGGGGGATGGATTTTGGAAGTATTTAAGTACTGAAACATATTTTTCACAACTCCTTTGCTCACGCTTCATCATCTTTACCGTAAAATGAACAGGAGGTCATAGCTGCAGCCACATCTCTTTCCACATGTTCCAGGGCACGTAACTGAGGGCAAAAGTCCTGGTCACCAACAAACTATCCCATGGGTTTTCTGCCTGTGTTCAACACCTCTGGACCCTGGAGCTAACTTTACTGTTACCTTATTCCAAGGTGTCCAAAAATGCAGGCAAGTGTGGAATGAGACTTCAGATTTTGATTCCTCTGAGGAAGACTAGATTTCAGTTTACAGGCCTGTTTGGAAGATCTGATCAATAGGAAGTATAAAATTGCTCTTGTTAATTTTTCAACAGAGAACTTAGCTGGAAGATGCTGCATGTTATTTTTCTTTCCGGATCAGAAATGTATGAGAAATATAACCAAGACACACTGTAAGAGGAATTATTCCCATAACATCATGGAGAAAATATGTTTTGGTCAAAATATTTTTTAAAGGAAAACAAAGGAACAAAGGCTCACCTGGAGGTTAAAGCAATACATAAGGAGTCAGGAGATAAAGGTTCATTTCCTGGACCTGATATTTTATAGCTGTGTGACCTTGAGTCGTTCATATACAGCTCAGTACTGCTCCCATGGAAGCCAGTGACAAATCTCTCATAACTTTCAGTGGTAAAATAGCTAATGCGGTAAAATGTGAGGCCCTGAAGCACTGTAAGTTGTTAATTTGATGCAGATGTGTGGAGGGACCTCATAAAACCAGTTGTGGTCCTTGACTCCATCTTGGGCCAAACTGCACATCGTCTATCTGGGAATTAATTGGCTTTACTCTTTTTAATATAGCTATTTAGGTTATAACCCCCCCAAATATGCAATGCAATGCAATGCAATGTATAATATAATACGATATGATATGATATGACACGACACGATATGATAGGATATGATATATGATATGACATGACACGACGTGATGTGATGTGGTATATATGTATCAAGTTATAGTAGTATAATAATACAATACAATGTAATTGTAATATAATTATGAAGTTATATATATAACATCCTTACATAAATTCTAAAACTTAGCAAACAACTGCAGACACACTTATATTACAGAAAATGTCATGAGCAGCAGTAATGCAGAGTAGGTACAAAAGAGAAGTCCTAACTGAGCTGTGGGACTCATTGCCCCAGGATGGTGCGCTTAACTAAAAAGTTCAGGAGGACACTGTTTAAGCTCATGGAAGCGCAATCCACTGACAGTTACAAAATTCATAATAACCACAACCCACTCAGATTGTCCCCTGAGCTGCTAAAAGTCAGAGGCTGGTGGAGTATTCAGGAGAAGCATCATATACCTTGTCCTGTTCTTATAATCTGCCTGGAAATATAGTTTTAGCCACAGAGACAGGACACCTAGCTGCACGGAACTGTGTGCAGGTAGTGAACAAACCTGTGTGTCCCCTACATTCTTGCAGAGAGACTCTAACTCCAGACTGCCATGGAAAATGACTTGGGGGTGGTGGGTGGTGGTGCTGTAGACAATTTAGCACATGGTAATTTTAATCATGTGAATGATGCCTCTGAAATTGGGTCTTAAATCAATAGCGTATTTACTACATTACAGAAAGCTCTCAAGCTCTGAGAATAAGCCTGGGAAGGAGAAACAGTCCCTGAGCTGCAAACAAACCCTAAGGAACGGCCGCACTGACAGGCTGCGAGGGGACGGGGAAGGAGGCCTTAGGTAGTTTTATCTGGGGAGTAAGTGCGAGCAAAGTGCGAGATGACGGGGAATTCGTGGTCACCGCTCTGAATAAGAAGGTATTAAAAACTAGCTGATGAAGCCTCCGTGGCCTGGGAAGAGAAAGACCTAGGCTGATGGCCACCGCTGCAAATGCACTGTGATGACCTTCATGCATGCATGACTGGGGTGGAATCTACTGCTAGGGATGTAGTACTCAAATTTATACAGAGAAAAACCTTTTAAAGGTGATAGGACTTACTGAGACTGGCATAACTAATCAAACAGAAAGCACTAACTCTTAATTGAGAATAGTTTTCTTGATTGACAGATTATTTTTTTTTATTTAATGCTTTTGCCTGAAAATTTCCATTTTAGCCGTATTTTCTTCAGAATGCAATCACAGAAAACTAAATCAAGTTGTGATATCAGTTTGTTTCTGTAGTGCAAAGGCTGGTACAGAGGGGTCTCCTGTTTATTAGATACCCTATTTATTAAAATTATGATTGGGGTACTGAAGCTTCATAAAAGCTTGGTTCAGGGGCCAGGGTCCAAAAGCCTGATAGTGCTGCATTGAGTTCCTTAAGAGAAATAATGTTCACATTTGCCTTGAAAGTAGTAACGTATGGTAGAATTATACAGCTGGTGTGCTGGCCAAGTTCAGTTGTGAAAAAATAATCTGCTCAGTCTGCCCTCAGGTCTGTTCTTGCCATTTGGTGTCAATTAGCCATAAATGAGAACTATCGCTGTGAATCATCAGATGACATTAGGTGCCCTAATCATCTAAGATACTTTAGAAGAAAAACATTTACTGTGATTTTTTCTCCTCAGATAAAATAGCTGGTAATAAAGCAAAGGCCAAAATTAAAATTTAAGATACGTTTTTCTCTCTTGTGTAACCTCTTGGACAATGAAAGGTTTGCACTTCATAGACTTGCAATGATAACCGAATCTCTGTATCGATGCTAGCCTATTGCAGGCTGAAGTAGGAATAATATTTTGGACTCACTGAAAAAACTTGCGGTTTCTTTCAGTAAGGTAGGATTTTATTTCATAAGGCTAACTTACATTTCAAGATGAAATGCTGTTCATTTATGAAAACTGTAAGAAAAAAGTGGATATGTTATATGCAAAGGTAACACACCTACTTCTGAGTGACTCCCAGGAGAAAGCATGGCAGTTCTACACCTGCAGAAAGTTACATGTGTTTATCTTTAGTGTGCAAGGTCAAGACCTAAAAATATTGTTGACTCACATGTAAGATAAGAGACATGCTGCTACTGGGTTGCCCAAGCGGGTGGAAAGAGTTCATCGTCTCTCTGTGATGAAAAAAAAATGTATGTAGATTTTAAAATCTCCTTTTCTGCATACCTCTTCACCTTTCCCACTGACATTTCATTAAACATCAGTTCTTCTCTATGCAAAGGATGTGTATTTTAGAATTGGCTTGATGTAAGCTGAATCTTTGGCTCAAGCTTACTGTTCACGGTAGTGGAGTAAACAATGTGTTTGTTCATGACTGTGGACATGACTTGAAGACAGCCTACCTGTACTTTTCTGCAATTACATTTATAAGGTGTCCAATGGATAAATCACAGAACGTGTTCTGCCTCCAAATACAAAACTAAATATTCAAGATTTTAGAACATGTGACTGGTACTGTCTGCATTTCAGAAGAGATGTCAGTGAAGGCATGGTTAATGAACTTAAAGACCCATCAGGCATCTGTAGTAACTATCAAATACAAGAAGCGGCTATTTCATGGTCATCCTGACTCAGAGGACTGTAGTGAAGACTGAGTCCTGAGTTCCTTTAAAAGCAGCTATCCTCTGTAAAATACAACCAATATTAACAGGAGGAAAGATAGATTTTTTTAATTATTAATATTTTGACATTTTCACTGCATGATCAAGTAACTCTAAATCTCCAAGAAGTTTTCTGCCTCCATATAAGTGCCTTAAACATGAATTAAAACCTTTATAAAAATTGATTAAAAATGATGTCATGATCAATAGAGTAGTGTCTATTATGAAATATAATCTTGAAGACTGCATTGAGTTCAGTGAAATAACCACACGTCTTCTTGGCGCCTGAGAGTACAGAATAACCACCTGGGAATACACTGTGTTTGCAGAGGTCAGAAAAGGTCTGGAGTTAGTGGTATTGGTCTGAATAACAGTCTGAGGGGTAGCCACAGATCTCTTCTGGTTTCAGAAAAAATGATGGGCATGCATCAGAGCATTGCTAACTATTTCAGTCCATGTCTCCCAAAACAAAGGCAAGGTCTCCTTTTTGTTCCTGAAAAAAACATTTTTGACACCTATACTCTCTTTGACTTCTGGATCTCTCACTTGGAGAAAACATGAGAATGACTCTGATAAAAAATATACTAATATTTACTGTGTTTATGTCAGGCTTTACTTGGTTTTGGTTTTTTTGTTTTACTTGTTCTCTAACTGGCTATTAACACAACAGATCTACAAACACATTTTGAGAGGTTTCTTCAAGCTGGTACTTTTGCCATTGTTGAGCTAATCTGACAGCAGCAAAGACCCTTTTCCAGGGAAATTTCCTATGCTGAAATCTGCATCTGGCATTTTTTTCTGGAAAGGTTCAGCTACGATAGTACAAGTGCTTCCTCACAAACCCATCAGGCAATGGACAGAGAGACGTTCCTCTCCAGTGCAGCTCGTCCAACCTACCTGACACTTACCTGAGAACAAGAAAAATCACCTGCTGGAGCTGCCTCTTTCTCTTTACAGACTCAGTGGGATCCCAGAGGACTAATTTTAATTAGATGTCTCATTTTTGGAAGGGAGCCAAAGAGAGGCAACAAGAATCCTTTCTCGACTTTACTAGTCCAGCTTCTTACTTGAAGGGAAGACGAAAAAAAAATCTTCAGAGTTTGTGTCTATATGTTAGAAACCTATATCCTCACTCTGTCTAATATTATCAAGAAGTTTAGAAGATCAATTATAGAGAGGTTGTTCGTTGCATTAGTTCAATCAAGAAACACTTAAGTGACAACCAGTAGGCAAAACAACATTGGCAATGTATTGATTTACTAGGTTTTTAACAGTTATAGTGGGTTTCCTTCTGAAATAGTCTGTGAAAAGCTATTCAGAGTAGGCCATGGAATGCAGAAGGAAAGAGTCATTTGCTCCAAAATGCCCAGAAGTTAACTTCAAAGAAAAGATCATGGAGTTTGCTTTCTGTATACCAAACGTTCAAATGTCAAAACATTCTTCTCGTGTTAGTTGCTTCTTTCTCCCTTTTTTAAAGGAGGAAATATTAAAAAAAACCAAAAAACAAAAACAAAAACCAAAGTTCAAATGTTCTCTGCATTTTCGTGGCAGATTAGGCAGTGCTGAGTTAATAAAAAAAAAAATTAAAGTATTACTCTCTCTGTTGACTTCCATTGGAGGGACACTTTGGGTACCAGTTCAGCCCAATAGGAAAGCTATTCTTTCCAAGCTGTCTTCATGATATAATGATGCTGAGTATCATTATTTTATCATGCTGTATTTTGATTTTTTGTTTGTTTGTTTTTAAGCAGCCACTTCTAGAATGGAGAAGGCCATGACTTGTCCTTTAAGAAAAGGTAATTTTCTTGACATGAACATGATGGTCCCTTTATTAAGGAGAAGAGAAGAGAAGAGAAGAGAAGAGAAGAGAAGAGAAGAGAAGAGAAGAGAAGAGAAGAGAAGAGAAGAGA
>JAVKLA010000008.1:3793553-3805410 GCA_034782735.1 Sagittarius serpentarius
AAGAGAAGAGAAGAGAAGAGAAGAGAAGAGAAGAGAAGAGAAGAGAAGAGAAGAGAAGAGAAGAGAAGAGAAGAAGGAACTAGCTCTGATAAATCAGTGAAATGTGACCCTTTGCCCACTGTTAATATGAAAATACTCTGTGAACATCAGATAAAATGCAAATTAAAGAAAACTTGGCTAATCCAGAAGATAGAAAAGGCTGTTGACACAGGTTATGTAAAACAATAACTAAATAAGATAACAGAAAGTGCATTTGAACTTCCAGACCAGGGGATGGGACAGGACAGGAAACCTAGTTCTCATTTTGGAAACCTGATAAATTCATGTTCTTACCAAGCTTTCAGCAGTCAGTATTTATGAAAGTGTGACATCTGGGTAAGGTGGTTGTACCTTTTTCAGTGTTAGCAACACTCAACCATGACAGATGGCTACTGCCAAAGCACAGAAGACCTTTGTTAAGAAAATATTTGTTTTTTCCTCTCCTATTACTTAAGTCTTGTGGCTTTGAATGTAGAATTTGATGGAGGCAGAGAGAGGCAGCAGTTTATTTCCTTAGAAAAATAAGGCAATTTCCTAATAATTCAAACTTTTTTTCAGCACAGTAGCACTGTAAATATTCAAATTTTATTGTTGATCTAGATTTAATTAAAATATTCATGGTTTACTATTTAGTTTAACAGGTTTAGAGCATGTTCAGTGTCTTTATCATGGGTTTGGAAATTTTTTTTAGTTTGAGCACTGCAAGCTTTACATCACCTATAAAATTTTTTTTTTCTGCATCATTAGAAAAAGAAACAGTCACTATTTGTTTATTTCTCCTACCATTACTGCAGTTTTACATTTGATAAATACCAGCTCAAATCTGCAGATACCTACCCAGCCTTAATATCTGCAAGTAATCTCAGGGGAACTGACAAGTAGGATTTACAGGATACTCAGTGGCATCACAGCAATCTTCCTGTTGACTTAAAAGAAATTCAGGTCAGTCATCATAAGAAAAACTGGGGACAAGAAGCAGTTCCTCAATCATTTCTGAATCATTTGTGCATTTCTGGCAAATTCTGTGTCAAATACAGTTTTGCAGAAAGGAAAACTATACCCCTAAATGAAGCTTTCTTTAAAAGGTGGCCTGGGGCCACTAATTACTCGTTTGAAATTCTGTTTTTCAGCATGGTATTGCATTGTACATGATCTATTAGTATTTGGAATACAGTTCTAAAGCTGTTGTTGCTGTTATAATTGAGGCTAGCGTGACTGTCCCTTCCTACCTTTGTGCACGGCCTGCCTTTTTTACTCAGTGCTGACCACATAACAGCCCTGATTCAAGCAAATTCTTACATAGGAGTGTCACGTGAAGAAACAATTTCATGGTTTTTTTGCCTTTTTGTAGAGGAAAAAGGATAGTGAGCATCATGCAGCTGCCGCCTTTTCCTCACGTCACTTTTCCTTACTAAGGATCCAGCACACGCAGCACCGCAACTGCCAGCCCGCTCGCGTTGCCAATGCTCAGCATATTCGCCCACGGAACAGCCCTGGGCTGAGACAGAAGCTTCACTGAGCATCCCCTGAGCCCTCTCTTGGCTGCTGGAAAAGAGCCACAACCAGCCTGTGCTGTCTCAGACCAAAAGATTCATTCTGGAGAGGAACCTCGTCTTCTCCTTTGACATATCCAATTGTCTGCTGATCCTTGAAGAAGTTGGTATTGATTCCACCTGCTGTCTGTCAGGCCAACATCCAGCTTCTCAGTCCTAAGCAAGCAGAAACAGAAATGAGGCAAAGGCTAACTACACACTCGGTGTAAGTTATAACCTGAAAGCTGTCAGTCGTGGATGTAGGCTACAAGGTATAATGGGAACAGCTACAGCACCGCCTATGATTGATCGGCTGCTGTCAATACTGTTCCCATCTGCTGGGATCTCTCTGCAGCATTTGGCAGTCTCAAGTATGAGCTCTAGTGACACCAGCCGAAAGTAGGGCTCAAGAAGCTCACTGAAACAGTTTAAATCTGTCCTGAAGAATAACAAAAGGGGATTCCACCTCTCTTTGTGATGTCTCCCAATGTTTACTTTTACTCTTTTCATATTCAAGATTTACTTACAACTACTAAACTAAACAATCAACTTGATAGAAAAGCAAAGGAGACGTTTCTGAAAGGTTTACAGAGAGGGGTATTCACATCCATAGAGGTAAATTCAAGTGCCCACCCTGTTTTCTTTACCAACACAAAGCTCTGTCATAGTAGCATTCCTAAGCGATCAAGTAGTTTTGTGAGGTTAGGAGACTGCATCCTCTCTTCTGTCTATTGATTTTTCCTTTCCTATAAATGCCTTTATCACTTCCATATGGATAAAAGCAATGAAATAACCTAGACCTCAACTAATAAAGAATATCCAGCATGAACCTTCAGCAAAACGGCATCCTTGGAGCATATAAACCCCTTTTTCTGCTTTCTGCGTTGGCTTTCCAGAACATATCAAATGAGACTCAAAGTCTTGCACTTCTTCTTTAAGGCTTCCCCTCCTTAAGCCTGCTGCAGGCTGACTGCGGAGTTGACAGCAGAATGTGCTTTTCTATTCTAAGTGTATAGCTCTCCTGTTTCAGACAAGCAGCTTTCTCAAGGGACCGGATGATGCAGGACTATAGACTGAACTCAAGTGGAAACTGAGGACTGTCACAAAACTCAGCACCTTCTGCTGCTTGGATGTCTCTTTCTTTAATGCAAATAGAGGTTGACTTGCACCGCAGACAGAAGTCTCCAGAAGTGTCCCACCCAACATAAACATTATTCTAACTGCACACGTTCTTCTTCTCCCAGAGAGAAAATGCAAGAAAAAATAATCTCAGTATGACAGATGTTAAGTACGCTGCTTAATACACTCCTGAAAAAATTCTGGACCTTTTTGGTAGCGAAGCTGGTGAAAAGAAAGGAAAGGGAAAAGGAAAAGGAAAAGGAAAAGGAAAAGGAAAAGGAAGAGAAAAAAGAGAAGGAAAAAGAAAAGGAAAAGGAAAGGAAAGAAAAGGAAAGGGAGAAAAAAAGGAAAAAGGAAAAAAGGAAAAAGAAAAAAGAAAAAAAGAAAAAAGAAAAGACCATCCTCTAGCCAAGGAACTTGGTAGTTAAGGTAGTTCAGGATGTCACTTCAACGGCTTTGCTTTAATATCAATGCAGACACTGATGTTTACCACCTTGGTCTTTAGCGTGAAAATGAGAGCACCTGTACTCACCAGAAGAATCCTAATTCTGTACTGCCTTACAGTCATGAATGCAAAGTGAGTATGGATGTCATGGTGACGCTGGGTTTTTAACAGCTTTGGAACTCTCTTCATTAAAGTGGAACCGATTGCACAAAGGGAAAGGCAACGGAGATCCAGATCTCAGTAGCGCTGGGAAAAATGATTTTGTCTTCTTGGTTGTGTAAAGCAGTCGTAAGTTTGCCTTTGCCTGTCAGTTCAGGTAGGTTTCATGACTCAGTTGTTTTACTAGAATAGCAAAAAAGAATATGGGCTGATGTTTAACCTTTTGCACCATTTGCATTGAAGAAGTATAACCAAACCGTTGTATCGCAACGCTTTGTTACCTAAATGAAAAATAATGAATCTAGTGCTGGTTTCAATCTATGTCACTAGCTCTTGTGAAGACTACATATAACCAGATTAATTATTGGGGGTTCAAACCCTAAAGGACTGAAAATCTGTGACAGCTTAGGCTTCTCCAATATTTTGTTTAGCTGCGTTTCAGCTTAAAGCAGGAGTGAGTTTTATTCACTGAACAAAGAAAAGATTTGAACCATTGTATTACTTTGTCTTTTTCTTTTAATTCTTTATAAAATTAGAGCGTGTGCCTTTCATATAACTCGAAGTTTACCAGAAGTAGTTAAAGAAGTGGTAAATGTTGAAGTTAAACATTGTTAAATAAACCGTAACAGTACGTTCGAAATTCAGCCAGTTGCTTTTGTTTATCTCGTTAGCTGATCATGACTTCTCTGAAATACAGAAGCTCAATACACAGTTTGATCCGCTGTACTACATTATCTGCATTAATAGCAGGCATCCTAATATAGAAGTATTGCACATAATTATATGCTGAGTTAAAATACCGTTCCTTTACAAATGTATGAGAAACAAGCACGTAGCTGCCGCAGTAAGCATCCCCGGGCTCCAGCCAGAGGGTGGGTTATGGGACCACTTCCAAGTCTGCTGAAACTCCAGTCGGGTCCCCACCATGCGGCAAGATGAAACTTGGGTCCATATCGGGTACCTCCACGCTTCGCTCTGTTTTCAGTGGGAAGGCATTTTAGTGGTCAAGCCGGGATGGAACCGTTCTGTACCCTGACAGACCTCCCAGTCTGACAGCTGGGGCACCAGGATGCCGGGGAACACTACGCAGTACAGCAATCTGCATGTCGCATAGCTATAATGACTGGCGAGTACTGTAAAAAGCTCGGTTCATCTTTCAGGGCCATTATCATTAACAGTCACTGACATTTTCAAGCAATATAAGAAAATTCAGCTGCATTGCCTTTTGAGAGCCTGGCCCTAGTCTCTCGCACAGCCGAATTGTCTATGCATGCTGTAACACACCATGTCGTGTAACTTCTAAGCACTATGCATGCATTACGCTAGATAAAATTTAACTAGCTAATGTTAAATTTGTCATTAGAGAAAATGAGTAACAGAGTTTTGAGATGTGAAAGCTCTTCTAAGCGAGCAATTTTGGAGAGTGATTCTGCCTCTTACCAAAGTGCGTTGAAATACTAATCAACATACCACAATTAGAGACTGGCATTGCTGATAGGATTTGGAGAGCTATAAAAAGCAGAGTTAAACTCTTCCTTATTTATTGGGCTACTTAATGCTTTGGCAGTCTGCTATGTGCTAAAATGCATGAGTTTATTAAAAAGAATTGCAATTACATGTATGCTGTGCAGCCCAGCAGAATTTGACTAGTTCGTGTCTCACGTCATATGTCAAAGGAATATCAGAGGAATTACTGTAAGGAAAATATCAGTCATACTTAGTTCTCAGGTACATTGGTTCCCCACTGAGCGCAGGGCTTACTGGACATCATGTTTTAGAGTTCAGACATTCACACTATGAAATGTTTCCAAACCAAACCTTAGCCCCAGCTGAATGTTCCTTTTTTAATCATTTCCATTTTATTTATGATTCACCACATTTATTAAGATAAAAGCTTGCACTGCAGAAACACTCTAAAGTATACCCCCTACATACAAACTGATCTCCAGATTACTAGCAAAATTGCTGCCTTTGTATACTTATGGGCTGACGTGATAACTGAAAATAACTTCCATTAGCACTATAAAAACTCCAGCTGATACCAAATGAATTTCATTTGATACCAGCAGAGAAAAATATTGGCTACTGCTATATTCTTTGTTCATGGTTATTTACAGTTAGCTAGAATCCATGTACCAGTCAGGAATCAGAAGTCTCCAGATGTTTTTCTTTACACCAGGTTCTTAAACACAATCTTTTCCCTATATGACTACCTAACATTCATATATTTATATATAATTCTTCTCTCTTAGTCGATATGGCTTCCGTGTCTTTGATTCATAGCAAAAAACATTTCTTGCAAAGGGGCTATAGGAGCTTGACTACCACCTAGTTTGATTTTGTCTGACTTCTGCAGAATTTGCTGAAAAGATTGCTCTTTAGATTCATGGAAGGCAGAGGTAGCCAGTGTTACAGGCTATGGTGAAATTATTTTTTTCTTGGTATCTTGCCAAACCATATTGCACGTGCAGAACCAGGGCACTTTTGTGTCAAGGCAAGACCAAGATGCCACACAAATATTTAGTGTCGCTGCATCCCTAAGTGAACGATGACCTGCTGAAGGGCAAGTCACAGAGATGATGTTAGAGCATTTAAACCAATCAGCAAAAGAGAGTATCTTGATGGGTAGTTTGAATGCTCGCTCTGGTGTTGTCGGATAGTTCTAGTTGCTTTCTTCCAAAGCACGGGGAGGCTTTTTGGTTGTTATGAAAATACCACTGTGGAACAATGCTGCTTAGATCCAGCTGCAGACTACTTTCAGTTTGTCTGTGCAATTACCGACTCAGGGTCTACAAAAAAAAACAAAACCAAAAACAAAACCAGAAACACCATAATCCAAAGCCATAGTTAAAATTTGTTGGTTATCTATTTATGCAAGAATAAGGTCATAAAAGAAGAGGTCAGTGGATTGCTTAGATGTAAGGTCCTCGTTTGCCTAATGGATCCTTTAAAAATAGTTCTTTCTTAGTAGCTCTGTTAGTGCTTCTCTGTTTCATTCTTAAATTAAAGTATAATTAAGAACTGTCTTTCTACAAAGACGCTTTACATAGGGTTCATTTTGTCCAAATGTCTTGTGTTTCTGTACTTCTTACTTTCTATGCATTACATATTTTCCAATTTTTTTATTTTTCTGTTTTATTTTGTCTATCTATAACTGGTAAAAAGTAGGCTTCAAATGTAAGTAAATTATTTAAGTCTTCCTTATAGTCAGAGAAGAAATAAAGACACTTTCAGATAGAAGCTTATCCCATGTAAAGGTAGGCACCTAAGACACAGGGGATATGGAGTCCTCCAGAGGTATGACTTTGCTGGCTACAACATGAGTCTAAATGATTAGCTCTTAGCAGACATCTGACTTTTCTGTGGCTCCTGGTGGATGAGAGAAATTCCACATGTGACACGGTTTGTTTCGTGCTTTTTACCAACAGCTGGAGTGATATTTAAAATTCTATCCTTTAAGGTCGCTTGCCCAAATGTAAACATGTGGTATGGATTGGTATTTATGGAAGTCTCAGCTAGTTCCTTATGAGTTAGCGTCCTATTTACAGATCCAGCCAATACTAAATTGTGGATTTTTTGTTTCTTCTTGTCTTTTTTATAGTGTTCTTGAAAAGAATGTTAGACAGAAAAACATATTTAGGTCATACTTAATCCCAGCTCTATGAAGCCCTGTTTCCAGAGCATGTTCTCAATCGTTCCTTCCCCTGAAATCAGTAAAGTTTGAATGTATTCTAATCTTCTGAAAATCAAGCCAGCAAATTTGTCTAGAGACTTCTATCCACATTTTTTTTTTGACTTTCATACTCACTTTTAGGTATCTAGGTCTGAATAAGCTTGGTCCTGCTTCTGGAGGCTGCTGAGGACATAGCAGAAATTTTGTAACATGGCTGTGATCATCACAGGTGCTTTCCTACTGTGAAGGGCAAGGGTATGTCTCGACTGCGGGATGGAATACAGAGATCTTCAGCCAAGCTCTGGGCAAACTGTTACATCCATATGACAACCCAGCACCAATATCACTTAGGTTCCAAGAAGGATGCACAGCCATGCCCCGCTAGCACCGTGCCTCTTGGCCATCGCAATGCTGGGCTATGGAGCTAGCTCAGCTGAAGTTGGCTGAAGGATTTGTTCACCACACCACAGTGAGCTGTGCAAATACGCTCTTAGATGCTCAAATGCATTTCTGGTTCTAAGCCAATTTCTGCTATTTCCAGCTTAGATATACTGGGTCTTACTAGGTACTACTCAGCGGAAGTAAGGACAGTAGGATTATGTTCCCTGGTAGGCTTCACTATGAAGTGTGGAAGGGGAAATCTCAATCATTAGAAGAGGTCACTTTTCTGGAAAAATATACTGAAACATCAGCTAATTTCATATGTGCATGTCCAGCACTCCTCACTATTTTAGGAAAAATACGTTTGAGATAAAATTGCAAACTCAAACAACTATAATCAACATTTTTTAACTCAGCATTTACAAATGTTACCTTGAGTACATTAGATGGCAGTCAACTTCCCATTGTCCTTGTTTAAAGTCTTTCTGAAGGAATTTTCAAAACTTTTCCATCTGTATCCTTCATTGGGAGACTTTTCCAGAAAGAGTTTTTCCAGTGGCTTTTACTATAAAATCTTCATAGCTGTTTAAATATTTGTGGTTTGCCTTTGTTTGGGGGTTATAGGATAATCTTTCCAGTATAAACTTCTTGACCACCCAGAAATAACAGATGGACTGCTTACACCAAACTCAGAAAATAAACAAGTTTTACCATTTCTTTACTTTTAGGAATATTGCTAGGATATTTATTTCTCCAGTCTCCAGACTTCCCACTTAGATCTACCAGGGCAAATTCTTGCTCTGGGCCTTTCTGCTGAAACATCTTCTGCATGCTGTTTGCATCTTCAAAAGGAGTTGGATATTTTTTTTTCTGTTTCCTGAACAAAAACAACAACAACAACAACAACAAAAGACTAAAACAGTGCAACAAATGAAAGTAGGCAACTCGAATATTTGCAGATTTTTAAGTTTTATTCAGCTCATATGATTTCAGAAATGAGATTCCGGTTTGGTCAGTAAGCAACTCGGTAGCGTCTGCTACCTTGTAGAGCTCTATCTACTAGAGATTGTCTGTAATGCATTTCTAATAAAGATGACTTAAGACCTTGCAACCTGTATTGTTGTCATTGTTGTCGTATTGTTGTCCAGGGAACTGGAGCCAGCAAGTTTTTCCTCTTAGAGGCTTGTTGTAGAAAACTGTGATAACAAAAAGCAAATGAAAAGAGCATCAATGTAGCTAGCACTGGTGAAATAAAGAACTGGTTTTAAGAATAATGTGATTAAGTCCAAAAAGTAGAACAAGGCAGAGCTGTCTTAGCCTTGAAGATAAAGTGAGGAAGTTTAAATTTCTTGATCTACTTAAGCACTGAAAAGAGACCTTGTAAAGAAGAGATGAGGCAAAAGTCATAATTAAGCATATATAATCTTTGGTTTACACATAAACATAAATGTGGGATGATTTTCATGATCACAAAGGCGGAATGAGATTCATCCCTGACACATTATTTTCTCCAGAGTCTGACAATGTTTGTGCTGGCAAATCCTCCCTATGGGGCCCCTCAATGGCCTTCGAAGTGCCTGGTATCGAGGTCCATTCAGCTGACAACTGGCCAATTTTCAAAGGTAATGACAATGGAGAGGTAGGGATGCATATTGTCTGTAAGGCAGCTTAAGCTGTACTTACTGTCAAACAAGTGTTTTGTTTCTATGGAAAAAACAGAATGTGAGTCTTTTAAGCTCAGATCGGATTGACAGATTGGAAACATAATGCTGAAAGATTGCTTACCCTGCAGCTAAGTCTGTATTTTTAAAATGAGGTTATGCACCAAAAAGTGACTGAATAAATGGCCCAATTTTTATTTTATTATTTATTTGGATTTATGAGTGTATAAAAAGTGGGTAAACTGTGTTTGGACATTTTTAAACCCCTACAAATCAAACTACAAAGGGAAAACCAGCAGCAAATACCATTATGTACAAGAGTGGTAAGGAGGCAACCCTCCTAAAAGATTACAGAGTATCTTATTTTCTGGGTTTTCCAGCCTGAATCATTCTTGAAACCTGAGGAAAAATCATTAGTTCTGTGGCACGCTATGAGGGTAAGACTAGTTTCTTATGGACCTAGAGAACCTTCACAGTTGCTCCCCTTCCCTGCCTTTGTTAGTGTCTTTGCTGAGAGAGGCTGTAGCATCGGTTTCCACATTTCTCCGTCAATGCAGAAACAGCTAATGCTGATTTTGCTCATTATTAAAATTCCGTTCAGACCTTGCCAGACAAGCCAGCATCTTTCTAACTTGTGCAGCCACAGCAAGACAAACATTGCCAAGCACAGCAGGTGATGCTGGAAATTAATTAATCATTCTGCTGAAGACGGACATGCCCCAGGGGACATGAACTCCCCTCACATGCTTTCTTTGGTTCTGCAGTGTATAAACGCACTCTTGGTTAACACGAAAAGGAAGTAAGTATGAACAGCCTGAAAAAAGCCTCATTTCTTACCACCACTAGGTCTACTTCTTACCACTACCCAGGTCTCTAAGAGAGAATTCAAATTGATCAGAATTTCATGGATTACCAACTTCAGTCATGGGCATTCCTCATTTACCAGGAAAATAGAGATCTCAACCTTGTACAGAGTAACATCTCCTTTCTAGGTCCTTCCTCAATCCAAATTTCTCTGTACAAACACAGAGTACCACTGTGATGGCCAGGAGAGATGTCATTCACAGAAACAATCATTTGACATTCGAAAACTATCATTTTATGAATACCTAAGGGTCATTTTCATACTGCTTGTTATAGATGCCCAAATTAATCATCCTGGCAACGATACCTAAGCTCAAGATGCCAATGAGTGATCCAGATAGAAAAGCATCCAGGCCTACCAAGGTCACTTCCTCAGGTGGCCAATGGACTGTTGGACATTTGAAGTTGTCGATTCATGTAAGTTCATTGTTTCTCTCTCCTGCCCATATAAGCAGGAGCTCGGGTCTCCCAGTCACGGATGGTTTGTGTCTCTCCTCCAACCCTTGAATTTTGCATAACAGCAATGACACCAGTGGTGAAGATCATTATTTAATTTTGACTGCTTACTGATTAGGTATCTAGACTAGCATAACCATCTAGACAGTGGAGGGGACAGACACCTACAAAGGCCAGGCCTTCTCACTTATCTCAGGCATTTTCAGCATCTGTCTTACCTGAGATGAATACAATTCTGGAAGTGTCCATCTCTCTCTCTCTCCCTCTCTCCAGAAACTATGAAGAGACACAACTGGTTTAGTCCACACCTTATCCATGGACAGATAAGGTGATTTTAGCATGACCCCAGCCCTGTTAAATTAACAATTCTAGCAAGCCAATTTATTTATTCAGACAGTTGATAGATATATTAGTTCTCCTGCCAGGATTAAATTGCTTTAATATCAATACACTGGAACAGGCTTCTCTAGTATTTGCTTCTAGAGACCTCTTGTTTTAATCCATTCAGTTACTGATCGGTGGCTGTTCACAAGGGGCCACCAAAGTCAATGAAAAGTCAAATTTGCAGCCTTGCATCAAGTCTTGCACAGCTGTGCCTTACACTGTCCACATACAGTAAAACTTCAGTCACACATATAGTCTCAGTTTTACCATATCCTAATTCAAGTGTTAATGAATGCAGAAGATATTATTTAGCTGGTCAAAAAGATGCTTACATCTACTCCTGCTTCTTGGAGCCTCCCATTTAGGGCGAGTTCTGTAAAATGGCAAGTTCTGTAATACACACATCGCTTTAAGCTCATGCATTTTGGAGTGGAAGAAAGAGAGAAGTAACATGAAGAAATACCCACATAGTAAGTAATACCACAAGTCTATAGGGTATGTGTGTTCAGGTACTATATTTGGACATGAAAACTCCAGAACTATTTACTGGACTTCAAAAATAGTTCAAAAATAAATTTACTATTTATTTGATTTAGCTTTCCTTCTTGGGAAAATATCTTTTAATTTTACATATGCCATGAAATCTGGATTTACTAAGGGTTCAACAGCATTTCCTCAGGATGGTAGTCCCATGGAGATTAGAAAATCTCATTCCATTTGCTGGAGTTTGTAAGACAATTTGTAGGGCAAGTGATTTTTCTAAAATTTTGGTTATTGTTGTTTTAAATTTCATATAACCTAAGTATCCACTTTGCCTCCTTGTCTTAAACACCTTCCCCCCACCCCCGCTTCTTCCCAGGCACAGCTTCACTCCCAAATTCTTTATCAACTCCCCTCAAAAAGCACAGGGGGATGGGGAATGGGGGTTGGGGTCAGTCCCTCGCACCTTGTCTCTGCTGCTCCTTCCTCCCTGTCGTGGTTTAACCCCAGCCAGCACCTCAGCACCACGCAGCCACTCACTCGCTCCCCCCCGACCCAGTGGGATGGGGGAGAGAATCGGGAAAAAAAAAGTAAAGCTCGTGGGTTGAGATAAGAACAGTTCAATAGAACGGAAAGGAAGAAACTAACAATGACACTAATAACA
>JAVKLA010000008.1:3805510-3891167 GCA_034782735.1 Sagittarius serpentarius
ATACCACACTGAAAACACAGCGCTGTACCAGCTACTAGGAAGACAATTAACTCTATCCCAGCCGAAACCAGGACACTCCCCAGGGGCAGGACTCCTCGCTCGGCCCCTGCTCCGGCCTGGGGTCCCTGCCATGGGAGACAGTTCTCCTCGAACTGCCCCAGCGTGGGTCCCTCCCACGGGCTGCAGTCCCTCAGGCCCAGACCGCTCCAGTGCAGGTCCCCCGCGGGGTCACAACTCCTGCCAGCAGACCTGCTCTGGCCTGGGATCCTCTCTCCACAGGGCCACAGGTCCTGCCAGGAGCCTGCTCCAGTGCGGGCTTCCCATGGGGTCACAGCCTCCTTTGGGCACCCCCCTGCTCCAGCGTGGGCCTCCCCGGGCTGCAGGGGCACAGCCTGCCTCACCAGGGTCTTCCCCAGGGGCTGCGGGGGAATCTCTGCTCTGGCGCTTGGAGCACCTCCTGCCCCTTCTTCTGCACGGGCCTGGGGGGCTGCAGGGCTGTTTCTCTCACACATTCTCACTCCTTTCTTCAGCTGCAGCTTCTGAGCCCCAGCAACATCTTTTTCCTTCTCAAACCTGTTACCCCAGAGGCGCTACCACCATCGCTGATGGGCTCGGCCCTGGCCAGCAGCGGGTCCATCTTAAAGCTGGCTGGCGTTGGCTGTATCAGACATAGGGGAAGCTTCTACCAACTTTTAAAGAAGCCGCCAGCTACCAAAACCTGGCCACGTAAACCCACTACATCTTGCTGCACTCGCTTTTCTGGTTGTCTAGAGTTGTCTTTTGGGGAAATCTCTTCATCTCTTTTTCACATCTACCACTTTCTGCTGTGGGGGTTCTGCTCTTCAGCCGTCGTTGAAGTATAGCCAGGCTCTGCCGTCTTCCGTATCCTACTTGCTCATCCCGTTCCCCTCCACTTTTTTTGCCCTTTTCCAAGCCACCAACTCTACTCTGTCTTTGCTCAAAGCACAGTGTCCTCCCGAAACAGGAAGGCAGTGCAGTAACACGACTGTAAAATCTAAAAGTAAGTGTCTAGTTTAAATTAGTGTCAACTCACCACCTCTTTCCATCACTTTCTCTACACATAGGCTGTTTTCCCCTGAAGACAAAAAAAAATGGATGCTTGTGGAACAATATGGTCTCCGCGTATTAGTCGGGAAGTCCCTGACTTCTGTCCCACGACAACAGTTGCTGCACTCACACAGACAGGCAACATAACGCCTGTGCTCCTTGAAGCAACAGAGTAAAAGTACATGATTTTCCACAGTCTTGACTTATTTTTGGTGCCAGACTTAGGCACATCTCGGAAGTAGCTGAGGCTCCTAGTGCTCAGTGAGAGAGGATGCTCTTTCTACCCAGCACAGCTGCCACAACACAGAAAGCACCTCTCATGCATTTCTCATGTAGGGAAATAAGGAAATACCAGAAATCCATTTCTGGTAAATATTTAATGCTTCCATCGAGCGAAACAGGAAAACAACAGGAATATTGAGCTTCTCCATCAGCTCACGGCTGTGTCTGCCTGTGCCCCTCCTGAGAACAAGCCCCTACCCGTGCGGCCCTGGGATGATCTGAGCAATGGCTGGCCATTTTACAGCCAGGGATGCAGGAGACACAGAGCTAGACAAGGAACCAGGACGACGTCAGCCGCAAGCCACGTCCTCACCAGCCTTCTCTCTCTGCCCCAGCAACAGCTGGAAAGGGGCATGCCCTCAGCAGAGCTCGCCTTGGGCCTTTCGATCCTTCTTTTCGACTTTCTCCCATTCTGGAGGAGCGCTCCAGCTGCTAGACCCCTGTGCATGAGGCGAGAGATGTTCTGACCCAGGTCAAGCTAGACCTGAATGTATCCATTTTTTTGTCGTTCTCCGGGAATTTAAGCAAGTACCTGCCCAAAAACTAGAAGCTACATAGCTTTAGGAAAAAGGTAGGTACCCATCTCCCAAAAAATAGTCATTTCAGGGTGACTCTTCACAGGCAATTAATAATAAGCACCAGAGGGTCTTTCAAATTAAGTAGGGAGGTATCTAGAGAGCTGAGGTACATGAAAAAGTGCCAAGCATTCCCGCAAAGTGAGGGGACCAGGTTGCTGTCTCACCCTAGGATAGGTTTTAATCACTGCTACTGAGTACTGTTTCCCCCGAGGTCAAAAATATCAGGATAGAGTTTTATTCGTGCCTGCCTCTCACATCAAACACAAACATATCTGCATATCATTGTCAAACACAGGGCAGGTCCTGACCCCTTGGCTGCTCGCTGATTGCTATGACTTTCGTGAAACCTCGTGGACCCAAGTACTGAGGGGGAAATAGGCTTTTTGGAGGAAGAAGGATTATTTTGCTAGCAGACAGAAAACATCGTTTCCCTAAGAACTCTTTGCCCCAGCCCCAAGGCTGGTCAATGGGCACATTTGCAGCACATCATAAATGTTTCCTTAACCCTAGCATATTGATGTGAAAACACTCTCCTGAAGAGCTGGAAAAATGTGTTTACTTTGCAATGTCAGGACATTAAACTATGGGACGCCTCAACTCATTTAAACCTGCGTACAGCAACATAAAGCGTACTTAACCCCAGAAGTTGCAGAAAGATGATCTGCAAGCTAGTAACAGCATATTTAGAGGCTAGATACCATAGCAAACAAACTTTTTCCTTTTCCTTTCTTGTTTGTGTGTTAGTGGCTTTTGTTTCTAAGTTGGAAAAAGGCTAATCTTCTCTAATAAAACCCCATTAGCACTGTGAGGTATACAACAGTGCAGCACCCTGGCTCTGCTACAGCACGACGCCAAATGAAGCCACGATGGAATTAAGTTTTTCCATATAGAGAGAAGCATACATGCTTTGTTCACCGTCCTACACCCAAAAGTCACATGGGGAGAGAAGGCACTTCTCACCATGCGGAAACTGTTAAGAGGATGTGAAAACAAATGTTTTTAATTGAAATTGTCATTGCTGAGCCAGACTGCTGTCTGGGGTATCTTGCTGAAAAGCAACAGCAGCAGCAGGGAAAAGATGTAAGAGATTGTAAAACCGGTTTCCATTCTGCACTAATTCAAGGGACCACATATGGGAAGCTATCATGTTGTTTATTTTAAGACCTGACACTAAGGGTGGAAAGCCTCTCGGTGGTGCAAGGCTGAGCGTTGAGGAGGAAGCACAGTCCGGGTCAGGCACTGGAGACGTGTGCCCCTCCGCCACTGACCTGCTGTGTAACCTTGTGCCGTTCACGTCATCCTCCCTGCCTGTGTCTCCTCTCCAGAATTCTTGAGAATTCAAGAGAATTCTTGACATCACCATTTTACCGGGGACAGGGAAAATCTTTTGTAATGCATCCTTAAGTACCGATGCAATAACACTGTGAATAATAACAAATAATAGTTTGCACCGGTACATTGGCTGTGGAAGGTCTCGCTTCCCTCCAGTACAGCTCCCCAAATCCACAGCAAGAGAGTCCAACAGAGACTTGTCGTTCCTGGAACAATTCTTTGTACGGATTACTATTTCTTTAATTTGCGTTCGGAAAATTCCTTTGTATATCTGCTCTTTTTTACCGGGTGAAATCTTGGAAGCTTGACCCTGTGAGTTTTGCTCGCGCGGGCCCGGACGCTGTGCACGTGTGTTATCCCCTAGCACAGGCACATCAGCAAAGTGTGTCCCCAGCGGGTCAGTGCCCAGGCGCAGGCTCAAGCTGCCTTCTTTAGCTCACCCAGAGAAGATCAAAGCTGTGACACATCAGCCCTGCTTCTGTTTCTCACAGGAATATTTAGAGCCAAACCATGTTCTGTAAGAACAGGTATCTGAAGCTGATCCCAGTGTCTGGACGTCGAGGAGAAAGCTGAGAGCTGATGCACGTGTGCCTGCTCTCCAGCAGTTCCCTTTCAGCTCCTGCTTCAGGCTTTAAAGCACCCATGAAAAGCAATGTCATCTAGTTTTCTTCTGTTTCCGCACAAATGTACCCAGCAAAGGGTGAAGGAGAGTGAATCCCGGGACGAGAATCATTTTGATTTTCCTCTTCTGTGAATGAGACAGAAAGGCTTTACCTCTTTGATGGGAAGCAGCGAAAGCAACTCTTGCTAAGCCAGACTGATCTTTCTGAACTCAGAAGACGGAGTACTGCCAATTCTGTCTAAATGGTCTCAATTACCTGAATAAACCTGACAATATATTCAGGCAGGCCAAAACTATCTGCAAAAAGATTCTACATCAGTTCACAGCATGAACAAACTACAAGCAAGCCTTTTCTGTTTCAGACAAAGTGGAACCAAAATGAAAGAATTAGTGCAATTTTGTATTCCAGTTCAGAGAATTACATGATGCTCATGCTACCACTGAATCCATAAATAGCCTTACTCCTCCTGCGTGCTCTCGCCTCCCTGGTTCTTGAAATATTAAACCCTTTTTGATAGCATCCTTTGGATTCTCGGTTTAAACACGGTGTGAGCAAATTAAGTTTGTATATACGTGTAACCTAACGTTCACGGGAGGCGCCTCTTCACTTTGCATACCTGCGTCTTTGATATGGAAATGGGAATGCTTTGGGCCTGTAACATTCTGCAGACCATTCTGGGCTCATGCCCCTATGGCAAGGAGCTTGCTGCTGGGACAGGGAAGCACATTTCACTGCCCCACTCAAGGTGTGCGCTCCGGGCGTGCTCCGTGCTGCCGGTTGCAACCAAAACCCAAGGAAACACCACATCTCCTGTCCCCGTGCCTGGTTTCTGCAGGAAGGGAAGCTGGCCCCCTGAAAATAGAAAGGGTTACATGCAGCTTTTCCAGCGTGAGTGACTGGGGAAGCAGGACGTGATACAGCTCACCCTTGCACTGCTGTTCAAACATATCCAGAGTCTGTTCAGCACTGCCCCCCCAAAAGGGACTAGACTTGATCCCCCAAGCAGTCTCTTCTGTCTTTGTCCCTCAAGTCACATTTTAAGCACATATCCCCCCGCCTTCTGAGGATGCTCCCAATTCTAATTCAAAAGCCATCTCCCTTTGGCACAGATTTGTGTCTCCGCACTTTTGTGATGGAAAATTATGAGCTGAAATAAATAATCATGAGCCTGTGGTAGCAGAAAGAATGATGTCCCCTAAAGGAAGGAATCCTCAGCAATTTCAATTGTCTGCATAATTAATTTTTTTGTATCCCTCATTTGGAGTCTCTGTCACACTTTGCAAATCCACACCAGGGTACTGCAGCGATTGCTTTAGGGCACAAGCCATTTATATTCTCCAAGTCCCATTTTGGAAGCCTCAGTCCCACTGAGTAGATATTATACACTGAAGGAATCTCACTGATACCAAAATGACTAACCGTGTGAGCGCAACTCACAGCATCAGTAAGCTACGTGACCTACTAGATAAATTAGTATTGCTTTGCAAATGCGGTGCAATGTAATGCAAAGGCTGTGTATTGCTTTGCAGAAGGAATGGCTTGAATCACCTGATACCCTTGCCTTACAGCGGGCTGAGGTGGGGGAGGAGGGGTTGGGTTGGGTTGGGTTGGTTTTTCCTAAAAGATGTGTACGGTTCAAACAGAAAACATGAACTTGCTGGGGAATGGAAAACAAGGGTCCGAGTGCAGGAAACGGGACTGAGTAATCATAAGACAAGTAAATGCCAAGTAGATGTGATCGTCACATAGTTTGTCTCATTCCTCCAGTTCATATGCATATTATTGTTAATACTAATCTCAGCGTAAAACTCAGCACCAGACATGAAGTGTTAAGCATGCCATGAAAATGGTAGGGTTTGCATATGTTGTTAAAACGTCAGTCAAATTCAAACTCACATCTAAAGACACCCTTCAGCTTTTCCCCCTGCTTCCACAAGTGTCTGTAGTGTCTTAATTATTCACATATTCACATTATGCTGTTCCCTACTGTCTAACTGCAAATGCAGAGTTCATAGGCTGACATTTATTTCATTGCTTATATCCACTTCAGAAAGAGCTCAAATGATTTTGAACTGTATTTTCCATGACATAAATGACGTTGTGATTTCATACCTATAAAGTGTGTCACTTTTGCTATGACTGTGGCGTGATATCTCTCACCTTTTTCCATAGAGTTTGTTCTACATAAAGCATGAAGAAATTGGTTTTGGTTTGCTTTGACTTGACTTGTTTTGTACTGTTGCTTTCATTTTTTCAAGTCGAAACATGCAATGTGCATTTTGACCAGGGTGATAAGTGCTCTCGCTGCCCTTCCTCTGAAGCAAGCTTTACTAACCTAGAGTCTTCTCTGAATTTAATTTTAGTTTCCCTAAAGCTGCTGCTATACCATGCCTCCTTTTAGACTGACCTCACTGAACACGACTGCCATTTTCTTACGCATTATCCTCTACTGGAGCTCAAACTTATTTAAACAACGGAAAGAAATCACTGCCTCTACCTTTCTTCCCTTGAGATGACACTCTGCTCCATAATTATGCATAATCCCCCTAAGATGCCTGATGCGATTGGGTTAGCAACTAAACTATTTGAGGGAAGATAACCTGGGTTGATTTAAAAAAAAAATAATAGTTTAATAGATTTTAAGGCCATAGAGGCTGCTGTGATTATATGGGTTAAACTCCTGCAAAACAGTAGACCAATTCCTGGCTGAGCTAAATCATATATTTTTGAAAGCAATTCAGTTTTTAATTAAAGATACATCCCTTGGCAAATCGCTCCAATGATTAACTACCTTTGTTATTTAAAACCGCGGGGCCCCCCCCTTGAAAGGTCAAGCTTCGGTTGGTAGCCCGAACACAGAGACGAGCTCTTGCTTTTTCCACGGGGTTAACGACTTCTCTAGTGTCAGATACTCCCACCCTCTCTAGGGGTGTTCAGAGGCTGCGCTCAGCTCAGCTCAGGACCTTCTCCTTGGTTTTTTGACAGGTGAAGGGGCTGCTTCCACAAGACTGTTACGGCAGAGTATGTTTTCCATGCTTGTAGTCATTGTTGTTCCTTTCTAAAATCTCTCTGGATTTGTAAAATCACCCTTTCTAAAATATCTCCGGTTTTCATCATCTCTTTCCCCCTGGCCCCCCCCTTTCAAGCCTGGTACTGGCATGGGGCACAGTGTTCTGCAAACGATCCTGCCGGTGCTGTACGGGGCGGGGGGGGTGGGGGGGGGCAATACAACCTCCCGGTCCCGCCTGACATCCCGCTGTTTACGCCTCCTTGGCTCTCATCCACGCTCTCCGCCAGCACATCTCAGCCGGAGCTCACGTTCAGTTTGCTAACCAATGAGACCGGCCAAAAATCCTTAAAATGTAACTGCTTTTCGATAGAAAATTTTAAGGCTGCTTTTCCTGCTTTCTGTCGTGCTCCAGCACGCGCACACAAATACAAAAGACCCAGCAAATAACACGCTTCGATCAAGACTGGCTGCTGTAATACCCCTTGGGTGCGACGGCTTGCGTTCTCCCTCACCTCCTCAGTGGGTGAGGCTTCCCGGTCAGGCCAAGGGCTGAGGAGAGGAGATAGAAGTGGTGACGGGAACCAGAACGGCGAGGAACAGAGCCTTCTCCCCAGCAAGGCGTCAGCGCCGTGCTTCTCCTGCCATGCGCGTGCCCTGGTGCCAAGAGGGACCGCAGCGGCACAGCATGGCACTGCCAGACCTGACGTACGGCGTGGCTCAGCAGCGTCAGCCATCCAAAACCCGAATGCCATGGTGCTTTACAGCCAGGCATGAGTACTGGGCTTTGCCGTTTTAAGTGACAGCATTTGTGTCGTCCAGAGTCAGACGCTCCCACCAAACACTTCCCCGGTTCACGAACAGGTCTACCACCGTGCCTTTGGTCCTCTTCGAAGCCTCCATTGCCCAGTGTGCAATCCCCTCCCTCGCCATCCATCAGGCAGGCACGACCCTTCTGAGAAGTGGTTACGGATTTGGAAGTCTGTGTTTGAAGCGGGCGCACGAAGCGGTGGGCAGCAGGCTCCTTCAGACCGGCCAAGGGCAGTCACTGCACCTGACCTCCCCGGGTGCCTCGGCACCGGGAAGGGGTGCAGAGGGGCACCAACCCTCCCTCCCTGGCCGTCCCTTCGGGCTGCGCCCCCCGCCCTTCTTATAGAGGGTTATTGCACCTTGGACGGCCTGAAGAGCTATACAGACCATTAGTACTCTCCCTTGTCACGGTTTCATGCCCGTACTTCAAAGACTCACTTTGCTCTCCTGTAGCAGTCGCTCCTCTGGCAGAAATACTGTCATCTGAAGGCTCCCAGTTTCAACTCTCTACTCTGCTATCACTTTCTCCCACTCCTGTTTTCTTTATTTTAGCTGAGCTAACATTTTTAACCTGTTACGCTCACTTCAAAATTGACCGGTTGTTTGTTCTTTGCTTCTCTCACTTTTATTTTCATGCGCTTTCTTCACAGCTCCTTATATCTGTGAGAATAAATACTTGTGTCTTCATGTCCAGTATGACTATGAAAATAACAACCAAATGGCTGTTGGTTCATGTCGAGTCAGCCACGCTGCACTGATTCAGTATGCACACATTGCGTACACTTTAAAAAATCTCTTATCGCATGCATTATAAGACATCACCTTTTGTATTGTCACTCTCTGGAAGGTATGATACAGAAAGTTAACTTTCAGAGGAAATTGAGAACAAATGGCAGTTCAGTCGAGTTTCAGATAAAATTGCCCCGGTTTTATTCCTCTCTTGATATAACTTGTCAGGATTTGGTATCTCTCTCTCTCTCTCTTTTTTTTTTTTTTAATTTATGTTTATAGTATAGTTTTGCATATTACCAACAAAAGAGATGTATTAAAAGAAAAAAAAAATGAAAAAATCAGAAAGAACTAGGCAATTGTTTCTGCCTCTAACAACTAAATATCAATCTATGTGCCACCTTGCCTTGTGAGTCAACATGGCCCTGACTCAGCAAAGTTCCCAACCGCACGCTTCACTGTAAGCCTGCAAAGAGTCTCATTGAATTTGCTTAGCCATATGTTCACGTTTGACTGAATCGAGACCTCTAACAGAGGTACACAAGTTTTATTAAATGCAAAACTGAGGAAAACAAGGTGCCTGGCTTTCTGGATAGTCTGAAAATCAGGCAGGAGCATTAGAAAGGTTACTCACATTTGTGAGGTTTAGTGTGGAGATCAACAAAAAAAACATTAACTTTTTCTTCCCAAGCACTCCTCTCCCTTCCTGACCCAGGCGTTGCTATCTTGGATAAATGCAAACCCAGGTTCCTGGTATTCTGGCTTGGTTTTGCAAAAGCTGCATCAAAAGGTTTTGCAAAATCAAAACTACAGTCAGCATAGGCTGGCTGCTGCAGTGTGCCTGAGACTGAAAAAGGGTGCTAGAAATAAGCTTGGACTCTGCAACCTGGATGTCTTTGATCCCCGTCCCCTGCCATTAGCTTTCACTCGTAGCCTGTCTCAGGTCACCCCACACTTTTCACAATTACGTCTCCAAAGGTCTGATTTCAGTAGAGGAATAGAGGCATTCGCTTGTCCTTCCTTCTTTATTCACCCCTTTGATAAAACGGGAAGTGTCCTCTTCAGCTAGAACCACATCCAGCTCCCCTTCCTAGAAGGAAAGCAAAATACGACGTATGGACATCGAGTGTGGAAAAGGACAAGAGGATGGGGATCTTCACCGAAGATTAGTTACCTTTTAGAAAGGGAGCTGCATCTTCTTGCTTTGTGACTCTGGTCCCTAATACGTTACGCAGAAGAACGAGGGCCTAAAATAATAAAGCCAGAACTGTGAAATCAGAGCGCCAAGCTTTGTACTGCTTTATACCCCTGTCCACCTGACCTGACCCGACACTGCTTGGGAAGCCAGCTCAGAAAGGGAAGGCCAGGGAGCATTTCATCACTTAAACCTGGAACAGTGGGCTGTCTGACTGCGGCATTTTGAACCGCCTCTACTTTCATAGTTAAAGTTCAAGGGTGGCCAGAATAAAGAAAATTACATCAATCAGCAGCTGCTAATGGATACCAGCGAGTCTTCCATTTCAGTGAAACTACAACTTCATCAAGATTAATTGTGCTGTATGGCAGAGGGTTACAACTGCATAATTATTGGAAATACTGCCTGACAACGGTGAAAGCAGCAAGACCTGGAGATTGTTCTGTACCCAGAACTTGGAGAGTAACTGGAGCGGGGAGAGGCATGAGACAGCCTGCTGAGCACCACCGGTCACCTCAGGAGAGATCCTCCAGGGATCTGGGGATGTACCAGTCCCCCCAGAGTACTGGGGATGCTCAAGCTCGTGCGATGGATTGAGTTCCTCTTCAACTGAGCCAGTGGTGTCCAGGCAGCCATTCAGCGTCATTTGCAAGGGTTAGACTGACAGCTCTTTGGATCTCTCAGACTCTATCAACCAGGTGCGTGATTTAGTTGCTTACACTTAGGCACCTGATACCATTTTGAGTTCCTGTGGGGTATCCTGTTTGTCACTGGGCGGACTTGCAAGAAGCAGTAAGTTGTATGACACACCTGGTATCTGCAGAGAAGTATCTTGGATACTCTGTGGCATCTCAGAAAGCACAGATCACCTACACAATAAGCAACTGACCTCCTCCTAGACCTCCACTGACTACAGCAGGGGCTTGTACGCGCAGCTCACGTGTAGAGACTGACATACAGACACCTGAATTTGGGTGTCTCTATTGTTGAGCTGAGTCCCATTCCTGCTAGCCCAGTAACCTTCATCTATCGTGCCCAAAACACACACCCAGTAAAAGATCGGTGCTCACTGGCTCTTTCTTACTTTTGCTTGGGCTTTTCAGATTCAGCAAACTTATGAAGTTGCTTGTGGCTCCTTTCACTTTCTTTTTTTTTTCTCTGTCCCCCGGTCCCCATGCTCCATCAGTTATTTCAACATCTTTCCCTCTTCCTTTTCCCTGTCTTTTATCCACTGCTCTCTCTACACAGAACGGCCGTCTTCCTTCAGTCCCTGCACCCTGAATCCTGTCACAGTCTTCAGAAATTAGGAAGGCTGCCTCGTCTCTGCGACATCGTGATGCACCCCGTCAAGGACCACTGGAGAGAACATCTCCCATAGTGCTGAGGTCCTTGTTTTGGCAGCTGGGTGGTATAGGTCTGACATTCCCCTGATTGAGGAACACCTTCAGCCTTAGCCCAGGTTAAGCACGGGTCAAATGGTCTTTTACTAAACAAGGTGCCATACAAGAAAAAAAGTAGCAGTCAAGATTTTGAAGAACGATGGGATTCAGATATCCCTGCTCTTAGCATTTGCTGTCAGCTAACTCTAGGCACTCTCCGCTCTGTGCCAGCTGGTTTTGATGCCGTTTGGAGGCACTGAGCTTGGATAGGTTCAAACGGCATGGTACCATGTCGTGAAGGTACCTGAGCAGTCTTTGAGCCAAGTATTTTAAGTGTGCATCACTGTAATTCTCTTCTCGGGTAAGTAGACCTGCTGGGAAAAAAAATACACAGGAGCACTGGAGTATGTTTTTAGAAAGTTATATGCAAGTGCTGAATGACTGAGTCACGCCTTCCAGGAATTTTTGCCTTCACTGGATATAAGGCTGCTTAAGACTATGTGTAGATTAAGAGGCTGGACCATTTCCTGATTCTTAGGTACATGTCCCAGCAGTATCCCAACTCCAGAAAGGTCAAGAGCCCTTGATGCATCCCCATTTCCACAGAAAGGAAACAAACAGCTATGCGTCGGAAAGGAAATACACAGTCCAGACAGCAGTGGGCCAGGATGCTGGGTGCACCCAGCCAGTAATCCAGATTCAGATTGTGTCTCCTAAACCTTTGGATTGTGCCTGATTTTTAATCCCTGAGATCAAAAGCTCCCTCAGGCAGAGAGCGCACCGCTTTGTGTGCACAGCGCAGAGCAAGCTGTCAGTGCTGAGTAAATAATACATAACAAGCTTTATAACCAGGACTTTAAAGTGTCTTAACAGTTCTCTCGTGGCAGCTGCATATTTGCTTACTGTGGGAGCCAAGTGACATTTGAATGTCTGGGGATCTATGCCATCCTTCCTGCCAGCTCCTGGTTCTAGCATCTGATCCATGACATAGGGGTGACATTTGGTTCCAGCTCCAAACAAATCACATAGATCAGCCTCTTCAGAGGGATTTCTAGGGGTGTAGGAGAAGCTGCTTTTCTAGAGCTTTAACAGCTCTGAGTACGCCAAAGGTACTGCTGCACCGTCGTCCTTGGGGCAGCAGCGTCCCTTTGCCAGGTTTGGCTGGCATGGAGAGGGGAGAGGAGGCTTGGCTGTCCCTGAATCCACCTCTCTGGAACTGGGAAGAGTTATAAAAATAAATTAATGTCTTCAAGTAAGGGCAATATGTGCATTTTGAACCATTTCACATTTGCGGTTCTCACGGATGTTACCCGTGATGTTTTCATTCAAACTGGAGAAAGTAGGCAAGGTCAAAGAGTGCACCTGGTTTTGCTTGTGTTTAAAGGAAAAAAAAACATTTTTCGTAGGAGTACAAACCTGGAAGGAACTTCCCACACCATCAAATCCTGTTTCCTGCTGCCTCTTTCAATCATGTCACTTTATCCCTTTCTTCAGCTGATCGTGCTCTATCTTGACTCTGATCAGGCCTCTTGCAGCCCCTGTTCCTACTGGGAAGCAGCTCCAGAGCCCCATTCTTCCTCTGCTTGGAAACCTATTAATTTGCAGACGATGTATAGTGCCAGCCTGTTTATATTGCTTAGTTCTGCTCTCTGCCTTGTCCTCTGCCTTAGAGAGTCCTGTTTCCCTGAGGTACTTTGAGGGAGCAGTCAGTCTCTCTTTGACTTGACTAAACAAGCTGAGCCCTAGTTTCACTTTTATCTCATCTTCGGCAAAATTACTTCCAACCAAAAGGTGTCCAAGCGATTCTGCTCCATGCCCCTTGAGAAGTTGTACTTGGGAAGGAAAGCCATCTTTGTGGAAAAAGACCATGCCACAGGGTGATATTTTCATTTGCCTGTCCATGGGAGGGGTGTTAATCCCCAGAAAACATCAAGAAAATGAGTGCTTGCAAGCGTGCAGAAGAGCCAGGGTGCAGGTCCATCCCACACAATTCTCACCACTCTTTCTATCCTTGTCCTATTCTCATTTTAACTCTTTCAGCTCATTACCTATCTAGACGTGTCCCCTGCATTTGGGATAACTGTGAAGACAGCTCCGTGCATCAGTCGGTATTCCCACAGAGCATCTCATAATGTACACCAAGCCAGGTTTCTCTGTCTGAAGCCCCAAGAGAACAGCCACTCTGCTTCTCCCAGTGTAAAGGTTTATCTGATGCCTGTCTTTTGCACAAGGCTGTGAAATGAGCAGGTTTTTCCTTGCACCCTCTCCATCTACACACAAATCGGTCAATTTTGTAGCCTTTGTAGGCTTCAGCATGTGATTAGACTAGCACAGAGTACTGGTGCTGTAAGATGAACTCTTCTGCTGCAGGTTTTAACCTTCTGGTTTTTAACAAACAGAGAGAATATATCTCTAGATTTCATGTTCATCATAAGGACATGACAGCCAAAGCTTCCTTCTCCAAGAAAAATACAATTATGACTTATTTTAGAATGCTCTTTTTAATGGGTTGTCAGAGATATGATCAAACCATAGGAGGTTGTTAAAAATACATGTCACTCCAGACACTTCAACCTACACCGTGTTTTCAACAATTCATGTTCTGATTGGAAAGTTACCTTTGCCATGCTCATTATTATCTGCCCATATCTGAATAGGTTTATTTTACATCCTTACCTTGTGGTCTTCAGCTTTGCATTTCACTTCTCTTGCAATTAAATCTTCCTTTTTCTCTTGGGTTGTTATTTGGAGGTTTTTTCCCCAAGCAGGTACAGCACAACTGCTAGTGGGGGGAAAAAAAAAAAAAGATCCACTTACTCATAGGTGATAAAAATTCACGGTAAAGCCACAGATGTAGCAGAGTGAGAATTACTGTAGCAGCAGGAACAGAAGATAAAAGAGGATTACATACGATGAAATGTAGTAATTGACTAGAAGTCACTGAAAAATACCAGATGGATGTCACTATTCCACACAGCTCTAATATGCCTGTAGACTTTATTGAGCTTCACTTGAGCTTTGCTTTTAGTATTTTCCTGAGTGTAATTGAGGTTTATTGATATGCTATTATGGGCCAGTTTATATGTGACCATAAAAAAATACAGTGTGAGGCCCCTGTGTAACCAGGAACACTGTACTATTCTGCTTAGCTAAAGACAGTCACATTAATGACTGCAATAAGATAAATTCCTGTTTCCTCCCTTAGACTTCTGCATAGCGTATGAACAGTAAGTGCTTTCCACAGCATTTAAATTGCAGGAGCATTTTCAGTGAGGGATTGCTGCGTAAAAAGATCGGGCATGCAATTTCAGATACTGCCAAAAGAAGCTTATATAGGATTCTGATTCTGGTTCTGTGTATAAAGAAAACAAATCTACATACTATAATGACTTGCCAGAGCCAGTTTGGAGCTCTGCTTAGTTATCAAGAATTTATTTTTCTATTTATTTCAGCACTAAGGGCAGGGGAGGAAGGAAGTATTTGAATTTTGCTCTTCTTTATCTCCTTCCACCTGGCAGGAGTCGAAATAAAAGGAAGAGAGGGAAAGCTACCTCGCTCTCCTCTGACTGAGTTAGAGTCCTGCTACTTTCCCGATTTGGCTGGCGAGATGGTGCCTCAGCGGCCAGGAATTTGCTATTAGCAGGATTAGCTGGTACCTAAGTCAAAAGTTTCTGCCTTCCTGGCAAAGGATTAGGGCGTCACAGAGGGGAAGAAAAGATGCCTCACCTGAGAGACCCACTGTGGGTAGATTTTCACAATGCCCTGAAGCATGGGGTTTTGGATAGGTGAAACCAACTCTCAAATCCGCACCTGCCCTTCCGCTATCCTCCGCTGCAGGGTGGGATGCGCCGTTTTGCCTTATCTCTCCCAGAAAGCATTTGGGAGAGTGGAGCACCTAAACAAGGGGTTTGCACAGCTCTCTCATCTGGGCAGGGGGGCAGCTAAGCCAGCCGGGAAGCAGAACAGACCCCCGACACGGCACCCCCGAAATACCAAAACGCAGGGAGGTCCCAGGCGCTCGTTGCCGGTCCAAGATCAGGTTGGAGGGAACACAGCTCCTGCAAATACACCGGTGTGTCGCGTCACCTTGAGCACAGGCGCGAGGCAACGAGAGGAAATCCGCCCAGAGAGCCCGAGAGCCGGGATGCCAGGTTGGGTGGGTGGGCCTGGCTGACCGGCCAGAGGTGAGCCCCCTTCCTCTGCTCGGGAGGGTCAGCTGCGAGCCCTCTCCTGAGGGTCGCTTGGTCCTGCTGGGTCAGCTTCCCCGGGAACACTCTCTCCTCCTTGTCCTCATCCTCATCATCCATTTGTCTATCCCACGTTGCGTTTCCACCTTCTCCACCTGTGGCCTTCTGCACAGGAGTTGCAATGCCAGCTCAGAGGCACACAGGTTTAAAAAGTGAAATCTCGGGGTGCCAGCACTCCAGGCTGTGCCGCGTTGCCCTGCGGGGTACGGGCAGGAGCTGGCACCAGCGGGCTTGTACAGGAGCCAGCAGGCAGGGCATAGGGCAAGCGGCCTCAGGCACCTGCTGGCCATGGGCTGGGGAGCAGCACTGCAGCATCGGCACTGCCGGACGTGCCAGCAAACCCTGCCACAGCCACAGGCGCCTGTCGTCTTCTGTCCGTAATTAATTCCTCTAAACCAGGGGATCGGCATCACGTGCTAGCTCTCCCTCCCTGACGCAGAGGTTTTCGTCCGAAAGAGCAAAAGGGAGGCGCTTCCTGCCCTCTTGTAACCTGCTTCAAATGTTTCTTCTTAACGCATTCATTTAAACGGTAAGGCATTATGTTGGCCATTTCACTCACACAGGAAAGAAAGCACGATTCCTTCGGCTTAATTCTCACGTATTGATTTTCTTTTATTCTCATAAGGACTCTTCCTCCGTTTGAACCCTGGTGGAGGAGGTGGGAGAACCAAGCAGAGTAGCCCTGCTCTGTCGTGTGTGCTACGTGTTCAAAATCCCACGTACGCTTGTTTTCCTTCCCCCTGCCAGGGCACCTGCAATTCTGACAATTACCGCCCTGTTCGGTTTATCTATCCCCTTTTCTACACCCAGTCAGCAGGGTCGCTTTGAAATACATCAAAACCTACGCCAGTGGTTGGCTTGACTACGCTGATGAGCTCCTAACACCCAAACATGTCACTGACGAAATCAGGGTGCACCATGGCTGCAGCCACTGACGTGGAGTCGTTAATTAAAATTTTGCGCTTATTGTGAAGAAGATGATGTGCCCTGTGTGATGTGTATTTTAATCATTCTTCAGCAAAACCCAGAAGGTTTTTGTTCTTTCTTCCCCTTTAAAACATCTTTAATGAGCATTAGATTGTAGCCAGTAAGAGTACGGTAATTCAGTACTTAGTTGTTTTTAGGAATTAAAACAGTGGGAGGCTGTTACACATATTTGCCCTTAAACTTGTTTGAATAAAGTTTTATTTATGTAATACAAAATAATTATACTGTACTAGGACACATGTAATTTTCATTGACGTAAATGGGATCTTTACAGGAAAAATGTATTGTTCTAGCTGTGACACTGTCCAGACTGTGCATGTTGCCACTGGATACTCTTCATGGTACAAATGCATCATAGTATATGGACTTTGTTTCCACTACAGATATTTTTGTAGACAATATGATGAGAAATGCCGTTATACAAAATGGTAAAAACGAGCTTGCGAGTACGTGTTTTCAGGTAACAATTTTCAAAATATTTCTAGCAAACCAAAAATAAATTTTTCTGAAAAAAAGTGAATTTTGTAAAGTTCATTTGACAGACATGAAAAGTGTTGTTTCTGCTTGGAGGTCTTATCCCACTTCTAGAAAATAAAATCAGGGCAATTGTCTAAACAAATTTCATTTAAAAAACATAAAGCCAAATAGTCATCTTAACAAAGAAGGAGAACAAGTATTATTATTCAATATTATTCAGATTTTATTTTGTGAGAGGTTTTTTGAGAAAATTTCTTGGTGACAGGGAAGCAACCTTGTGAAATAGTTTGATGGTGTAGGATATACGCCGTAGCTTTAGAGGGGAGACTCCTGCTTACAGGAAAACTGTGGTGTAAGTCACCTTTGCTCTCTACAATTTTCACATTCAGCATGGTTTTCCGCCCAACAAACATTGGCCTCGTCTTTTGGTCTCTAGCATCTACTTCTTACACACATACAACTATTTTCTTATTGTCCCTCTAACTCCAGTTCGCTGTTCAACAGGACACATATTGCCTACATATTTGAGAAAGCACCATTTGCTCTGCTGGTAGTAAACTAAAAGCTGTCACAGGAACACATAATAAATAGATTAAAAGCATAGTTCAACATTTGAAGATGAAACTGTAAACACTAGCAAGCTGTCACCTTGACATTTGCTTGCGTTCATCTAGAAGGCGATTTGCTTCAGTATAATGCCACTGCCTTTCTCCAGAAGGATACATTCGAAAAAACTTCTAGAAAGAGAGCAGAACAAAAAATGTGTGACTAATGTGCAGCCCCATTGCAAATATGAAATTATATTCAGTAGAAACACATGTAAAGAAGTAGTTATAAGAACCTGAGCGTAATAACATCTCTTTGGAAGGGATAAAGGGCTGAACTGGAGTAACATGAATATGTGTCCTGGTTTCGGCTGGGATAGGGTTAATTGTCTTCTCAGCAGCTGGCACAGCGCTGTATTTTGGGTTAGTAGGAGAAGAATGTTGATAACACCCTGATGGTTTCAGTTGTTGCTCAGTCGTGTTCAGACTCAGTCAAGGACTTTTCAGCTTCTCCTGCCCAGCCAGCACAAAGGCTGGAGGGGCACAGGGGAGGTGGGAGGGGACACAGCTGGGACAGCTGACCCAAACTGGCCAGAGGGGTATTCCACACCATGGGGCGTCATGCCTGGTATATAAACTGGGGGAGTTGGCTGGAGGAGGAGCGCTGCTTGGGCATCGGTCGGCGAGTGGTGAGCAATTGCATTGTGCATCGCTTGTCTTGTGTATTCCAATCCTTTTATTACTATTGTCACTTTATTGTTGCTGTTAGCATCGTTAGTTTCTCCCTTTCTGCTCCATTAAACTGTTCTTATCTCAACCCACGAGCTTTACTTTGTTTTCCCCTATTCTCTCCCATCCCACTGGGCGGGGGGGGGAAGTGAGTGAGCGGCTGCGTGGGGCTGAGTTTCTGGCTGGGGTTAAACCATGACAATATGTCAGATGTTTACTGTCTTCTTACAGCGCATGGGAAATAAAAGAATCTTTAGTCACTTCTCTTGATCCTCACATATATATGAGTTCCTATGTACTCACGCACAACCACACACTGTCTGATAAACCACAGAACGGGTGTTTGGCACCAGCATTAATTATTCCCCAATGGCGGTCCCGGCCGCACCAGGTATTTGCTCATCAGCATGCCGCCCTACTGCCAAGAGATAAAAACAGGCACAAGAGAAGAGACAAAAGGAGGTGAATGGGGGGGAAAGGCCTTTTAACTCTCTGTCTGATCTTCCTCCCAAACTACCTTAAGTCAAGTAGCTGACATACGGGTTGTGGTGCTGGTAGAGATGGAGTATGTCTGCCTCAAGTGCAGTTATCTGATACTTTCCGCTTTCTCTTTGCCTTCCGCACGGGTGATGAGAAGTCAGCTTATTTCAAGTATCCCCATAATTACAACAGAAAAAATGTGCCTTGTTGCTAATAATAGAAATAATTGTTTTTCCAAGTTCTGTATTTTATGTGGAGCCATTTCTCTCAATTTTAATAACATCACATTTTCAGAAATGAATATAATTAGCTTTTTCTTGGCTGAAGTAAAATAAGCAAAATTGTTCTCTCATGGATCAAAAACAAGTCAGTGAAAAGAGGGCTGATTACAAATGCGCACGTGGTAACATCTAATCTAATATTCCACTTTAGGAGGGAGAGAAGAATCAGACATGAAGTTTATATCATAATCATATCAAATAAATAATTTCCTACTGTCTTGTCTCTAGTGCTGCAGCTGAATTGGGGTGACAGATCCAGTATTTATGAAGTCTGTCAGAGGAGCACAGCTCACGGGGATTTGATATATGCTGGCACAAATACGTCCTTTTTATTTTGTTTTGCTGCTTGGATCAGAAAGAAATTTATCACTCTGATTAGTAAGTATTTATGTCAGCACATTCATAATGCGATAAAGCATTTCTCTTCCAACTTTCCTGGTTTCACAGCTTTGGAGATTTGTAGGGAAACAGGGGAAAGCCAGAAGGAGACCTGTATTTCATAGCAGACATGATTTTCAACAAGAACTGTAGGCAAAAAACAACTTGCAAGCTAGTAACCACCATTTAAACAGGTTTGGAGCTCATCTAGGGAAGCTAAGGGACCTTTCTTTCGAATTGTAATCATAAATAGCTCACGACATAGTAACACGATTTTGCCTACATGCCCCACTGTGGGGATAATAGAGGGGCTGCTTCTTTATGGAACCCTAAGCAATTTGGGGTCTCTATGTAGAAAAAGGTAACTTCAGAGCACTCATTGCTCACAGAAATGTCCGCTCCCCATCCTGAGCACAATCAGATCTTCTAATAAGTATCAGCAGAATGCTGCTGCTTGGGAGATATTTACAGTGAGATCATCTAAAGGGTTTCATTCTCCTGACGTATGGTGTCATAGACAACCCGTCTGTAAAATACATCATTAGAGCGTCAGTCCTTGTAATTATATACAGCAGACGTAGGAGCAATGGAAAAGTGACACTTCCCAGTTCAGGACATAGCAGTTGTTCCCCCTTGTTATTAAATCTACTGTTAGTAAACCAGAGGCTTCTTATTTCACACCTCACTGCAATTTTGGCCTGCCTGGTATTTCAGCACTGATCAGATCATGTTATTGGTATAGTACTTCTGCTAAGAAACCTTTCCCTTGGCCTACAATTTGAGTAACAGCTTCACAAACTAGAGATGAACAGATAAACATTTTCTAATGTTGGCTGCAAAGTGGTCTTTCACTCATGCAGAATAAGTAATTCCACGAGCATCAGATGTGACAAAGCCTCCGTTTCTTGCCACTTGTGTCCTCTGATACTATTTTTGTTTGCCAAATTACACATCAACTTTCCGTTAGCACCACAAATACATGCAATGTCTTCCCACAGAATATATTGGCAGTGATCCTTGGGCTGGCATGTTCAGCGATGCCAATAAGCCAGAGGGATCAGACATAAGCCAGGGGTGAATTTGCAAGTGTTCATACTCCTGTTTCTCATCTACCCAACTGCCTGTTTTTATAAGACTGGTAAAAGCATAATTACTTTTGAGACCTCTGCCTCTCTGTCAACACTGACTGGAAACAGCTACTGAGTCCAAGAGTTATTAAGAGTGAGGAGAGAGACCCATCAGCTGAAGGAGGGATCATCCCAGGCTTGTTTCCATGGGAAATCAAGATACAAATGTTCAGGAAAAAAGTGGGGTTTAGCACGGTCCACAGCCTGCGTGAGAAGAGCTGGGAGCGAGCCAGCCTCACTCCGACAGGGAAAGCTGTCAAGGCTGCTAAGGAAGGGAACGGTGTAGGGGAGATGCCTAGGGTCAGCCGGGAGGAGAACTGCTGGAGTTCCCGAAACAGGATCAGCGATTTGCAGCCGGACTCTGCTACGCTGCCCGGACTAACAAAAACCTTCACAGCAGCTGCTGGCGAGGCAGAGAGGGGCTCCAAAAAAAAAAAAAAAAAAAAGCCCTGGAAATCAGCCGTTCTCAGTAACATGCTCTCCAACCCAAAAGGGAAACGGGAAAGGGCTCCTGCACCATCCTCCTCTTGCTCAGCGATCCCCAAGCACTCGGTAGCCTTACCATTGATCTTCAAAATGATTTTTCTCTGTGTAGCTTCGCAGGTACTCTCCACAGGGCACAGACAGATGCCTCCTCATAGGCAGGGTTTCTCTTCATGTGCACTTTGTAGCCTCCAAGAAAGCGTAAGCTCTAAACAAAGCTTTTCCCTCTCCTAGGGGTCTTAATAGATATCTCTCCCAGGTGGTGCCTCAGGTATCCGGTAAGATGAGAAATTATGTTCAAGCTTTCTTTTAGAGAAAACTCAGGAAGTTTACTATTTTTGAGACTTCTGGGCTTCATACTGGGTTGGGTTCAGCCACCGACGGTTTGAATAGACCTCGGTTTTTTAGAAAGTAAAGCTAAAAATGTGGAAATGTCCTCTGATTTAGACGGTTGTATAGTGACTCTCCTGATGCTTCCTGCTAAAAGCCTGACAAATTATCTATCTGATCTCAGACTAAGCCTGTATAATTCAGAATGCATAATCTGCCTGAGTTCTTGTTTATAATGGCTTGATTTTTAATTTGGTATGTCAGAGAAAGATTTTGCAAGGCAAAAAAAAAAAAAAAGTATTTCCATGCCTGACTTCTTTTTGAAGCTAATAACACCTGCATTAACAAAGAGTGTGGGATATCTTTATAAAATGATCCAACAGTTTGAATCTGCTATTTTTCGGCTAATTAAAACCATTAATCCAAAAAGATTATTACGGACAGCAAATCTTTTCGACGTAAATATGTTTGTTTGATAATGAATTGCCTGTTACCTGAAAATCTATCCTGTGCTCTTTTGTTTTTCAGCTCTGTACAGCAGCCTGAATACTACATCCACTTCTTTTGATTAATTGTCTGTACAGAATGCTCTTCCCCCCAGTCTTTTAGAAGAGCCTCTGTCAGCTTTGGCCCTTTTGTCTGGATCGAGCCTTTGACGAGGTTGCGCATTGCCCCCTGAGCCTGTTCATCACACGGCAAGGGCAACTGCAGGCAAGGTAAGTCCTACCTGAAAACAGCGTATTTTGGAATCACACATGTCACAGCACCAGTTAAGAAGTAAAGTAGGGGAAATGTAGTGCGGGCTGCAGGTTGTCAGTGTTTATGCGTTGATTCTACTGATGGTACAACTTCTTGGTTGTCTGCCGTTGAATATCCTTTCATCTTTGTCTCTCCTGCCTAGTGACGCGCGCCAAGAGACTTAATCAGTTCTGTCCGGATGGATGCTAATGAAGGAGACATTATACAAAATACTATTATAAATTCTTATTCACATCTCATTTTCTTTTGTCTCAGTCTATTTTTAGAGCTGATTTCTGGAGGTGCATTTACAAACCCAATATTTATCAAGCAGGCAACATCTGAAGGTGTTATTTCATGTCCACCCACTCTAATTTCTATCTGCCAACAGCTGATGAACAAGTCCTACATGTGTTATTCATCTGTCCCATAATAATATTGGCCTCGTGTGACATTTATATAACAAACAATACCAAAACCACGTTATGTTTTTAGATACGTGATAAAGATGTCTTTTTATCTGCATATTAGGGCAGCCATTTTTTTACAGAGATTATTTGAACTCACACATGGGCAGCAGCAGCACATAAATATTCAGGACAGTGACAGGAAAATATTTCAGGTTCCAGTTTCAGGAGACGTTAGGAAGGAACAAGTGGTTCTGTGAGATGCTAATAAAGCCTGATTACTGTCAGACTTGAATATTGTAGCTGACTGACTTCTTTGGTCCCTAAGAAGCTGCAAGCACCACTGAAACTATTGTCAGAATTGGGACATTTATAGTTCAGGTCTCCTGCTGAATTTTTATGGTGTCAGTAAAGGACAATGTCACACGGCCAGGCCCTCAACAGGACTTCTCTCACCAGCACCCACCCTCACGAAGTTCAAAGAAACGCAACGACCTTTGGGATGTCTATCCTTTTGCAAAGTGACTGAAGCTGTCAACGTGTCCAGAAATAATTAACAGGGAAAGCAGGCAACCGGGCGGGCTCACACACAGAGATCTGACAGCCTTGCACCAAACTGTGAAACCCAGGCAAAGTGTAACTAGTCAAGTCAGGCCGCACCAAACATACTTCCTAACAGCGTACTTGTGCTTCTTTGCCAAACACAACTGTTTAAACTACGGTTTTACTTTTGATTCCGAAGATGACATTTCATACAAGAGAACACTTGCTCTTCTCATGCTGGGATATCTTTTCACTGCTGACTTAGAAGTAGATATATGTCTCGAGAAAGGCAAAAACTTGTGTTTTGTGATGCTGTAACTGCTGGGATCGGGGGAAAGGAAGGAAGAGGGCTGGGTCTGATGACTGCTGTGCTCCTGCAACTGTAAGAAAAAAGGCATGCTTGTTTTTGAGAAAAATGACCTCTGATATTCTGAGGAAAGAGAAACGGGACTACAGGCAATGCTAGTAGCAAAGCCTTGATTAAGACTTCCTGATAATTCCCCACACACACCCCCATTTGTTTGCTTAAAACTTTGCCAGACTCTAATTTTTTGGATTGGCCTTTTTGCTATCCGGTACCTACGTCTGTCGATGCACCACGCAGTGCCCGTCGCAACCCGCCTGTCTCAAGAGCCAGGTGGACAGAAAAGACACCACCACCTCCAGCTTCTTACTTTAAGGAATCCATGTGGTTGTGGCACTGAGGGCGTGTAGTGCCCCATGCCTTGGAAGAGGGCTTGGTATTAGCTGCGAAATCATCTCGTTGGGAGTGATGTGACATTTGTACTTTCTGAAAACTTGCCCTATATTTGGCCATATAATGAGTGGAGAAATCTTTTTCCATTCAAACAGGCTTACACACCCCTGAACCAGCAAGAAGTGCCCCCCTTTCTATTTTGGAGTTGCTATTTGTTAGGTGCTGACCCCATTGATTTATTATTATTATTATTATTTCCTCCCGACATTTGCACTCCACTGGGTGCTGAACAAGCACAGACGAGAGCCAACCCCCTCCTTCCCTGGAAGAGCTGCCAGCCTGACGAGTACAAGAAGGCAAGCAGACTAACTAATTTCAGGCCAGGGAATGGCTCTCTTGAAACCTTTAAATTATTCACGAGCTCTCTTTGTAAATTATTAAGCTCCCAGTTCTTAGATTCAGCTCTTGAGTTTACAGGATACGTTTTCAGATGCTCACATCTGTAGCTGGCTGCCGTTCATCTCACTCAGAGGATGGCAGCGCAGCCCTTCAGAGTTAAGCATCCTAGTTTTGCTTTCTCGTTATAATTTTCTTTTGGCTTCTCTGCTCTTTAAAAGGACAACTACGAAAGGCAGGCAAGGGAAAGGGAGGGCAAAATACTTACATCGACACTTAACCATGCCTCAGACCACTCAGATTCCTCCACGCATCCCAAGGGCCTGCTCCATCTTCTACTGCTAAATAACAATGCTTTCAGTAGCTCCAGTGCAAATAAAAAGAAAATCAAATTTGGCTCTTATCCAGGACTCGGCCCTGTGCTAGGATAGTTTTACCATCCCGAGCTTGGTGTCTGCAAGCCCAGGGCCAGAGACACCAACTTGTATTCCTGCAGTTACCGAAGTAAGAACAGTACCTATGACGTGTTCGTGACGGTTATCCCCTTTCCTTCAGCCACCAGCGATGTCTGTCCGCAGCCCCATCCTGCTGACTGCTGTCCTAAACGCAGATGTTAATCGGTAAATAGCAAAATCTTGGTGTACTGCTTATCTACATTGCTTAGTCAGTATTGCAATTCACCTGAAAGGTCGTTGAGGATTATTACCCCCGCTGGGAGACACCAAGAGATTCATGCCAGCATTTATAATGTGGATGTCACAAGTCACATCATATTTCATTGAAATGGCATTTTGGAATCTCTTACTGCTGGTAAGGGAAGGGCAACAACGTCATCCTTCACAATATCGTTGCGAAGGAGAGATTGCAGGCTGTCTGTCAGCTCCCCGTATCTCAAGTCTCCTTTTGAAGCAGCCAGTGCTGACAACAGAGAAAGGTACCACAGCGAGTAGGTGGGTTGGAGGTCTGACCTGCCTTGGCATTTCCTGTCCTACTGCTTTTCCAGAGGTGCTGAGTATCCACAGCATCCACGCGGGTATCTGGAATTTTCTCCTGCTGGCCACGGGGACACATGCAACGCAACGCAACGCAACGCAACACAAATTAAGCAGGGGAAGAGCTTCATCTAGAAGTATCATGAATGAGATCCTGAAAGCAAACTGCTGCCTAAAGCTAGGCAGTGTTGCCTCTCTTGTCAGAATAAGCTAGCAGTTCTCTCTGCCACGCATGTACAATGGACTCTCCCCTGACTGCGAGTCACTACATTTTCCTTCTCCCTTTCCAGTTCTCTGGTGGATACTGGCTTTCCCTAGCATGTTTATGCTCTTGTCCTTCTCTCTGTATGCTGTGGATTTATTCCTGGTGCACCTGAGGCTTGTTCCTTGACCTAGGCTTACCTCTCTCTGCCTCTTGATGTACACACTTTCCATGGTGGTCTGGCTTTGCCTCCTTATAGCTCTTCTCGCAGATTCTTTGCTAGCCTTTGCTGGGTTTTGTAAGTTTATTCTCCCACTCAAACTCATCCTACATGTCCTTTGTATTCCTTTTGGACATGTCATATGGTCCAACTTACTTTATAAGCTGTGATAAAGATTTGGAAACCTACTGTGTAAAATTATTAACCCGGCCGCAGAGCTTCCAAACTGAAGCTCTGGCTCTACTGCTGTGTTACCTTCCTTATCTTTTCAGTGCATTAATGTCACAAACAAGTTTTTTCCTATTTGTTTCAGACCCCTGAAAAATCCGCGCCACTACCCACAGCTGTAAGCTGGATCCCTGTAGCTGTGGCTGGCCTAAGAGAGACGCCAGAGTTCATGCCCAAGCAGCTTCGGCAATGCTGACCGCAGTCGTGGAGGAGCTGAGGAGCGATATGAAGGATATGGTAAAATTTTGGAGCAGACAGAGCTCCTTATTTCTGGATCATCCTTCTCCACTATTTCCAAATAATTGTATGGATTTCTGCCCCCCCAGGGTAGAAATCCTCATTCTGGCACACTAGAAATATTTTCCCTGTACCACCAGAGGAGTCTGCATTTGCCTGTGGCCACAACCTCAGCAGGTCCCCGCCGTGCCGAGTGAAGAGCTCACCCTCTCTTGCTCACACTCTGTTGCTTGTCGTTGCTCTTTATGGAGGATGACATGCTGAGCAGGTAGCCAGCTGAGCCAAACTCCTCCCTGTGAAAATATGGGATGGGCTAGCAAAGACCTAGCAGTTAAGCTAGGTCCTTAAGCTGCCTGGCTTACGGTGTCTAGGATGAACTAGGGACCGACTATGCGAGGAGTGCAGTGGGCAGACCTGAGGAGGACCCAGGGACCCTCCACTTGGCAGGAGGGCGATGACAAGGCGCCCTTCACCTTCTGTGAATGGCAATCTCTTGAGTAACATTGAACAAGATGTGCGTCCCCAGCCTCAGCAGTGCCACATCAGGCAGAGGCAAAGCTTTGGGGCAAATCCACTCTTTCTCCTCATCTCCAGCCTCCTTAATAAAGCTGCAGCCTGCCAAAGACAGCCGAGCCATGGCCCACATTTGCAAGGAGGCCGCAGCCCTCCCACTCTTCCAACAAACAGGGTCAGTTAGCACCTCCTCCCCAAGGCTCCTAGGAGGATTTCTGATCTGTTTGTACTACAATAAACAGTCTGAAAGCCAGAAAACTACATTCTCATGTCAGTCAAAACCTAGCATCAACAAACTGGTTGCCCACATCTAAACAAAGCCTTTTTAGGGCCTAACTAGATTTTATTTATCCTTTGTTGGTTTTCATTTATTTCCCACGGCTTTCCATTTTTTAGATGCTGATGGACAAAGGCAGAAGTACAAAAAAAACCCAAAAAAACCAAACCCATATTCGAAACATTTTCACATTTTCCGTCTTAGAAAGTAGCAGAAAACAGGGAGGAGGTACTGCTCAAAATGCCTCCTTTCAGGTTTACACATACAGGCATTTCAGATATGAATTAGTGCCCCTGTTGGGCAATAATCTGAAACACCTCATTATATAGATTGTCAGAAGAGATCAGGAATGATCGGAAGCCCAGTGGTTACAGCACAAATATACCTGGATTACTAAACCATCTCACGTCCACCCATTCGTGTTCGTGTCATGATCTCATTCTGCAAAATCCTCAGCTCCCTCAGCTTCTATCGAAATTGTTAAGCGTTGCACCTTGAAGAGCAAAGCCTTTAGCTTTTCTCACTTCCGAAGTTGCGTTGTTTATTTGGCACGGGAGTCGTTTGCAGAGCTATGAATTGATCCCGCTCAGACGCTGACCTTCACGTTGTTCAGACATAAACCAGGAAGACGAATGAATCTACAGGAGAAACATAACTAAATTAGTTTTATTTTCTTCCAGGTGACGCAGTTCACAGATACCATTTATTTCCACCTTCAGGCTACGCAGAACGTCATTGCCAGGCAGGCAGCTACAGAAGCTGTGTGCTTACTAGCTGAAACACACCCAAGGGAGATGCTCTCAGCCCTCCTGAGACATTCCCTCCCCTGTGATAGGTAAGCGGCTGTATTCCCAAAATAAGAGTGTGAATGAATTTGCTGGACTTAAGCCAGACTCTACATCTCCAGACTGACCAGACAGGAGAACCGTGGTTTGCCGTGCAGTGGAGAGCATGCCAGAGACCGGTTTATGTGCAAGACAGCGTGCTAAGCTAAAAACAGAGCAAAAGAGAGCCAGTGTGCGCAGGAGGTCAAGGCGGTCCTGCTACCTTCGCAGCGATTCTGGAGCAAGGCTCGTTTCGGGGGGCAAAAAAGGGGAAGAAGTAGACAGCTGAAAGTCCAGTCCCTCCAGACTTTCACGTAACTGCTCTCGGCCTCACTGCCTCAGCAGGACAGGGAAGAGGTTTGGTAATGTCTGGTACGATCAGTACGTTTTCTTCCATTTGCAGCCGTTCAACTCCACTGGCAGAGCCAAAAAATAACCCCGTCAGCCTCCAAGTTCTTGCAGAGCTCCTTGAAGTGATAGAAAACCCCACCTTACGTCAACAAGTTTGAAAGCTGTGAATGAAGCCACAGCTCTGAGGACTGTGCCTCTCTGCTACCTGTTGCTGTAAGAACATGCAGGCAGGCTTGGGACACAGTGCTGCCTCATTTCATAAATTAAGGGGTTTGGTACGTGCCTGAGGGGTTACCTGCGGATTACGTATGGCCACTGTAAATCAGCCTAGGAGGGAATAGCACTTCAGAGCTATGAGGAAAGGGAGAGAGCATGAGAGAGGTCATGAAGGTCTCTGAGGAGGGTTTGGGATGGGGAGTTCCACCACTGCCACAGTAAGCTGGAAACATGAAATCTCTGCAAGAACACCTTTCTCTGGTTTTTTATGTCGGCTTCTAGTAACAGAAAAAGTTTAAGACAAAGTGACCCTTAAACAGAGAAACTTTGAAAGAAAGCTTGTATTTAGACACCCAAGTAGCAGAGGTCGGGTTAAATCTCCTCATCCTTTGTCTCCTAGCAGATGAAAAACAGCGCTTCATGAGAAACACTGGCAGAAGACCCGAGTCCAGAGCAGCTGCAGGCTGTGTGCAGACTGGTACTTGTTTGGACTTTTTTTTTGTCACTATTACTGAATTTAGACATGATTTTAAAGAAAAAAAAATCAAGCAGGAACAATCAGTTTGTTTGACCTTTTCTTTCAAGGTCTGATAATTTTTCTGTTTCAGGCTTCTGTTTACCTTAAAAGATAGGCGCATTTAGGTTCGTTAGCTTAAAAAAAAAATCAGCGTGCTAAGAAAAACCAAGGAAGGGATCATGCTGCTCTGGCACACATAGCTCTGTGTGCCTGAGCTTGTAGAGATGTATTGTTCAGGGTAGTCCTTTATTTTCTCACCAGGTCTGCTACAGGTTCTTCATCTTTGCTGCTTGGCCTCTCTCTTTACTTAGGCTACTAATTTTAGAGACTGTCAAAAAATAATTTCGTTTTGGCATGACGGCATTGTCTTCTTCAGGCAAAAACCAAAAAAATCTTTCTAATGGGTGCATTGTTTCCTTCCTATAGAAAAAAAAAAAAATTTAAATCAATCATCATAGTTATCTTAAACCCTGAAATTTGAGCAAGAAAACCTCAAGCCATCCATCCTCACACAGTTATAGCAGCGGAGGGTAACAGCTGTACCATTGCTACCTGGCCAGTGGCAATTGTGATTACTGGTGGCAGCATCCCTCCGTTAACTGTCAGCTTGAGTGACAATAACATATCATTTGCTGTAGCTTGAGAGAATAGCAAAGTGTATTTATTGCAAAGACAGCAAGATTACAGATTATTTTCAAGTTAAATTTCTTTTTTTTTTTTTCTCAAGGCAACAGAAGTCCTGTTGATAATATTCCATAATAAGGAAAGCAAAGTGCCTGTGGGTGCTTTTTATGTTCCTGTATTAATCTTCCTGGTCATTCAGATGCATTACTTAGTGAGTCTCCCAGATGTTGCGTGTGGCCCAGAGGACAGATTCAAAGCATCCAGTTTTGTGAGGTAATTAAATGTTAATGGAATGGATAATCCTATTTTTACAAGCTATGGAGTAAGGCTGTTAATAGAAAATAGTTTGAAATCAACTCCAAAAATTAAGTGGAGTGAGGAAGTTCACAAGGGAGGCTTTTAGGACAGCTGGTTGACCAAATTTTCGGACTGGAGAATCCTCTGGAAGTATTTTCATGAAGGTGAGTGGAGTCATCTGCAATAATAACGCCCCGGGTGGAGTAAAAACATATGCTCTAAATAACACTGATGAATGCAAAAGAAAACATATCAGCAGAAAGTTGCTTGACAAATAGGATGAGAAATGGCTAGCTTCCTATTTCTTCCCCAAATGCAACCAAAACCCCAACATATCTGTATCCTTGGAAACAACATCTCTCCTGTTGCCTGTCTCCCATTTATTCTACTTTCAGAGTTTCTATTTTGCTGTCTTATCTCCCTGTTCTTCTTGCAGAAGAGTCTGTGTACTAAAATTCAATATTTTATAAAGAAAAATAAGTAAAAGGCATAAGGTGCTGCCATAATGGGAATGAAATGAAAAGACAAGTGTTATTAGCATGGTAGATCAGGCTTGGGCTAATCCAAGCAGATAGGCTTGCTTCACGGAGACTTGTAGCAAATGTTGTTTTTAATTGTGCTTACCAGAAGCTGAGAAGAACAAAAACCCTGGAGATACTCCGCTGCCGTTTGGGTGTCTTGCTTGCTTGCCTGCTTGGTTTTTATTCTGGGGGAAGAAAAGACATTTAAAGTGAAGAAAACACAAGAAGAGTAACTCCAAAAGTGACACTTGTCCTTTTTCTTGACTTAAATAAGGAGCAGCTGATCATCAACATGTCTGCTGTGAAGCAGAAAAGAAATGGGAGAAATGAAGGGCTTTCCTAGCCACGGTATGCTAGTTCAAGGGGGGTTCAGATCTGAAGTAAACTGAAATTTCAGTGAAGCCACAAAGGGACTCCAGTCACATTCTATACTGGGATATTGCAAGGCACTTTATTTAATACCATTAGATAAATAGGACTGATAAACCAACTGTACATGTTGGGTACCAGCGGAAAAAATAATGTATGTGCCAACAAGGAAATAGAAACAGCAGCTACGCTGATTCTATTAGTCACACGTAGGCAGGGTACAATGCTAGGACTCATAGTGCCAAGATCACCTACCCCCCTTGTCTCAGTAGCTGTGGACATTTGGGTGTATATACTTTCATATTTCGAAGCCAGCCAGCCCTTCATCATGAAGTAGACTGGTAAGCTTTTGGATAGATCTAATCAACACGAACCCCACAATTCCATTCTGTCTAGTACATTACCAACCATTGACAGAAAAAGTAGAGTCCCATCCTTATTAAATTCACAAGGGCAGAGTGGCCAACTTGAAACGACAGTGGAACTTCCATGATTTTACTCTATGCCTTGGGCTACCTGTGCAGGCCTGCCAGCTGATTACAGATTAGTCCACCTTTGGTCCTGAATCCAGCTGTGCACTTGACGGTACCATTAAGAAGGATAAAACCTCCTTGATTAAATTTATCAACCATGTTGAAATGTTTATCAATGCCAGAGACTCACCTGGAAGATGTTCTTCCTCTAGCTAGGTAAGGGAAAAACATTCTGAATTCATCTGGTTGGACTACAGAGTTTACTAGCTCTATAGTGCATCCCCCCTTGCATTATTCTCTCTTCTCTAACAGCAAGAGCAATCGTATTTGTCCTACAGATCACTGTCAAGCACTACCACAGATGCGATTTTCCATTTTTACCAGGGTAGTTCCCCTCTTGCACCAGCAGGTGCTGAAGCTGACTGCGATGACCTTGGTTGCTGGGCTGAGCCTCCTTCCTGTTTTGAAGAATTAGGGATATCTGAGATATAATGCTGTCAGTCTTTCTCAACAAAAGAATGACTCACATCAATAGCTAAATCGTCCTGGGCTGGAATCCCACCTTAGCAGGTATTCGGCGTGGTGTCACAATAAGGATGTTGAGATAGACTTACATGCACAAAGTTTTATTCATGAGGCCTTTGGCTAGTCGCATACACTGACTTCAAGGTTGCCGTCAAGAACAAAAAATGTTCATGATTTTTCACCAGGCTCTTCCCATGAGCCTGGATACTTTTCGTCAGGACCTCTCGTGACTGTTCCCACGATTAGCACTGACTTGAGAATATTTTGATCAGCTGTAGGTGCTGCCCAGTCATCTGCTGTCAATCTTTGTGCATGCACAGCATGGAGTAATACTTATTGGCTATTTAAATTATTATTATCTACATTGTTATTCACTGAGTCTTGTTTTTCCTTTGATGCAAACTAAAATCTTCAAAATAAGGACTAGGAATAAGTGGGTAACAGCCAATTCAAGTGGCAATTGCTTCACATGAGAAACCTGACATAATAATATTGGGGTTTGCAGGTGTGAGATGGTGAGAATCACAGCACAACAACAGCAGCGTGAGGACTACAATGGAAAAAGCCAGACTACAGGGCTGCAAATAGAGGATCCTTAGCGTTTCTAAGGTTAAGGCACTGAGCAAGGATGATGTTCATAACCAGAGCAAAGCGGACTTTAAAAGTGCTGAATTTCTTAGTCGTAAGACAACTGAGAAGTTTGAGAATGGCAAACATTAGGAAACCTCTCCCACCAGTTTGCCAGTCACTTCATTTTGCTTTACCCATTCTGCACTGAATCCCCTTGTGAAGGATTAAAAAATGAGTACATCCTGGGCCACTCGAAGAAATGGCTAGTTGACCGAAATCCTACTATGAGCTGAGCTGATCTCAGAGTTGGAAATACTGCTCGGCACCTGCAGAAGGTACGTGGGGAGCTGTTCATTCATGGCTTTGAATCCTTGAAGACCATCAGTGAATTCAGGGAATATACCAGAACCAGAAAATTGGTTCTCCTCAGGCAAAAAAAACCTGTTTCGCTCAGAAAAGGCACCGAGAGAAAGGCTAGAGCAGGATCAGAACATTGTGCACTGGCATTATGGCAAGCCAGGAATGTGAAGAAAAGTGGAAAATAACCCTCCTTTCCCGCCTCCAAAGCTCGCTGTCCCTGTAGCAGATGGCTGAGTGCATGCACCGTTGGACTGGCACTTCCTAATCATTATCCTCTCCATCCAGTTTATATAGCAAATGGTAGTTATTTCAGCCCTTTTAACATGTCTGGGGGTTGCAGAAGAAAGAGCTCCAAGCTATATTTACAGAGAACCTTGATAGTTTTAATAATCCAAGTGAAAAAGTGTTTTCGACGGCTTTTGAGGCCATTGCCAGAATTGTCAGGGACTACAAGAGCAAGGACAAACATGATGTGGAATTTGTGAAGATTGCCAGAGTTTCAACCCTTCTTGGCTGATGTAAAGCATAAAGCAGAGTGATGGGTTTAGTAAGTGCTGTTAAAGCTTTAAGGGACTAGTCAAAGTGTGTGTATGTCTGTGCAGGCAGAATAAAAATAGAAGCAAAACCCGATTCTATAGAAAACTGAAAGCATGCTTTAGAAGAACAACTAATTCAGTCATTTCATCCCTCCAGAGCCTGCCTTTTTGTGTTTGCATTTCTGCCAGATGCTCCAGCAACAAACTCTAATAATAGCAATTGCCATCCACCATAGTAAGAGTAACAACCAAACACACCTATGCATCCTAACCCTGGACAGAATAAATGAAAACAGAAAAGACTTGCTCCCATAAAGACAAAAATGAATCCTGGAAGGCTGAATGCAAACCACATAGAGAGCGTGTACAGCATTTACTCTTTTTGCTGTAAATGAGGTGTAGCTGAAACTGATGGAACTACAGGAGCATGAAATCAGCAAAAAAGTAGTATCAAGCCTTAAGTGTGATAATCCATAATACACTAAGGATGGCACTACTATATAGGATCACAGCTTACATAACTACATGGCATCATATGCAAACCTGGTACCATTCACAGATGTGCCTGGTGCAACACGAGATACTGATATCTAAGTCTAGAACGCCTTCTTTCATCACACTGCTCATGCCAGAGATACCACCCATGCCTTAATTTGGTAGCATTCAGCAATTGAAGACCTTACAGCATTTTCAAAATGTTTCGGAAATGTTATCTAATTAAGCCTTACAGAGCCCCAGTGCAGTAGGTGAATGTTTTCATCACCATTTGTAGTGATGGGAAAACTGAGACACAGCTGTTTAACAAATTGCCCAACCAAGGTCACCCTGAGAGCTGCAAACACCCCATAGTATAAGCAGCCAAACCTCAGGAGAATGAAAGTGAAGAACCCTTTAGATGAGAGGTTAATACTATTTTTATTTGACTGTATTTGGATTTGAAGTCGTTTGCCTTCTACACAGGACAGAAATAGACCCTAGTTCCTCACTCTGGCTGCAGTGATCACAAGACCATGCCATTTCAAAGCCTCTTCATCAGTGGCAATACTTATTAAACTCTACATTTTGGCAAACCAAAACCCGTTCTCCTTCTGTCAGAGATTTGCCTGTGCTGTGACAACTCTCTAAAACTGATGAAGCCCGCCCCTATGGCGTATTTCACAGGAGTGGCACAAAAAATACTGCACAGCATTTAGGATATTTAGATATTTGCTCAGAGCTGTGAATGTGAAAGACAAATTCCTACTAGAAGAGGAAGCCCTCACTAGCATGGTCTCACGGCTGCTGAATCTGCAGGAGCAGAGTCCTGATGCGATCACAGTAAGGGACTTGGCTATTCATCCCATGGCACTGAAGAACACAAATGCTTGTTAGCTCCCCCAGCTGCAAGCTGCAGAGTCTCACACTTTCAGGCTCTCGTATATCCCATATCAATGGATGAAGAAATGAAGATATCACTCCAGGTATTCACTTCTGATTTCCCAGGTGCTCCGCTCATTAAGAGTAACTCCCTTAAGAAGAGCCAGATGTGAGCCTCATCTGGGGCCAGCAGGCTGCCTCCCTGGAACTGGTGTGAAAGAGGAATGATAAAGAGGAGGAGGAACACATGGCCCACTGAGATCCTTTAACATTCATTCTTCTAAGTTTACATTCTCAGCTGGCAGTAAACAACATTGCAATTGCCCATCAATACTCATCCTGGAATGCTTGTCCTCTTGTTCTGTAGGCTTGCACAAAGGCTGTAAAGTTTTTTGGGGGTGGACTTCAAATGACAGCTAGGAATTCAGGAAAAACAGCTGTAAGCAACTTGCAAGGGAACCCTGTGCAAGCATCTTCATTTTAATTGTCTGTAAATAAGGACAACATCTTTCACCCTGCTCACCTCAGGACTCTGGTTTTGGGGATCCAGCAGCACCAGGACCATGCTGAGAAGGGTAGAAGAGGCTTCACTTTTCCACAAAGTGCTCTGAGGTTTCCCAAATAGCCCTACTGCACCACACCTTGGAAAGATGCTCCAGCGAAGGGCTCTCTCAAAACCGGAAGGGAGAAAACACAGGAAACAACCTTCGTTTGACAACAGTGAAGGACTTGAGTGATTTCTGATATTCTGCATGACCATAATTTCCAGCCCCAGGCAAAGTACTAGTACTTTACAATATTTTTATTTGAAAGGAATTTGTTTGTGCTTGGTTTGGTTTTGTTTTTACAATAAGCAATAGCCCAAAATTTACAGCACATGCACACTCCCAGGAATTTTGCTCCTCACCAGACTGTGTTTCTTTCCACGTTGAGCAACAGCTGGGAAGATTATTTGACTTTTTAGACCAGGTCAAAGGATATCTTGGAAGCCCACAAGCTTCCTTAAGGAGAGTTGCCAGGAAATCTATAGGCAACTGAAAAAATAATTTTCTCTCCTTTCAAGAGCTACCAGCAAATCCTTTACCATGCTGAGAAACCATCCCCATTGTCTGGCAGAAATAATAATGCTTAATTCAAAAAGACTTGATTTGATTTCCTTCACCTCAGGAGCTTAACACTGAGAATGTAAACAAGAAGGGGGGAAACAAATTGTTATGCTACCTCCCCTTTTCTACCGTAAGAGTCCTTCTAAATAGTCCTCAGGTTCCCTGTAAAGACATCTTGAATATTACTACAAGAGAAATCCCTTTTCTAAACACCTCCTTCCTTAATCTGAAAACCAATGACAGAATGAAATATTAGACCAAAGCACTTGAGAACATAAAAAACAACATGAAACTTTAATTGTTCTTATTGCAAATTTAGACTGCACATTCCAGCTTATGGAAATCAACTTGGGACAAAAGGGAGAAGTGGTTTTGTCTCAGCATGGTAGGCAATGATTGAAAACAAACATAGTTCTTTCTCTTTCATCTCTAAATATTATCTATAACTGCCTATTCTCTTTCACACCTAAATATTATCTATAACTGCCTAAGTGTACACAAAATTATCAAAACGTATTTGTTTCAATTATAGTGCCTGCTCTTATGGTTGTATGTAATACAGATTCACATTGTATATAAATTATACACAACCGATTACGTATACTCTCCTGTTCCCCTGCTGCAGCACAGTTAAGAGCTACAGCATGGGAAATTTTTCTTCTCTCTTCAACTGATTTTGCCGAAAAGCATATTTTTTTGTAGAGCAATTCATCCTTGACTTTGGCTTGAATTTGCCAGACAGTTTTGATTTAAAATGTCGAGAGAGAGACAAATCAGGAGTGAAGGAAAGAGAACAAGAATAAAAAGGCAGAAGGGAATACCCTTCTCCAGCTTCCTTATCAGCACTCCTGGCTAGGCAGCGAGTAGTTTGAAAAAGCTCCACCACTTTCTTTCTCACCACTACTCTGTTTCTGCCCTGTTCTTCTGTGTTCCGCACGTTCACCTAATTCTTCATTTCTATTGCTCCTCTTTTTTTAGAGATGCTCAAAATAAGCACAAAATATAAATCTGTTGAGCAAGTAAATCAGAAAAATGAGGGTGGAAGGCGGACATGGACTGTTGCCCCTACCTCTTCTGCTCTTTCTGCGTTTGTTTTTAATCAACGTAGCTCACCATTTGTTTAAATTCCTGAAGACACTTTTTTTCTTCTTATGTTCATCCTTAGAAACAGGCTAGAGGCTACGTGCATCATCTGTTCTACAGATTGCATCTTGACCTTCATTTTATAAAACTTGAAATGAAATTTCTTGAATGAAAAGTCTTCCATTCTTTCAGTCTAACAGTCATGATCCCCCATTTCAGGTATTTAACCTTCATTTCAGGCAAGTATGTAACCTCTTCCCTCTGCCATACATTAATCATACAAAGTCAAGGAATAGCTCAGTCGCAAACAGTCCATGAAACGCACAAAGAGTGAGAGTAAAACCCTCCAAGAACAAAGAAAGCCTAGAGCTCACTAGAGCAGAAGTGGTAGGACACACAGAAAGGCTGCTGGGATATACGCATAATAATGCAAAAGATGCGGCAACCGCAAGACCTGTGGAGTTATCCTAGTGACAAAGGTCTGGTCTTCACGCAGTGGTTTTAACCTGCCATTTCTTCTTTCTGTCAGTTTTCAGCTCTTCAGACTTAGAAACAGAATTCTCCACCCACACTGTTCCTAGTGTAACCACTGAGGAGAAAGCAGCGCCATGCAGCTTCCTCCGGCAAGCTCGATTTTATTTTGATTTGGAGAAATACAGGAAAATGAAGAATATCATCAACTACTGTCTTGTAGACTACTAGTTTAACACATCCGCAATCACAAAACACTTCATGTTCACAGACTGAAGCATATCCTGGTCTGGCATTATAATCCCAATTCTGCACTACTGGAATATCAGTATGCTGGAATTATGACAATCCCATAATTTAAAAAGATAGCTAGAAAAATCAGGGACAAAACATCTCCATCCCCATCCCGCTCTAGTGGCCTTCCAGCCTCATTGCACAAATTTGAGATGATCAGATAGCTCAGAAAATATCTGCAAACACAAAAGGCTTGAAATGCACATGACAAAAGGCGTTTCATAGCTTAAAACCTTTAAAAATCACACAAATTTGAATTGGTCAGAATAACTGTAAAGAAATTTGCAAGGTCTAGAGAGCCAGAAGTCGGATGCATGCCTGCTGAACTCACACATCTTCATAGTTTGTGGTACTGTTTCTCTAGGTCCTGAGCAATGCAGCTCGAGGATGACCCTTAGGAAGCCTTTCTCGCCTGTCCTAGGAGGTCCATCACATCTGAAATCTAGACAAAACCGGCAGCCCTTTGTTCCAAATCCTGTATCCTGACTGAAAATCCTTCTGGAAAACCCTTGGAAGGGCTAAGGAGGGGTCATTTGCACAAGTTGGGACTAGATGGTGGGGAGTAACTGCAAAACAGAAGGCAAGTACAGAGTTGATTAACAGGGCACAGTGACCTAAACAAAAAAATCTAACTTTCTTCATGGGAGGCTTTTGAAGGCTGTTCTTACAGCCTTCTCATTTGGCTATTACTTTTTTTTCCTTTGAAAGCTCCTGGAACTACTGTTCCATCTCTATCACTTACGATATGGAGCAGACTCACACATCAATGTGCATGATTCGCAGCCAAAATTATCTTCTCCTGCTTCTTAGCATTTTTTATATTAGTGGGATCAAACAATTCATAACAGAACCCACTGTTCCTAGCTCTTCAAGTTATCCCACCAGGCAGTTGCCTTATTTGTTTCTTTTTTCTTCTGGATGGATAGAAATTGCAACCAGTAGGTACACTGACCAGCCTTTGGGAAGGGAACAAGTGCCTCTACCCTCCTCCTTCTTTGCATCTGGAATGTCCTTTGGGATGGGGCTGCCAGCCACCACTCCAGGCCACACGACAAAGTTTATTTCTCCTCTCTATCACACTCACAGCTCTTTAGCTTACAAATTCATGCAGGGGTTTTTCAGCATTTACTGAATTGTGAGTGTGAGGTTTAAATGCTATATACCATAGTCTTATTTTTAATTACAATGGTTATAATAAACACCTTTTTATGACAAACAATTATCTCTTCCCACTGGAGGGGTTTCAGTTGCCTTCCAGCCAGTCTCTCTCAGCCAGGTCCTTAGTCTGAGCCTACTCAGTTATGAAACTCAGGCCTTGGAAGTAAGCAGCAACCAGTACTACAAATTTTTAAATCTGCAAACAGCAGCCTGAAGTGGGTATGAGGTGCTTTGGTATATAAGAAAGTAGGCAGATATCTCCTTCCAGTCCGTGAAATAAAAGTTTGGCTTACATGTAGCACAGCACGTGCACTTTTAAAGGCCTGTGTCTTTAGAATACAAGGTAGACTTAGAAGTAATTAACTGTTTATCACATAGCAACAGGGGTTATTATAGAGCACCAGTTCCACCATAAGCATTCATACAGGCTTCCTGAAATCTCAGCTTGTAGCACGCACAAAAAAGAAAGTGACCTTGAGGTCAGAAGCAAATTGCTATTATACATCACCAAGGACAGCATGTCAAGTACCATATTTATGTGTGAAGTGGAAAGGAATTAATGAACACAAGTAGAATTCAGACAGTGTGTGGTCTCTGGAGCAATACAAATGAATGATGTCTTGCAACAATTATTGAGCCAGAGCTATTCAGGTAGGAATTACTAACATATTAACGCATTAACTGATTTGTTAACCATCATGACTATAAAGTGCATAACCAAAAGTTTGCATTATATTTTTCTGAGGTTTTTAACAAGCTTTTCATTTTCCAAATAAACACTCCACTGTCAAGAGGTTGTTCAGCTATCATGGGCATTAGGCACAGTGCTTAAAATTTGGACTGATAATACAGTATCTAATTTTACACAACATGTACCTGACTGCTGTGCATGAGGCTGAGATAAATAATTCATTCCTGAATGTTCAGTCGTCTGTACTCATTGCACCCAGTCATTAGTGTCTAGTTAGTTCAATCATCTCTTTTTCTTTTCTTCTGAATTACCTTTACGGCAGGCCAGATTTTGCCACTCTTGCCCATACAGGTAGAGGTTTCTACACAGATGAGGCTAATCGGTATCAGTAGTGAACCAGGAAAATTCGGCAGAAGACAAGAAAAAGAAGAGGCAACCTGAACAGGAATAAATACTGTAAGAAATGTCCTGGCAAACTCTGACGCTGAACTATCTTAGAATTTGGGAAAGAACCATTTACAGATTTAGGAACGTACTTTCAAAATACGTAGTAGAGGGTCTTCTCTCCAGTGGTGTCTCAAGAATAAATGAATACATCTTATCAACAGAAAGAAAAATACTATGCAGGCCCGTGGATGTATAGACAAAGTACAAAATTGATTTTGTATTCCTTTTTTTTTTTCACTGGGGAGCGATAACTTTTAGCCAATGCTAAACTGCCAGGCATTCCCAGAGCAAGCGATCAGTAGAGGAAAAAGCTGAGTGTTACAAGCGTGGTGGTGGGTACCATTTGGGCAGATGTTATTATAGCATCTCTCTGTTTCTCTATGTCCTCGACTGCAACTGCTCATGTAAGTAAGATAAACGTAGCACTGATGTTTGTGCTGAGATAAGTAAAAATCTGTGCTGTGCTTTTGTGAAATGATGTGTGAAAAATCAAAAGACCAAGTTTGTAAAGTAGTTTCGTATGAAGCAAACGTCGGATTGGTATACAATGTCATCAGGAAGCCAGGTATAAAAAAACCACAGACATAATAGAACGGAATTCCTCAAGAACAATGGAGCTGTAGATGTTTTGGAAGTAGGGAATGCAATATTTTTTTGAGATTCCAGTGAACAAAAGCTGACACTGAAGCCATACACACATGGGGAGGAAACATAATCAAATATCGTGTCGACACCTCCCACCTCTCAAAACAGTGTCTGAGACAAACTGCTCCAGCCAACCTGAACCTTTTGGGCAGTTCTGGGAATATCTGTACATTGTATGAGAAGTTTATGAGAAAGAGAGAGATCCTGGAATAAACTAGTGCCTGCCTTAACTTCCAGAGATTTGCCTTCATACATCGCCAAGGTAATGAAGCGTGAGTTCAAAAGGTTAGACTTCATACGAGTCAGCATGGAAGCCAAGAGGGAAACTTCATGCTTGAAGCTCTGTTTTTTAGGCTGTTTTTACATGAATGGCTCCAAAGACAATAAACAAAAAAAACCCAACTTAATATTGTCATGAAGGTTATCAACAATTGCTGCAGCTAAAGACTTATCAAATGCAGTTTACCTGTGTATATCGTCAAGTATAAACTGTGCTTCTGTTTGTTACCCGTTATCATCCCCTGGGTATGTACAAATACAACTTTTTGGTGAAACATTCTTCCTGAGACAGAGAAAAGGAAGAATCAATCCTTCAACTGACTGTAAAAAAATCAATAATTCTCCACAAATCTGACATTTATGGAGCTGTAAAAGGATTAAATAAACTGCAATATTTTTCTTGACTTATTCGTGACTTCCATGAGTCCTAAAGCATAAGGCTGCTATGTGCATAGTTTCAAGTATTCTGCCAACAAAAATTCCCCTAATGATGAAGAACCTTTCCAAAGATTCAAATGCCTTTTGTCCTCCCAGGAATTATTTTATTTGCTAGGCGATGTTTTCTCCCTGCCTTCACGAAGTGTTCACTCCTTCTGTAATATTAATAGGATCCTTCTGTGTCTTCTTTGCAAAAACTGGAAAGAACGAACAATTCTACCCTAACCTTTTGGCACCCGAACATTTAATTAAAAGTCTTTCGTATCTCTCAACAAAATATTAGCTTTGGCAAGTATCCCAGTGCAGTCAGGAAATCATAAAGAAAATATCCTACTGCAGACCTCTGTTTACTAAAACTACAAGGGCATACCTCACAACCTTGTTTATTCTTGGTTTTCAGTGTTTTTTACTCTTTCCACTGCTGCAAAATAGAGATCTGAGCTGTTGTGTATGACTATGTTATACATTTCCCCAGCTGCCATAAACAGAGCACATATAGTTTATAATTTGATGGAGGTGGAATTATCGTCTGATCTAGTCCCCTCAGTCATCAATATCATCAATGAATCTGAATAAAGCCCTGGAGTCTAAACCATTATCAAGTTTTGTGACTGCTGATGCATTGCTGAATGGTCTTGGGAGACGGGCTCTGCTGTCAGTTTTAACTTCATGTTTACTCTTGCTTCACGCTATTTAAGGGTGGGTGCCAACTACCACGGAAGACAGTGGATAGATTATTACTATTATGATTATGATTTTAGTTGATGGTAAGCTCTATATGAGTCAACAATTTGCCCTGGTTGGCGAAAAGGGCCAACCATATCCAATAAGCACAGTACAGCTAGCCAGTCAAAAGAACGGATTGTCCCATTATACTCAGCACTGGTGTGGTCTTACCTTGAGTACTGCACGCAGTTTTGGGCTCCACAATATAGCAAGGATATTGAAATACTAGAATGTGTCCAAAGGAGGGCAAGGAAGATGTTGAAAGGACTAGAGGGCATGACTTATGAGAAGAAGTTGAGGATACTGTACTGGAACAGGTTGCCCAGGGAAGTTGTGGATGCCCCATGCCTGACAGTGTTCAAGGCCAGGTTGGATGAGGCTTTGAGCAACCTGGTCTCGTGGAAGGTGTCCCTCCCCATGGCAGGGGGGTTGGAACTAAATGATCTTTAAGGTCCCTTCCAACCCAAACCATGCTATGATTCTATGATTCTATGATACTTGGTTTGTTCACCTTAGAAAAGAGGAGACTGAGGGGTGACCTCATGGCTGTCCACATCTTCCTCATGAGGGGGAGTGGAGAGGGAGGTGCTGAACTCTTCCCTCTTGTGTCCAGTGATAGGATGCGAGGGAATGACTTAAAACTGCATCAGGGCAAGTTCAGATTGGATACTGGGGAAAAGTTCTTCACTGAGAGGGTGGTCAAGCACTGAAAGAATCTCCCCAGGGAAGTGGTCGCAGCCCCAAGCCTGTCAGTGTTCAAGAACTGTTTGGACAATGCTCTTAGATACATGGTTTAACTTCTAGGTTGCCCTGTCTGGAGTTGGGAGTTAGACCCGATGATCCTCGTGGGTCCCTTCTACCTCAGGATACTCTATGATATACTAACTTCATTCCAGCAAAAAAACTCTTTGTTTTGATGGTGTCGTGATGGCAAGATCTCAGCCAAAATTGTTTGTCCTCCTGAACTAATAGCAAATTTATCTTCATTTCAGTTACAAAATCAAGAATATGTGAAAGTATCTTCATATTATCTTTCTACGCAATCTGGTCTGTCAGCCTACTTTGAACTTGTGCACCATTGTAAATCATCTTTGACAGCTACATTGGTGTAAATCATTTGAAATCTACCAGGGTTGGTGGCATAGGTTCTGCATAAAAACTGTATCCATGAGGGTCACAGCCTATCCTATTCTAATAAGAATTATGTCTAAACTCAGCAGAGAAACTACTCTGAAGAGATCTGACTTCCCTCCGTACACTTTTACTAACAGCAAATGGGAATGAATATCATTCTTCTACAATTGTCTGTGAGAATGTCCCATTTTCAGATGGAGGAACTTGAGTGGCAGGTTGGTGGCAAGACTCTTAAAACTGGACAGGCACATTCAGAGGCACATAACATCCTTAGTAGAAGTCAGTAGATGTTTCATTAGAACAATTTTTTCTTTGTTGTACTTTTGGGTACAAGGAAGTGTGGCATGTAAGGAGTTAAAGTATTTTGCCACACACACACACACACTTCTCACCCAACTTTTTAAAAAGTTTTTGAACTGCAAGTACGAATTTTCCATTACACTGAGTCTTTCCTACAATAAAGACTTAGGCTAATAACAAAAGAAGACTCAAGGGAGAATGGTTCCTATAGACTAATCATAACCTTAGGGAATTGGCATACCTATCTTGCATTTTGCTATGCCCCACAGATGCAATTATCTCACTCCAGCTGCACAATTTATTGTGACTGTTAATGAAGGACTAATACATGTGCAGAATTACACAGTTAAATCCAGAAGCAGAATCACACACAATAAAAGAGCAATAACATTTACAGATAATTATTGAACTAATCAAAATATATTATTCTGTAGACCTGGAGACCTCACATATGCAATTAATGATTACAGCTTTATAATATTACTCATATAAGTAAGGTTACAGGATCAGGTCCTGACTAACCAACTTGAAGTACCAACTCTAGCAGTATGCAGAACTTGCAATTTAATGAAGTGTCAGTTATAAACTGCCAGTTTTAAATGGATTAGATAGTCAGATTCACAAGAAAAATTCCCTCTGGGGAGACTCTTGGCCTATTTAATTCACAGGCATGGAGACAATTTCATCGTAAATTAACTTTACATGGAGAATTCATTGGATAAATTATTCCTGAGATATTTTCCTCAAAATATTAAAAGTTTAATTTTAAAAAAATTGTTGGATAATTACAAGACCTGAAAAAGTCCCAAAGTACAATTGTAGTATAAAATAAAAACATTTTAAGATGTCAGTAAATAGCTTTTTGAATGAAACAAAAGTATGCAGTTACCGTGAGCATCACTGCCATTGCCTTCTCCACCTCCAGCCCTTCCCTTGGCTTTCAAACTTTCTTGGTCCAATTCTGCTACCACCTCTGTTCTCCTCCTCTCTTCCACCCTTCCATTGATGACCTGCATGCTTCCCCATGACATCCACATCTTTACTACAATAATGCAATAAACTAAGTAAATATGAATTTTTCCCAGCTATTGATGAGAGGAGGAAAAATAACCTAAACTAATGAAATATACTAACACCAGTCTGCGTGAACTGGCACACACACATACACGTGCACAAGTATAGATATATGAACTGAGAACTTAAAAGCCAGGAAATTGATCCAAAAACTCTGTGGGACCTGTAATGTCAGTTATGTGGCTTTGGCACTTGGGCGTTTCAAATACCTCTACTGGAAAGAAAAAAAAATAGTCTAATATGCTCCTGATGTTATTAAATATTTACAAAAGTCAACATCTGCTTTTGTTAATACTCAAAGAAAATTCCTCAGACCGCATAGTTTACCTGAAAAATGAACACAGTTCAATTTACTCAAATGATTTGTCCCAATGTGTAAAAACACAAGGAAGTTGTTACAGAATAAATAAAGATTCAGTAAGCTCAAGCTGCCACCTCCTTTTTTTTTACAGGGATCATTTATCATATACTTCTGGGCTGTAATAGATTTCATAGACTACACTTGCAGACTTCACAGACTTCAAGACTATCATAGACTGCATGACATGCAACAGGAACAACCTTTGAAAAATCTATGGCATTTGGTGTTTTTCACTTCAGACCATCCTCCATTCTGGAAATGAATGTGGGTAGAAGATGTCAAGAGTCCTTCACAACGTGATATTCAAAGAGAATCCTAAAAACATACACATTTTGAGTGGATCCTCTGCAGTTAGCAATTTCCATATGTAATTTTTCAATGAGTTACCTCTTTCAATTGCCCAACACAAGTGCACAGTCCTCACTTGCAGGAAAAATCTGCTGATGCTTGTTGAATTATTTAAGACACAAGATTTTTAAGAGATGGGGTAACGCAGACGACAACAGCATCCTGTACAAAGCTGATATCCAGGTGAGCCATTATTAGAGTGCGACACATGAACATGCGTAAATTTAGTTATTCTGCTTGAAAAGACACCTAAGGCAGTACCAAGAGGCAGCAGATTGAATGAAGAGCATGTTTTTAGTCCAATACAACAATAAAAAGATTAAAAATGAGCCAAAAAGTAAAACAAAGTTAGTCTACGGCATTAATTTTCAAACTATCTGCCTTTTCATAGAATCATAGAGTCATAGAATGGTTTGGGCTGGAAGGCACCTTAAAGACCATCTCATTCCAACCCCCCTGCCGTGGGCAGGGACACCTTCCCCTCGACCAGGTTGCTCCAAGCCCCGTCCAGCCTGGCCTTGGACACTGCCAGGGATGGGGCACCCACAGCCTTGCTGGGCAGCCTGCCCCAGTGCCTCGCCGCCCTCACGGTGAAGAACTTCTTCCTTACATCTAATCTAAATCTGCCCTCTTTCAGTTTAAAACTGTTACCCTTGTCCTATCACTACACTCCCTGTTAAAGAGTCCCTCTCTGGCTTTCCTGTAGGCCCCCTTTAGGTACTGGAAGGCTGCTATAAGGTCTCCCCGGAGCCTTCTCTTCTCCAGGCTGAACAACCCCAACTCCCTCAGCCTGTGCTCACAGGAGAGGGGCTCCAGCCCCCTGATCATCTTTGTGGCCCTCCTCTGGACTCGCTCCAACAGGTCCGTGTCCTTCTTATGTTGGGGGCCCCAGAGCTGGACGCAGCTCTGCAGGTGGGGTCTCACCAGAGCAGAGGGGGAGAATCACCTCCCTCGGCCTGCTGGTCACGCTTCTTTTGATGCAGCCCAGGGTACAGCTGGCTTTCTGGGCTGCAAGCACACACTGCCGTGTCATGTTGAGCTTTTCGTCAACAAACACCCCCAAGTGCTTCTCCGCAGGGCTGCTCTCAATCCACTCATCACCCAGCCTGTATTTGTGCTTGGGATTGCCCCGACCCATGTGCGGGACCTTGCAGTTGGCCCTTTTGAACTTCAGTACATTCGCATGGGCCCACCTCTGAAGCCTGTCACAGTCCCTCTGGATGGCATCCCTTCCCTCCAGTGTGTTGACCACACCACACAGCTTGCTGTCATTGGCAAACTTGCTGAGGGTGCGCTCAATCCCACTGTCCATGTCACCGACAAAGATGTTAAGAGGTGCTGGTCCCAGTACCGACCCCTGAGGAACGCCACTTGTCACTGCTCTCCACTTGGATATCGAGCTCTCTTGAGCTTGCGTCAAGCAACTTTTTGAGTGCAGCCGTGCAGACGTACCGCCAAATCCTTATCCACCCAGTGGTCCATCCGTCAAGTTCGCATCTCTCCAATTTAGAGACAAGGATGTCATGTGGGACAGCGTCAAATGCTTTGCACAAGTGCAGGTACATGATGTCAGTTGCTCTTCCCTTATCCACCAACGCTGTAACGCCCTTGCCAGAAGGCCACCAAATTTGTCAGGCACAATTTGCCCTTAGTGAAGCTGTGTTGGCTGTCACCAATCACCTCCTTATTTTCCATGTGTCTTAGCATAGTTTCCAGGAGGATCCGCTCCATGATCTTGCCAGGCACAGAGGTGAGAGTGACTGGCCTGTAGTTCCCCCGGGTCTTCCTCTTTTCCCTTTTTAAAAATGGGGGTTATGTTTCCCCTTTTCCAGTCAGTGGGAACTTCGCTGGACTGCCACAATTTCTCAAATATGATGGATAGTGGCTTAGGCGCTTCATCCGCCAGTTCCCTCAGGACCCGCGGACGCATCTCATCTGGTCCCGTGGACCTGTGCACCTTCAGGTTCCTTAGATGGTCTCGAACCTGATCTTCTACCGCGGGCCGTTCTTCATTCTCCCAGTCCCCGCCTTTGTCTTCTGTGACTTCAGCAGTGTGGCTGGAGCACTTGCCAGCACTCATTTAGCATATGAAATACACAGGCTTACATCCATCCTGCTCTTGAATAGAGGAACTCCATATGTCTTGAATAGAGGAACTCCATATGTCTTGTCCCTCAGGCTCCATCTAAAGTACTGCAGTTCACTTTCAGTTGAGGAAATATGTAGTAAAAGTTCCTCATTTCTACCACTGAAGGTGTTCCAGTGTGTAGCAAAAAACTCAAATTTAGCAGGACAAGGAGAGTGAAAACAGAAGCATGATTCTCAGCCCCAGTGGAGGAATCCTGGTCTCCAGTTTCTGTTTCACATACTGTTTTATTTGTCTGAGTCAGTGGTCTCTTCATGTAAACTACAAAACCGGTTCACTGCCTTGGCTTTGTTTGCACACCATTGTTGATCTTCCACTGTTTTACTGTAGGCAGATCTGGCTTCATTAACACCCTCATTGTTCGTGTTGGCAAGTGGCTAAAGTTCACTTGTTTTTTGTTAGATGTATCTGCTCACCCAACTGTAAAAAAATGAAAAGCCAAAGCTATACCAAAAAGTGTTACTGAAATGAATAAAAAGGAAAGCAATACAATGCAGTATCCTTTCAGACTGTCTCAAACTAACCAGAAAGAAAATTACATTTGCATCTACATTTGAGATGTCGGCGCTTTACCTGCAAAACCTGTATGACTTACCAGAAGTTAAAAACTCTGTGAACATTGACAGCTCCTGACCTTAGTAGTTTAAAACTTAATTGCAACTAACAATGAAAAACTCCTCTGGAAGCCAGGACAACGCATTACAGAGTTGTACAGCTTCACAAGCCAGAAAGGATAAGTCAAAAAGAATTTCGTAAGCCAGAAATAAGCTATACCTTCCAAATGGAAGGTAATGCTGATGGAAGCTGATGGTTTGTCACTGGGAAAGAACAATGTCTATCCGTGCATGTCAATTCCTAATGTCTACAAAATTTTCAACCTGTACCTCTTTGCCAGTGCTTTATGCAGCAGTGTTCATGCATGGTATTCTCTGGTTTATGAGGTGTTGAAGGGCAAGGGAAAAAAAAACCTTGTTGTAGTTAGTATCTTGCCTAAACCTTTCTGGAAGAATGAATTTCTAGAAAAAAATCCTGCAGCTTTGGAATTCTAGTGTTTCCCATCTTTGAAAAACAGGTAGCTTAGGGGAAGATCATGTTTGCAGTACTTGGTGTTTGAACACTAGCATCACAGAAATCCACAAACACACACGCACCATGGCCACCGTCAGGCTGACAAATAACTTGTCAATCCAAACTGCCTAAACATAAGGTGACAGGAGGCTGTCAGAGCTGGTTTCAGGCAATGTGAGAAGTCTGCATCTTGTGCAGATATGTTAATAAAATAAACGGGTTCAAAAGCAGGGCAGGAGCGGTGACATAGGATCGCGCAGGACAAATTACAGGCAATGCGTCTACACAGTGAAATAGAGCATGGTGAAGAGATACCTGAACTAGCAAAGACCTTCAACGGCAAGTGGCAACACTGCAACTGATCTCCTTGCAGACTTCAGCAGAGCGGATCTGGACACACATTCAGTAGCACATCAGTAGTGGCATGTATTCAACTGCATGTAGTGCTGCGGTAGATAGATTCACTACCTCGGATCTCCATTAGCTCAAGTATCTCCATTTCATGTGTAGACACAGGTGGAGAGATTAACTAACTATCAATTTAGACTTGCCTTCAGACATACAACTCTTGTTTCTTTTATGAAACTGCGAGAAGAATAGGAAAACAAACTAATTCAGAGGAAAGAAAATTGCTCAGAGGAATAATTAGAGCAACTTACACCTCAACAGCTAGGTCACTGATTCAAAATCATTCAAATCACTTGTGACTGAAAATCATTACTAGTTGACTCTACTCAATGAGCTTGTGCTTCAGGTCAGAGTTATAATTACTGCAGGACTAAAACCGCCATTAGCGGCTCCATTAGTAAGGAGAGAGAGAAAGAGAGAGCGAGAGAAAAGAAGTAGCAGCCTCGGTCTCATTAGTGCTGCTTCCTAGTCAAGGGTGAGAGGAGAAAATACTTTGAGGAATCCTGTAGTGTTGAGGCCTGATTTAGCTGCCCAAACAAAGTGCCCTTTGAGATACTCCAGGATACGCCACCTGCTCTGCATCTGCATCTCCAAAAGGACTCAGGTGTCCCTTGGGTCTTACCTGTCACATCTACCAGCACCACGTAGACATGATAAATAGCCTGTGTTGCCTTGGCTCTAGCACTAGATGTCCATCTGGGGACAGCCGAGTCCAGCCCTTTCCATTCCAGCCTCCTTCCAACAATTCCAAATAGAAACTCCAGCCTCAAAAACTATTGAGTTACTAGTGATCTTACTAATTAAAGTCTTCCCTTTTCCCTGCTTTTGTCTTTGTCATGTCAACCAATAAAACCCATACAGATATTTGGAAATGATGTAAGAAAATTTCCGTATATAAATGATGAAAACTAGGTACCCAGCAGACATCCACCTGGAGACCTATTTCTCTGGAGATTCCTTATAGCCTGAATTCTGCCACACTGTTTATCACTAGCAATTTACCTACGTTTGGGGTGGGTTTTTTTCCTACAGAAAAGCCATATCTGAACATTTCAATATCACAGAGATAGAGCGAAGAAGCAGAGCTGAGGAGCTGCCCTAGGAAGAGCAGCCAGGCTAGGAGTAAGATTTACAACAGCTCTGTGTGGTTGAACATGCTGATGGCTTTCTGGCACATGAACTACAGCGTAATACGGCTGAGCTAGGATGTTAAACCCGCTGCTCTGTCAAGTGAATGATAGACACAGATGAGGCCAGGTGAAAAAAGTACAGATTTACTTGCATCAGGCAAGAGGAAGTTCACGGTGGAAAACAAAACCTTTAAGAGAAGGTGTGTTTCTCATGTTTTCCAAAGGAACCCTGTGAAAATGCCAAATATTAATGACCATGAATCCAGAGGGCTCTGAAGGGAGAGCAGGGTTTTAAGAACAGTGACAAATGCATGAATACTGTGTTAAAGGTTTATTATAGAACATCTTTCTTCCCAGCAGTTTTTGGTAGTTTTTAAAAATACATTTGCTTGTATGACCGGATTCTTTAGACCAAGACACCCTCATAATAACATGTACTCATAATAATAGCATGGACTTATTAACATTCCATATTTAAAACATCAGCTGACATGTTCAATTGGGTCCTTTAATGTTGTAACAGTTTTCCTAACGGTTGCTAGTTTGTCTGTTTCTTAGAATCTCTCTTAAATAATTCTCTCTCTCTTTAAGCAGAGTGTTTTAATCCAACACCAACTCTTTAGATTTTAAGAGAAGGTTATTTCAACACATAAAACATATGGTCTCACTTCAGCTCCCAGTATACATAAAATTAGTCAAAACAAAACACTAGCTAATCATTACCAAAACACGTGGTTCAGTCAGTAATTTTTGCTCAGAAGCATCTTGGGACTAATTTAGCATGAAGAATGCAATTTTTTTTCTCACCCCACTCTTATCTCTGTAGGTCACACGGCAGCAGAAGGCAGAATTGCAAGATGAAGTTCACCCTCTCTGCCTTGCTCTGTCCCTCACTTATATTTCATTCAAGGTTGTCTCCGCTTCCAAGATAACAATTGCTTTCAGAGACTGAGAAATCTATTTTCAGAATTTATATTGCCTTTTGGAATTACAGAAACGTATATATCTTGCCGCACTGGTGGAAGTAAAAACTTCAAAGCAATGCAGACGTAGTATTGGAAACCTGAGATAATTCCAGGGTCTTGCTCACAATAACGATTTTTTTTCTGTTTCTGTATGAGAAGGAAAAAAATGCCGATGAGAGCGTCTAACTTTACCGCTTGGCCTGCTGTTAGGAAAGGGAGCACATCTGCTCTTCCAGGGCGAGAATTCAAGCACTGAGCTTGGGACTGTCAGTGGCTCCCTCTCCCCTGGCTCTGCTTTGGGACACTGGGCAATCACTGCTTTCAAGACAACGCCCAGGCACATTTCAAGGGATCATTTTCTCCCAGGACCACGCGATGTAGGTATAAAGATGACGTACAAGGGTTTTGCCACCTTCCAGCGCTACCCCAGCAGGCTTTGCACCCTCATGATCCTTACGCCGCGTCCCAGGGCAGACAAAATACACCCTTAGCTTCATGCTGTAAAAATACCACACTGAAGAGCTGCACTTCAACCCTCACGTTACTTCAGCTCCTTTGAACCGGGAAAAAAGCAGATCAAATAATTATTGCGTTTGAGGGTCACAGGAGAGTCATACTAAATCCTGTCACCTTCAGCAACGTGGGCACAGCCAAGGACAGAAAGCAGAGCTCAGGACTTCCACTTGGCCCCCTTTTCTGGAGAGACGGCTGCTGAAGCGGAGGCCCCCAGCAGCTCCATAAATGAGTGTTGTTCTCTGGGCTATCATCAGTCACGCGGGCAGATATTAAAGGCGGTCAGCTAAAGTACTATTTACGATCTAGTTAGTTTGATGTACGCTGGGATAATAGTAAAACAGAATTGGCCCATTCACAGCATTTGGGCCTGACTTTGACAAGGGCGCGAGGCTCACAGGTCCTCTCTCACACGTGCCGCTATGAAAGGACGTGCAGTGCAAGCAGATGCAGAATCAGACTGCCATTCGCCATTAACGTGTGATGGCATGTAAGAGCTCTTCAGAGGTTTCGCGCCAGGAAGCAGACCTAAATGCAGCTTTTAAATATAGAGATACTACTAAAACCTTTATGGATTTAGAAGTAAAATTCCTGTTTAACGTAACTCCACAACAGTCTATGAACAGTGTAAAACTGTAAAGGAAGATTGAACGTAACCTTTGATATTCCTGACATAAGTCAGGAATTGTAGTGTGAATCTGATATGAGAAAATCAAAGCAAAGATGAGTCCTACCATGACTAGTTTTAAAAGAAAAACATTTTTTCATACACACGTGTGTGTGTTCTATTTACTCATGTTTTTTCACAAGATTTTCTGAGTAAAAAGAATCCAAGGGTCGTGTTGCTGGGGAAACTAAAATAGTGGTGTAATCTTCTGTGAAAGTGTGAAACGTAGAATTAACACCACTGAATTGAATTTAATAACACTGTGCAACATCAGACCTAGCCTTAAATCAATACTTAATTTTCTCACTCATCTTACAGATTAGTTGTAGCCAGGGAATGCCAACCACCCCATGGAGGGTCAGCCTACTTAAGCAATATTTTGCAGGATCTTCTAGTGGACAGATCTCAAAATATTCTGTTAGAGTGTATAACTTCAGCTTCCATAAATACTTTTTTATATATTCTGGAGATATCCCTCATGTTCTGTGGTAAATACTATGGCTGGTTTTACCCACTTAAGCTCAGTGATACTTATGACATATTACACCTATTATTTCTAAACCTAGACTAAACATAACCCACTTCTGGTAGGTAACAAAAATAATAGTCACCAACGTGACTGCATAAAAATAAGCTTCTACAACTGCTGCTTTCCCAGAAAGCTAATCTCAAGTGGAAGTCAGAGCTGCACTTGAGATTACTCATAGCAAAATTCTGTTTGAAGTTCTTCCATATTCTATTTCAATCCAGCTTTTACTTGGAAGTATCTCACAATCACAAGCAAAACGAAATTAAGAAATTGGGTGCACCATAAGATGCACTTTCACCCTTGCCTTGAAAAAAATTGTGAAAAGGCTTTGTTGCAGCAGCAGAGATGCCGTTCTTTGGATGACGGTCTCATGCTGCAGCGTGCAGGCGTGGCAGAGAGCACCCTCGTATACTGGGGCATCAGCAGATCACACCAGGTGGGGTATCATCAGCAGATGCTCATCTAAGTTTGCCGCCAGACCTGGGACCCACTAATTAACTGCACCAAATATGTCGGGTCCTTGAGCTAGGAAGTGTGGTAGCTTGATGCTACAGCTCAGCTCTCCACTATCACACAAGGAGGGGTGCATCCCTCATGTCACTTGGTACACAGGTGTGCATGAAAGACTCTATTCGGGCTGTGGCCCCATGCACAAGTCTTCCCCGTCAGCTTCGCACACACTTAAGAGAATTGTGCCAGCACAAAACGGACCTAAGCCCAGCCAAGGTGAGCCCTGCAACTTGATGCTGGGAGTGGAATTTGCACTGCCTACAGCCCTTTCTGAACCCGAACGAAGCTGTTTCTTCTTCAGGGATTCATAGGTTTGCTAAATTATTCTTGCATAGGCAAACACAAACAAACTCTTGTGCAGAATAAATGCTTGGTGCTGTAAGGAGCAATGATTTCACTCAGTAAATAACATCACAAACTGACAGAAGAATATAGAATTAGGTTACCTCATGGCAGAAGATAAATTTTGTAGTTTTGCCTTTGCCAGTAAACTGACTTTGTACATGGAACTAACCCACAGCTTAGTGTATTCTGTAAAAGAAAAGGTGAAAAGGCCTGCTAGGAAGTTAACACCTGCCATACAGGTTTGGCTGACAGCAACCAGCCAGCTGCAATTTCTTAGGAAGATATTTAAGAGAGCATGTCAGAGAAGGCTCCTTCCCTTTTTATATTATACCCGATTTCTAGCAATCAGTGTTTATGAACTGCCTGATAGAGATCTTTTAAGTCTAAACTTAACATCTACTGACAGATATATATGGTTCATGAACCCAGAAGTCAGGGATATAATAGAATGCTACAGGGATCATTGATGGACTTGTATACAGAGATTGCACTGTACCTATTGGTCTATCTGTAATTGTTGGATAGGCAGTTTAGTCTCTTATTTTTATGAGCTATATACTCACCCTAAAAAAAAGTATTCCAAATTGTCAAAATAAAAATATTTTGGTCCTCCATCAGTTTGGCAAGAAAAGGAATGGAGAAATAACAAAAGAGCAGATGGTAGAAGAGATACACCAACGTGTTATATGCAATAGTGAAGGAAGATGGAAATCTTGTAGGAACAAAATATGCTTTATTTGCGTAAAAATGACAGGCAAAGGACATCTTTAGTTCAATACATGACACAATGTGAGCTTCCAGAACTGAGAAATAAGGGGATATTTTTCAGCATTTCTTTCTACTATTTTCAATAGTAAAAAATGACCTGCAGAGCTTGCTGCCTTTAACTGCAAGAAATGATTTAAATTACTCATGCTACATTTACTTTTTATATTCAATATTTAGCAGGCAATCTTTGAGTAACCCTGAGAGTAGCTGGTGAGGTTGCCACAACAGAGTGCAAAATTTGGGAGAGCTCCTACAGCCTCAGGAGGCAGATACCAGTCCTGGAAAGAATTATGGATAATGCACATAAGTGTGCCTGGAAAAGTTTTGAAGACTAAGACAAAGGATATCATGTGTAAGTGTTCACATTCAGGTAAGTCTAGGCTGAGGGATGTTTTTTCATTTGCCTGGCAGGTTATATCCAAAGTCACTGTAATGTTGGCAACAGCATAGCTTCAGTGGAACGCAGTCTTCATTTATTGTATTTAAATATAGTAGCTAAGGGATTTTTCTTAATTAATTGTTTGTTCAACAAAAGCACTTTTTATGGAATTTACTGGGATTTTAGTGCCTTTAAGAATTTGCTTTTCTCCCAGATATACTGTGCTATATTATGTGTGAAGTAAATGAATATTCTGTACATCTTCAATCTCAAACATTTAAACATTTGAAAGAAACTTAAAATCACGCAGCCCCACTATCATGCTGTCCTTAAAAGCCAAGATGCAAACTGTGTAAATGGTGTTTGAATAAAATGGTGGTAACGATGGGTGTAGGTGCCCAGTGAGATTTGCAGAATTCACACACTGACATTTGGAAAGGAATCAATGTACATCTCGCAGTGCCTGGGACTAGTGGTTAACAGTAGCAACCCTGGGTCAAAAAGAACTGACATTATAACCTGTTGTGCAATCTAAGAAAAAATTACTTTCTAATGTGATTTAATTATGTTTGAATTTTTAGGCAATTCCTCTTTAATTGTCTTCTTTACATTTTTAAGCCTAGAAACAAATAGCACTGCAGAGGAGAAGCAATTTCACGGCACACAGTACTTATAACACTAAATTGTTTTAAGTCAATATTCTTCCTAGGTAACAGACATTAAATGTAGATTTATTATTTGAAAACATATTGCAGACTACTTGAATAAAGGACAGTGAAAATTCCTCTGTTCTACAGCAGATATGACTGGAAAAATGCCAGCCTTCACCAAGACATTGAGGAGGGCTGGTCACTGTAGTTAATATATGACTTCAGCACCATTGAAATATATAAGAAATACATTGCTTTAAGACAAGGGATTTTATCACGCTTTCAAGCCCATATTAAATAATTAGATAGACAAAGTAAACAGAGAAATCAGAAAAGAGCGTCTAAGTGTCCATTCTGTTTCATTCAAACAGTACAACAAGCCCGAAACCCTAAGACTATGCCAATCCAAACACACAAAAGCACCTTAATGTTTTTCAGAGAAACAGGGTCAGCACAAACCACAACTTCTTAGTTCAACATTTTGACTGGAATAAAAGTTCTCTGGTATCTTTGAAAACAGATACTTGACCCTCTTCTTTGAACAGCTGCAAGCAATGTACACAAACACAACAGCCACCTGGACATTTTCATATTGGAAAGTCCTAATCATATTACTCATTCTGACTGACTTTACTGCTTTTAGTTTTAGCTGAACACATTCCTGATAGTTTTTCCATAGTGGAAATTAACAACTCAAGAACTTGATTATAATAATAACTTGAGGGCACCTTTTGTTTATAAGGTAATATGCATAATCTGGACTAATAGATTCTGTGGCTGAAGGCCAAGGACTTTATTAGCCCGCGATACGGTTATTACAGGTTATTATACTCAATGTTTAATTAAATATTGAAATCTTAAAAGACAGAAGTGGGAGGAAAATTGCTTTCTTCCTTTACCCTCCTTCAGCCATGTCCTTTAGTCTCCTGATGTACTTTCTTCTTTTTACACCGTGTCCATTTTACATTACCCTCTGGTCTTTTGTGTGCAGTTTTCTTTTATTTCCACAGATTTTGGTGTCAACTGAGTAAGGAGTTTAGACTGTATCTTTAAAAGTGAAAAACATTTTGAAAACTCGGAGCACTGTAGTTTTTCACCAGAACATTTAGATACTAATAGACAGTTGAGATACTTGCATATTCACAGTAAAAGTACCGTAGAAAAACCATTATGTGATTAAAAGAACTCAGGCATGGAGAGAGGTAGGTTTGTCACTGAAAGCAGGTGACATTGATCACCTAGTGCCAGTCCTTGCCAGTGAAGATACAGGACACTTCATACGACAGCGTCTGACTGCATGCCTGATTTTAGGAGGCCATGATTAGATGAGATGAATCCCATCTCTGCTAAGAGTTCATTCCTGGACTCCATTTTCCTGAGCTGTAACAAATACAGTCTCGAGTTCTCCCACAATATACAGTAAACGAAATGCAGGTGACTCAACTGAGTGTGTTTAGCAGAACTGTCAAGGGGGTGGACACATTGGAAGCTGCTTAGGGAAGTGTTATCAAGCGTGGGAGAGCAATGGGCAATTTCAGGTGGGTATATATGAAGCAACAATGAATGAATGTGGATAATGGCAGCCGATGAAAGAGTTGAACAGCTGGCAATTTGTCTTCCCAATCATGAAGCTAGCAGAAGTGTCCCCTTGTTTGCTATAAGGTCACAAGCAGCACCACAAGGATGAAGTCAAAGGGTCCAGCAGCGTAGCAGGAGGAAATGTTAACCAATGGCACCAAGATGCCAATCATAGATCATTCTGTCACCATTATGCTCATCAGTAGTATTTGAGGAATAAAAATCTGGCACCAAAACCCATTTAGATCTGTAGTCCCTGTTCTTTCTGCACAGGCTGGAGTTCCAGTATTTCCACGGGAATCAGAAAGTGAGTTCCTGTCCTCCCTTGGCAGTGATTCCGTAGGCTTTCCAAGCTGAAAAATGTTTTCGTATCCCTGTGACTCTTTGAGCACATGCTAATATGCAGCTTAAGTCTCTGGCAGCCACAGAGTTTTAACATCTGGCAAGATAATAGTTTGTGGTCAACAAAATCAGTAATTTATAAAAAGAAGAGATGCTTCATAAATGCCATGGAAAACTGCATATTAATAGGAGTTATGTTCCCAAATAAGTTCCAAGTTTGAGCTAATTTACTCTCTAAAATGGCACATGAAGAAGCAATTGCGAAGTAAGGCAGAAAGTGGATTTCAGCTTACCTTCAGGGACCCGCACTCTGAACTCACACCGTGATCTGAGAGAAACCATTCAAATACAACTACGGTATTCGGATAACACCTCATGAACAGGAATCTGAGCTAATATGAATAATGGCAACAGAACATCAAAGCCGATGTGAATTTCACCTTATGAAATCGTGAAGGCGTGGTACATCACCACAACATTTGTGTAGTCGTACTCTGGAAGATATATGGAAAGCGTGCAGGAACAAGCACCAAACATGATGCAGGTTCTCAGTAGTGCCACAACCAGGAAAGATTTGGAAATTAAGTTTTAGATTGATTCTAAAGAACAGGTTAAGCAGAGATACAAGAGAGATTGAGACAGACTTTGCAAGTGAGGCTGCTGCCGCAAAAACCTTGAGTAAGCAGCAGCTCTGAAAGCAGGGAAAATGAAACTTTAAGTTTGGAAGTGATCATGCGTTGAAGTAAAAGAAAATTCTCACATTCAAACTGATCATTAAAAGAAAAAAATTTACCAGCTAGAAACTTCTCTAATTTATCTAAGGTGGAGGTGGACTTTAACGACCTCCTTGACTCCTCAACATTATTATAATCCCACTGAAGATCTGGCCCCTAGCCAACCCAGTCTGTAAGTAGGGTAGATTTTCCTTTTCTCCTCTTTGCTTTCCCTCTTTCACTTCCAGTACATCTGTATCCAGATTTATTCTACGCCTCTTCCTCCACTTTCAGTGGACTGAAAATCTCTCTGCAACTAACATTACTCACTCTCCACATACACCTCGACAGCTGAGCTGGAAAGTAAAACTATCTTGTCAGAAATCTTCCAGTTACCCACAGCTGTCACACGTGTGAGTGAGCCTGTGCTTTTAGACTCCTTCCTTTCTGTTTGAGCGAGGAGCCTTATTCTGAACAGAGCACTTTCCTTTCCGCCTGACCCAGATTCACCCACACCGAGAGCTGCAATGTGCACAGCATCGTACCAAAATACAGGGGCAATACGAGCGGAGTCACTGCGTTTTTGTCCACCTGTCACTCTAACCCTAATAGTTTCCAGCTTCCCATTTTTCCTCTGGGTTTTCCACTTCTCCAAAGCACTGCTACTCAACCTGCAACACTAATGGCGAAGAGCAGGCTCTTGCTCGGCTATCTGCATGCTCCCCGGGAAACCTGAAGTGAGGCAGCCAAACCTCCGTCAGGGAGCAGGGGTTGTGAGGTAAAAGGCAGTTGCCAAAGCACTGGGATGATTTATATTTTTTAGTTTCAACACACACATGTATTTCAAAGTCTACTCTCTGGGTGTTTGACCCACACGGGCAAGTATTCATGCAAAAAGAGACTATCAATTCTATTGTTCATAAATTCTACTTGAGTGATTCTCAGAGCTCAAGCTGAGGGTCAGCTCGTGTGCCTGGCAGCCAAAGACATTTAACTTCTGGCAGTAGAGCAGTTATTTGTCTACAAAATCAATAATTTATAGGGGAAAGAGAGGCCGCATAAAACTAAGAGTAAAAGAAAACCAGTAAAATCTCTAAAATACAAATGCAGGAAATAAATCACTCTTTTTCTGTACTAGAAATTTAACTCAAAGATTCTTACATCCAGTAGTCAGCTTAATGGAAATAAACCATCAAGATTGTAATTCTCCATAGCACGCAAGTACTGAGGTCTTATCCAATTGCCTCAGCAAGCAGTGTTCTGCGGGGCCAAAGAAGCAGGTGAATAAGTAGGTTTTAAGATTGAAGAATACTTTGAGACTAAGTGATCTAATCTATATTTTCCTTGCCTTTAGCCGACCCTGTCAGTATCTCCATAGGAGACCTCTGATTTATTCACTGCCGTCTTCTTTTGTTGGGTCAAACAACTTTCCCACTTAGAGATCACAGATAAGGGCAGAGCGGCTTGGTTTCCGGAGAGAAAGGCAAGGTGTCAGGAAATCAATACTGACATCTGAGTTTCAGCCTGGAAAGCTCAAGCCTGTGGTGACCTCACGGACAGCTGGGTTTGTGAAGCCCAGATCTCACAAGGGCACTACAAAGGTTCTCCCCATCCTACATTTCAGTAGAACCATGTAGCAGAAGCTCCATGTGTGAAAACTCACCCTGCTTCTTCTCTCACTGAGAAGTTTTTTCTTCATATAAACAATGATCCAGCTCAGAGCTATTAATGCTGGCAATTTGATTTCCAGAGCCTTGTGTTCTGTTTGAAATTGCTTTGTCCAACATAATATGAAATTAAATAAGAGGAAAAATGAACAATTTAGCGAAACTGCAGGCACAGAAAATACTAGCACATTGTAAATTAATGACCCCAATTTCAGATGGCAAAAATCTGAACAATTGCCTCTGGGAGGATTCATGGCGGGAAGGGAAGGCAGATAGTCAGTGGCAGATACTTGGCCTATGCCTTACACCATCCCAGGTGTCAGCATAAGAGAAAAAGGGAGGACACGAGTAACAGGAAAAGCTAAGGTATCCCTACACTATGTGTGCCCTAGATGGAATTTCTTGCCCCTTATTGTCTCCTCAAGCTGCCTTAAGATGACAAGCAATGGCCAAAATATGGTATAAAGGTGAAGATAGTGCACGTCACATCTTACTTGAGCTTAGTATCCTTTTTCACAAGATGCACTGCCCTAACCTGTTAAGTATGAAACAGATACAGCCACATAACGAGCTAAAACCTACCCTCTTAACTCATGCAAGCAATCCCAAATATCACCAGCTATGCTGCCAGCTGGCAGTGCATCACAGAAACACAATGTCAGCTTTCACAGCACTCTGAGCAGGTAAAGCATCGCCTCCAAAGGGTGAGACTCACACCCAAATATTTGTACGCCCTTGGGCATGCTCATACAACCTGGTTTCAGGCTGTGTATTAAGACCAAAACAGAGGCCCGTCAAGTTCAGAGGAACTGCTGTTGCAAGTATAGCGAGCAGACCTCTTTTTGTCTGAAGTAAGTGTCTTCTGTTGGCAGTAAGATACTTAAGGTGCCACCAGTGGGCTAGGCACTACACGGTATGAAAAGAAAGGCACATAAAAGTTCAGAGTTTAAAGAGAAAAAGAAAGGAAAAGGATGAAAGAAAATTACACACAGAGACTCATGGTCTTGATCATGGCCTATGTTCTGGCTCCGATGATGTAGATGTAGAAGAGGGCTATAAAACAACTGTCTTTATTTCTGCAAGCGGAAATTATGTCTTGGTGATGCAGCTTTTGTCCACCAGTTCTGCCCAGATCTCACCCATGCACTCTGACAAAGGGTGGTCTGGTAGTGAGGCGTACAGTAGTAAGGAAAGGATTGTGGCCAGAGCAATCTGTGCTACAGCCTGGGCTGCAAAAAAGACCTGGCAATTCCTTGTAACACCTACCACGGTTCCAGCTTGTGCTAATGCTGCACTGGCTCCTGGCAGCACCAAAATCTTACAGGTGCAAAAATAGTACAAGATCATCCTCAACTTCTTTTGGCAAAACTTGGAATCAAAACTGAAACAGAGAAGAGAGGGACACACTATCTATGTACAGCGTGCAGGTGATGAGTGGCCCCATTTTGATACTGCAGTGTTTAAATAGCCTTTTATTTGTAATGAAATATGTAAAGCTTATCTCAGTTAACTCATTAGACAGGCCACTAATTCTGTTCCTCTGTTCCCCTTAGAGAAAGTCACCTGATGCCAGCTATTAAAAATTACATATAGTAGAAGGACAGTTCTTAAGTTACCTAGCAAATGTCTGTGTATGAGGTAGATTTTCAGCAGTGGACCAAGTATCATTACCTTAGAGTTAATGCAGTTTTGTAGGAGTATGCTTTGTTTGTCATCTCTGAAAATACAAAAAATTGCAGCTGCATGAGTCAACATAAATATTCAAACTGTTATTGCATTAACACAAGTGACAGTACCAGATTGCAAAGCTTAACATAAAATCACAAATAACTAAATATGGTGTAGCATGTTGCTTCTCCAAGCAATCAAAAACCTTGCATAATATTATCGTGCAGCTGGTTAGTAGCTCATGCCGTGTAATTTAAGTCTTCTTAATGGATAAGAACTTTGAAGCAGCATCTAATGAAATACAGCTTTGGTCCCAACAGCATCCTGAATAAGTTCTGTCCTAGGTGTTCCCTGTTTCCAGGCATATTCATGACAATCAAAGTAATGGCTTCTGTACATTATTACATGCATTTTCACTTTTATCATACAGTGTGAAAAATGGGTATTATTCCATGCCCTTGTGCAGCTGTGCGGTGTATATTTTAGAAGGGCAAACACCGGATGGTATGTGAATATTCACACCAGCTTACACGCTCAGAGCAGTGCAAAAGAAAAGGACAATAACAGTTTGTCCATTACGGCGATTAGACGATACTAGTACCCTTGGCTTGTTGTAAGAGGTGACACTGTCCCAGAAACAGCCTTACTACCTGTCACGTTGAGATCCAGAACCATAAAACTCTCACCTCCCCTTGTAATTTCTGACATGCTCAACAGCCCTGGTAATTGAACTACACTCCTAGGACTTCCTTAGCATGCTGAGATACGTTACCAGCTAACTACTGGCAATTAAAATCTGTAATGTGAACAGAAAAAATGAATTAATTAGGAGTGTATTAGATAAGTAACAAACAACAAAAATAGTGCTTTGGTGCAGAAGCCGAAATATCAATAGAAAATATGGCATATAATGAATGTGAAAATAACAAGGTGTAACAAGCACTCTTAAACTGGACTCTGGCATGTGTTCCCATACAGAAAAAAAATAAGGGGCATCTTCCTAGCATTCAGATGTGAAAAAACTGCCTGGAGCTATGATAGCAGCTGAATGCTTCGTTCTGTGAAGAATTAATATTTTCAGCAGCAGTAACCAGCACTTTGTGGAGATTAGATAAATCATTGCAATAAATATGAGCTACAGAAGAACAGGCACTATGTTTTCTTAATTTATTCATTCATCTATTCATAATATATATTGATGAATTGATGTTAAGACATATAAAACATTAAAAGAAACAGACAGGTGTCTGGGGCTGTAGAGCTTTTGTTTTGTTTTGACCATTAAATTCTAACAATAGATCCAAGATTAAATTATTCACTCCAATTTACAAAAACATGATATGACAATATTCTGTTCTGGAATGAAACATAAATGGTACATTAATTGCCCCACCAAGCCATTGTGTAGCCTCTTTGAAATACATGTTGAAGACATACACTATTCACAGAATACCCTGGAGATCAATGTGTTATGCTTAAGCAGTAATGAATTTTATGCTGGCCACTGCATTACCAGTCAGTTAAGTATTTTCTTAGTTAGACTCCTGAGAATTTAGCAAGTAATTAATGATCATGAAAGATGAGAAGATTCATTAGGGGTAACACGCGTTTTTCCAAGATATGTCATTATCCAGGTTTGTCATAAAGCAGCACCTATTATATTAAAAACTTATGCATTAAGGACTATAGGCTTAGCAAATAAACCTACAGAGGGACTGGAGCACAGAAATATGAAATGCTGTAACACCCACATTTCACGAGCCCATGACAGTCTTGATGTAGTGTGCCTGTGCCCAGGCGCTTTTCGGAGGAGCTCTAATAGAAGAGCAAGCTGCCTAAAACCAAGAAACAAACAGGACTAGACATGGCAATCCAAATTAGTTACAAGAGGTACTGAAGAGGATAATGGACCTAAGCATCCTCAGCAATACTCTCAAAAGTGGAGCAAGGGCTTGAATTCAGGTCTGAATGCATTTTATAAACTGGAGCAGCTACAACAGAAGAAACCAAATCCTGTCTCTATACTGCCACGCAGGGTGTGACCTTGGGGACAAATTCAGTCCATCCATATTTACCTAATGCTAACCTCCATCCACCCCACCTCCCCTTGTAAAAACATTACTTGATCATATTGGGCAGACAAGATAGCTGGCACTCTTCCTACAAGTGCTCCAATGTCACATCCTTGAGTTCAGACTACTTACATGGGAAATGGGAACAATAGGTAGCAGGAAGACAAGGACACATCACAACCTTCTTCCCTCCCTCCCTCCATCTTTCCGTCCTTTGAAATAAGCTACTCTGATTTTATAACTCGGGAACTTAAGAGGCATATTTATGGATTACATGATGCTATCATTCTTACATTTTAGACTGTGTTGGTACACTTATCACAAAAAAAACTTAAATTGGTTAAAATGAAAAAAAAAAAGCCACTTTCTTGCAGTGCAAGTGATTAAACAAAAAAATATTGACGATCCAAGAGAAGAAAGTAAAACTTTATGGGCAGCTGCTGTTTTCTTAAAATCAGCCTACCTCTTCGGGGGGTTGAAGTGATAATAACCCACAAAATAGTATTTGTTTGGAAGGTAATGCCTCCCATACATACAAAGCTACATAAAATGAAATTTGGTGGTGCAAATAAAAGAGTGTTTTCAGTCAGGGAAATGACCCTTGGAGAATTACATTCATTGCTTCCTCTGCTGCCGTCATGCTGACTCTCCAAAATCTGGACCATTGTTCAACCTATGAGTTCTGCCATGCTGTTTTGTAGAGAACCCCCGGGTTCGGTAAGAGCTGAGCCGGTTTTAGCCAAGTGCACAGAGCAGCTCGCAAAGAGCAATTAATCTCTGAGCTGCTTGTCTCCTGTTTCATCCTTTTGATGAAAGTTATACAATGAAGGTGATGCTTAGTAAAAACAGTTCCTAAGAAATCAGCTCAGTCTAGAAAACTCATTCATGTTAGGCTTCAGTTACATCAAAGAAATACTGGCATGGAGCTAATAACAATCTCCTTCACAGAAACAGCCTGACTTGAAATGAAGAAGATTGTGAGCACCTTTCTCTAGAGAGATGAAAAGATATTCCTATGAAAATCAAGGTACTGATTTGAAGAAATCTCTGTAACCAGTCTAGACGTTGCACATTGAGTTGGTGACCCAGGCACAAACTTACAAAGATCAATAACAACCACCAGGTGTTTAGGAAATGCATGGCAAGCACCTCACTTGGTTGCTCGTATTTCTCTGAATATACTCACAAGCTGTTATATATTGGCTGGCAGTATGCTGTCTTCCCAGGAGTGCTCACAGAGGTAGGAGTCTTTGTTCCTACAGGCAGCATCACTGATGGAAAATGGACCTGGACAAAGGGCCCCCACACTATGCCATAAATAAGGATGAGAGGATTAGTTTTAAAGCCACTGTTCTGAGAAGGGCAGTCAGGGAGCAGCAGTACAGGAGGGGGCTCAGCCAGCAACTGAGCAGACCTCACGGATTGCCGTGCCCTCCCCAACGGGCTCCATGCCACGGGGTCTCAGCACGGAAGGCAGAGCCGGGGGCCGGTAACAGGGTCCACGGACAGACAGGGCAGGCGGTGAGCCAGTACTGGTGTCCGGCTGGGCTGTCACATCAGGAGTGGCAGGAGGCAAGGCTGAGCACCGGCACAGTCTCAGCGTAGCTCAGGGCAGGGCTGGGTGCCAAGGGCTGAGTCGAAACGGGGCTCCGGGACTGTGCGGGGGGGTGTGCATAGGTGGGGGTCTCAGGTGAGGCTGCTCAGGGCAGTTGGGACCTATGGGTGCATTCATGAACCTGACCAGAACTACCCCCGGTGTCACCTGGAGGTTGTGACTTTGAAAACAGTAAATTTCCTTGGTAGCTTCCAGCTTTCTGCTGTTTCTTGTTAAAGAGCCAACGGAGTTACAGGAAATGTATGCAAGGCATGAAAATTAAAAACAGACACCAGCTCATGTGCTCCTGCAAAGTCTGATAAATAAGAGACAACTGGCCAGTGTGAGTTGCTTCTTTGCTTTTTTTACCTCCTCAATGCCATATCTATATTGAAAATTTACATACAGAAAACTTGGGAAATCCTACCACTCATTTTCATCAACCATTTTATATATGCTTACGTTTTTTACAGTCAAAAGTACCTTTGTTATAGGCCATTGGGAAGGTGACCAAGGTTTAAAAGGAACCAGGGTCTAAGCAAAAACTTGAGTAATGGTTGGCCCAAAGCAGGGCATGGACACTAGAAGTAAGGTTTTGGTTTTGGTAGAGAGCCAAGAGGACCTGTTTGATCTTCCCTTTACTTACCTCCTGTGATCCTTCTTACCTGTTAAGGGGGTGGAATGATACTTTAACACATCATGTTTATTGGCTTCCTGAAAAAAAATGGTATGCATAATGTCTGTGTTTCAGCTTGCCTACTGGTCTGGAAAAGAGGCAGCAGGTTGCCCTGCTCCCCTCTACGTACCTCTTCCCCTGACGTTTTGCTTATCCTTTGCTGCCTGGAATAATTACAGCCTTTCTATAGGAGAAAAAAGTATGGATTAACAAAGACCCTGCCTATCTTGTCAAAAGCACAACAGCTAGATGCACGTTACAGCCTTAGTTTTAACCCATAAACCTCTGTCAGGGCAACTATGTAAAAGAGAGGCCACACAGACACGAGGCTCTTCACCACCATCTACTTTGTCAAAGGTATTTAATTATTTCCATTCTGACAAGATACATTAATAAACCTGTTGCTTTAGATTTGTTTACAATCTTTTTGATCAATAACTGTATTCAATGTGGGCATTCATTACCAGCCAGAGATGGGATAGATTAGAATGGAGAATGTAAGTACCTCTAATGAAGTGCCTTGCAAAGAGGAGTAATCTTGGGAACAGCATTAGGAAACCATTTTCTTCTCGTTCCAGAGAATGCACCCTGTTTTGTATGTCAAAAAGGGAAAAAATGTGAAACAGTGCACTATAATTTCATTAAAAGAAGTCACTTGAGTGCATAAGATGTAGGCCACAAAAGGAGATTAGAAAAAATGATTTGTGAAAAATTAATTCTTTTCATCATCCTGTAGCTACATGAAGCAATATATTTTAATTGACTGGATCTGAGAACCCAAATTTCTCCTCTTTTCCTACTCCCCTTTTAACTGCAGTGTTAGCCGCCTTTTATGAGGCCAAAGATGGCAGGGTACCAGCACAGCTATGAAGGAATTACCGTACATGTACTGTGAACAGGTTTCAGCCACTGCCAGTGGGCTGAGTCTTCCCAGAATGAAAGGGAGAGGGCAGAAAAGCACCCCTGTATTCCAGGTTATACAGTAAGAATTCTCACCCGCAAGATTTGTCAATAAGCACCACAGGGGCCATTGTGAGAGCACAGGAAACCTAAAATAAACCAAAATCAAAGCATAGCAAGTTACAGGTTCCTTAAGGAAAGAAGAATCCAAGAAATAAGAAAAAACACACTGTCTTTTTTTTTGTAAGGGACCATTCCACCAACTAAAACTAAATACAACCCCTTTCTTCAAAATCAAGAAATGGAGAGACACGTAAATGAACGTATTTCAAACCAGTTGGTCAAGCTTGTATTGGCAAGAGGTCTGTATCGTGAGGAAGCCTGAACTTCTGATCTACAGCAAGGAGCATGATTTCTGTGTGGAAAGTGGAGAAAGAGAATGTTCTAAGTCCTGGCAATTGCAATTTGATTGAATAAGTCATTGAAATAAATAATGTTATATTTAGTTGTCCCTAAGACCTTTATTTTAGAAGTTACAGAAGCAGCATGTTTCCTGATTAATGTAAAATGTCAGTTATTAAATATTTAAGTAGATTTACATTTGAAGTTGTCACTTTCAGGTTTCAGCATCATCCAGCCACTGAGATACAAGCAGCATTCACCTTTCTGAGCTACCATTTCAAACCCTTTCCTGCATCAGATTACAGGTGGCTCGTATTTTTAAGACCTTCTTTATCATGATAAATTGGCATTTTGACATAATTCTCATAAATACTTCTTTTATTAGTGACAGTAAAGTATTTTAGGGAACATAAAAGGAGACGTGGAGGAAATTTATGGTACTGTGGATGTGGGAACTGGAAAGGAGACGGGGGAGACCCTAGAGGGGCAGGCACAGGAACTTGCAGAGATGGGTATGCTTCCTCTGGAAGGGATGAAGGGTGCAAATCTGTACCACTTACTGCATTTTTCAGTTGTCCAGCTACTCATTGGACAACTCTATCTGTAACCAGCAAAGACAGATTTAAAAGTTCACTCGGAGGTTGTCTGCTATCCAGTAGCTGGTGAAATATAACAGTGTTGCCCTCTTATATCTGTTTTACTTTAAATTGAGCTGTCCTCTGATATCCATTATTATATAGCAAGGATGGATTTGCCATTAAAGAGCTACACTAACTCCGTCTTTAAGCTCCCAGCTGCACTGCTGATTTTCTGTATCCTGTGAACAGGTAGCTCAAACTTCATTAGTTAGGAACTGGCTTAAATTTCACCTTTTCCCCCGTGTAGATGGAGAAGAACATGTTAGCGTAAGGTCTTGCCTAAAATGAAATATAATCGATGAGATCCAATAGGATTAAATCTTCTAACTTACCCTACGTGCAAACCACAGCATAGTAAAGGTTGAGTTAGATTACGTTAGGCCTATATTAGCCAAGCCTGATCCACATCAAACTCACTCAAAATTAAGCCTTGTGCAGACAATTTAAAAGCCCAAGAACAGTGCTCAGCAAATCAGTGTTACTTCTTCCTGGAAAAGAAAATAAAAGCATTTCGAGTAAGTTCCAAGCATTATTTTTTCTTTTCCCTCACTGGAGTCAGAAGAAGTGAAAAAAGCATCAAAGGTAACAAAAAAATTTTCATCAAACACAAACAAGGCATTTTCTCTCCCTTTATGCTTTAGCATATTTGTAAAGTTATTACTATTAGTCAAAATAAATTTTGTTAAATGCAATAGTGAAACATGGTTTTGGAATATGTAATTGAAACAACATTTTGAAAACACTAGAACAAAGCATTTTCATTTTCCCGAAAGAATCCCCATTTCACAAACACTTTCAATCAAACCAAAATTTTCCTGCAAAAGTACGGCTCACCTACTAAATGTCCCCAACCTGCACTCTTCAGCGCTCTTACTCCAGGCTGGAGCGAGGGAGCTCTGCTGAGCCTTCCACCAGGTAGCAGGGGATGTCAAGGTCCCTATGAGCTCCTCCTACCATGAAGAGGGAACAGTGAAGCCATTTAGTTCTAGACCAGACTTGGAGGATCAAGTTAGCGTAACCTGCCCCTGACCACATACTTCTACATTCACATGCGTGTTTGCGAGTATGAGCACGTGCATGCTTGCACATACCCCCCCACATATATACCATATACACGACACACATACTTGCATATATATAAGTGGTATTGCTTTAGCCTTATTTACAGCCAAGAGCATGACAGAAGAATATAGTGCCAGGAAACAGTGATATCTGAGAATAAAGTCCTCTCTACTATCAATAGATGCAGCAGCAGTAGATTACCTCGCATGAGTTTCCATGGTAAACTATATTAATGAAAAATGCCTCATTTCTGAATTGCATCACAAGAGAGCAATTGTAATGGAAGTAACAATGAGATATGTAGGTGATAATATTCTTCCTCCTCAATGTAGCAGAATGGGAGGAACATATCCCTGTTGGGCAGTAAATGCCAATAGGTGTAGCCAAAGTGTTTATTGTTCTGAAGCCCTCAGGAAATTTGGGTAAAAACTAAAGCCAATTTTTCTATTGGATCATTCAGTGAAATGAATGTTCATTATAACACAGAGAAATGAAACAATGTAAGGCCATTTTAAATTTAAATATATTTTAGCAAGTAGAGCAAGGACTGCCACATTATTCTCTCAGTAGGGTGTGAGCTGCTGTATCAGTTAGCATCTGTTCTTTGCAATTCCTCCGGTCAGAATGCAATGATTTAGTAAATATGCAAAAAGCCGTACTTCTGCAAATTATCATTTTTCCTGAGGTGTTTGTTTCTCGTTCGTATACAGTAGATGGCACTGGTGGAATAAGAAGTTATGATACGTGGCATCTTGTAGAAGCTCTACAGCCTCCAGCATGTTCAGTCAGGTTTTGAACGTCTGCAGGGATGGAGATCCCACAACCTCCCTGGGCAACCTGTCCTTGTGTTTGACCAGCCTTACAGGAAATCAGTGTTTTCTTACATTTAAATGGAATTTGCTCTGTATCAGTTTGTGTCCATTGTCTCTTGTCTTGTCACTGGACACCACAGAAGAGAGCCTGGGTCCCTCTTCTTTGCAAGCTCCCTTCAAGTATTTCTACATGTTGGTAAGATCTGCCCTTGAACCTTCTCTTCTCCAGGCTGAACAGTCCCAGTTCTCTCAACTTCTTCTCACATGTCAGATGCTCCAAGCCCATAACCATCTTTGAGGCCTTTTGCTGGACTAACTCCAGTATGTCCATATGTCTCTTGTACTGAGGAGCCCAGAACTGGACTCAGCACTCCAGATGTTGACTAGAGGGGAAGGATTACCTCCTTTGGTATGCTGGCAATGCTTTTCCTAATGCAGCCCAAGCGGCTTTTGGCTTGCTTTGCTGCAAGAGCGTATTGTCTGTCAGGATGCCCAGGTCCTTTTCTTTGCATTTGCCTTTGCTGAACTTCAAGAGATCCCTGTTTGCCCATTTCTCCAGTCTGCTGAGGTCCCTCTGAATGGTAGCACAACCATCATGTCTAATAACCAAACCACCAAGTCTGTCCCGCCATCCAGGCTATTAATGAAGATGTTAAACAGTATTAGCCCCAGGATTGCTGATGGTACACTGCCGGCCTCGAGGCAGACACTGTGCTGCTGATCACAACCCTTGGAGACTGGTATTTAAACCAGGTTCCAGGCCACCCTATTGTTCATTTATTTAGTCTGTATTTCATCATTTTGTCTACGATTGTGTTACAGAAGACAGGTTTGAAAGCTTTGCTGAAGTCAAGATAAACAAGAACTGCTACACTCTCCTTGTCCACCAACACAGTCAACTCATCGCAGAAGGCTATCAAGTCTATAATGTATGATTTCCCCTCCATAAATCCATGCTATCTACTCCCAGTCACCTTGTCCTTAATATGTTAGGAAATGTTTTCCAGGATTAGTTGCTCCAACGCCTTCCCAGGGACTGAGGTGAGGCTATCCAGCCTGCAGTTCCCCAGATTCTCTTTTTGCCCTTCCTGAAGACAAGAGTGACATTTGCTTTCTTCCAGTCCTCAGAAACCTTGAGGAAACCTGAAGAAGGAACCTCAGGAACTCCACCATCTCATGAGTGCTGCAGCTACGGCAACCTCTAATCTTTTGGAAGTGTTCAAGGACCCCTGGCAGTGTCCAAGGCCAGACTGGATGGGGCTTTGAGCAACCTGGTCTCGTGGAAGGTGTCCCTGCCCATGGTAGGGGACTTGGAACTAGATGGTCTTTAAGGTCTCTTCCAACGTAAACTGTTCTATGATTCTATGATTCTATTCTATGATTCACATCCCCAAGCAATTCTTCCTTGTTTGTGAATAACAGATCCAGCAGAGCATCCCCTTTTGTGAACATGAGGCTTATGCCAGTTGTCTGAAGAAAGCCTCATCTACTTCTTCCTGATCCGTAACAGCCACCCACCACAACGTCACCCGTGTTGGTCTGCCTACTAATTCTGACCCATATCCTCCCATCTGGCTCACCATCCATTCAAAGGCAGAGCTCCATGCGCTCCTGCTGCTCTCTCACATAAAGGGCATCTCCCCTTCCTTGCCATCCTGGCCTTTCCTTTCCAAAGAGCCTCCATCCATCCATTGCACCCACTGCATCCAGTCATGTGAGCTGTCCCACCACACCTCCACAATCCCAGTGAGGTCATACCCCTTCAACTGCACACAGACCTCTAATTCCTCCTGTTTGTTCCCCATGCCACTTGCATTTAGTGTCCAGGCACCTGGTCAGGCTGATGTCCCCAGGAAAAGGGTGAGAAGCTGCTCCCTTCCCTCTGGTGGCATTTGGGAGAGGCTGTCAGACATCCCTGCAGGGAGGACTCATCCAGGGCTGACCCCGTCCCCCTGGCAGCTACTTTTAAGCTGAGGCTAAGCCCTGCCTGAGCTACAGCCCTTGCTGCATCACAGCCATGCCCCTGCCTGGCCCCAGGCCCCACCAGTCCGGACCTGGACCCTGACCTGTGGGTTGACTTCCTGGCTTGACCTTGCAGTTGCCTCATCCTGGCAGCCCCCCCCAGGGCTGCTCCGCTCCCTGCCCGGGGTGGTGGGATGGGTCCCGGCTGGGGAGAGCACAACCTGCCAGCCCCATGGGGAGCCCCCTCTCAGCTTCCAAGGCCTCAGCACCCATCGAGCCACCGGCCTACAAGACACCCTGACAGACTGAAGAACCAATTTTTACACAGCTTACACTGGGCGAAATAAATTACACCTTTTTTCTGAATTACGGCAGACACCCCCTCCCTGCCTGCTTAGATGCAACATCTCAAAATGAAAACAAAGCATGTTTCTTTGTTTTCAATGTATTTTTTCTCATTTCACCATGCATGAAGCACAAAATATTTACTAAAGCATTAGGATATTTTTACACTACTGAGAGCTCGCTGGGGCGCTGATACAGTTCAAAGCTGAAAGAAACAGGACATGTATTTTAGAAGAAACCTCCTACAGCAGCTTCAGAAAGGCTGTGGTTTCTCGGGCAGGCACGTGGGTTTCCCTAGGATGACAGTTATTTTGATGCCATTGTCCTGATAATGACTACCACTGGCCTAATGCTAAAAAGACAAGGCTACAAAAATTGAGGAAAAATCCTTTGACTGAAGCCCAAACTGACTGCTGAGTGAAAAAGTATGTCCAGCGCCCTCACAAGGCTGTATTAAAGAGGAATATGAAGTCATTTAAGGTACTGAGACAGAAGAAGGAACATGGATGGTGAATTTCCTTTAGCATCACTCTGAAGCTAGAAGACCTTCTTTGGTGTTAACAAAGTATGCTGGAGAATTCAAATTTTATTTAATTTAATTTTATTTATTCAGTTTTTACTGAAAAGGTTTTTTTTCCTTCAGGAGACAGGGTAAATCCCCAGAGCTGTTACACAATGTTAGCTGCTGCTTGGAAATTTCTGTGGTACTCACCCTGAGCATTAAATCCTAGTTCTGAATTTTTCAGCTTTTATTAGCACTTTAAATATTACAGCCCAACCGATTTGTTTTTATTCTAGTTTTAAGTTTAATAGTGGTGTTAGAGAAGTGAAGCCAAATGGAACCTTTTACTTCCAAGTAGACTTTCAAAGCATTTTGATAGAAGAAGATCTTAGACAAGTTACAACTTTCTATTCTGACATGCCATGCATGAATACAGGAACAGAGCCAGAGCCATTTCCTAGCTGCCTGGATAAAACGTGGTTGTGATTGCCAAGTGCCCTTATGAGTAAGATAAGAAGTTATATAGTCAGCCAAGGGAAGTGGGGAAAGGGCACTCTTCTGTACCAGAGGATGGACAACTGGTAATTCTTACAGATACACTAACACTTTAAGGGTTTTTTTTCCATGCATTATACATGCATTGTGCTAGCTTGGAATAATTTCCATTAGGCGTTTGCACAGGATGCACAATTGACAGGTCTGGGAAATCATTCCTAGGTCTTTATTCTCTGCTGGACTTTGGGACTGCAGTGCCTCACCTTCCACTTCATTCAGCGTGTCACTGTGTTGAGTGAAGAAGCGGGCAACCCATTGGCTTCCCTAATCCTCTGGTGCCAAGTAACATATGTATTGTTTCCCCAAACACTGTTTTGGCAGTTACTTCATGAACATCTGCTGCCCACAGCCAGAACAACCTCGCCTTCCCTGCAACGGATGATCGCAGCAGGCAGCTTGTGTCTTCACCTTCTTCTCAAAGTTCAGCTCCCTCCATCAGCTTGAGGTCTATAGCTTAGGGCAGTGAAGAGCAATGGCTGCAGAAAAGGTGAGAGCAGAGCAGTTGCGGTCAGTGTAGCAGCATAAAATGAAAAATGATGTTTCGCTGACCTTCTCCAATGCTTCAGCCCGTTCTCCTGGAGAGAGTCCAAATTTTCAGAATTCATGGGAATAGCTGGCATTGCAAAAGGCCTGACAGGAGTAACAATGTTAAAATCTTTACCTGAGCCCTACTGAAAAACTGTTGAGTTGTGAGAAGGAAAGAAAATGGCAAACGACAGTGGCCAAAAAAAACCAAAAGAAATTTAACTGGACTTCTGTTGTAACAGAACACAAAAGGCGGCTAGCTTCTCTGAACTCCGGTGTAACCATGTCAGGAGTGATGTGGAGTGAAAAAGAACAAGAAAATGGCATTCAATATAATCTATTCCTATTCTCGCAGCCATAGCTGGCCCCCATCCAAGGCATTCACACAGAGTTACAAAATCCCCTCCTCCTCAGAACCAAAGCACACAGGAGAGATGTTTGGTGATACAGATGAGAAAGGAGCAAAAAAAGGAAAATAGCTTGAGGTATCCTAAATTCTTCAAAATGTATACCCGGCAGGGAGGAGTATGAATCATCAGTCAGAAAGGCATATAAATTATCATCCTCCCCGTGCTGGTTTTGTTTCACTTGCTTTTAAATTTGTTGAAGGATTGTGCATGTTTTGTTTTGTTTTGTTTTGTTTTGCTTTAAACACCAGAGCCATCATTTTCTGTATGCTCGCTTCTTGGGTTATTTTCAGCCTTCAGAATTTTATGAAATACAAGCCATACAAAACAAGTCATTCTTTGTTCACCCTCATAAATCATCATACAACAAAATCAGTGCCCCTACTGCCTGCAGGTGACTGATTGAAAAAATGAGTTCTGACACTGAAAAGATTAGCACAATGAACAGGGCACTAAAATGATCTGCTTCAGAAAACAGAACCTGGTGTGGAAAAAGAAAAGGTTAACTTCCTCCCAATTAACTTTTGGGGCACAGAACTTTAGCTCATCAATTTGAAGCTGATGCTTCATGTCAACAATCTGTAAATTAAAGTAGGATTCATCTCTTCTGAGAAGCGGGAATGAGAGTTCTACAAAGGAGCTGAGATTCAGTTGTCTGCACTTTTTCCTCTATGCCACGTACGAGTAGGATGTTGTGTCAGAGGAGTTCACCATCTGCTGTTGGCTGATCTCTCACCAGGATCGAGTTTCTAGTTACTAGATCCCTGCATTTCAGAAGCCCTGCGACATCCTGATAGCTTAGTTGTCTTAAGATATGTGATATTCAACACTCCATCACCTAGAAATTATCCACAAAATTTAAGAGTAAGCTCCAAAATGCTGAGTCAGGCACCTGCCGTCGATAGAAAAGATGTCTGAGTTATATGAGCTTTGCAACAGCCAGTCCACTGAGTGGAGCAATATCTAAACCGTACCATGAGCAATGCCAAGTGAAAGGAACGGGGAATTTTGCAGAACTTGGGTTTTGAATGCAGGCATATGATCAGATGTGAAATGGATTCAGGGACAAAACCCATCTTTTGCACTGAAGTACCTAAGGTACACTCATGTAGACCTGTAATGTCTTACCTATAAAGTCTACATCTCGATGAGATAGCTAGGCTCCATTTATACTCAAAGGAGAGAAAAAAGCACTCCCAGAAAGATTAATTTGTTCACTTTTAGGTATCTATCTTGAAATGAAACAAGTCACAAATCACATTCTAGGCGTTCCTATAGATAGTTCCTAGACAACTATTCAGAAATAGACTTCTGTATTCATAGAATCATAGCATGGTTTGAATTGGAAGGGACCATCAAAGGCCATTTAGTCCAGCCTGCAACAAGCAGGGACATCTTCAACTAGACCAGGTTGCTCAGAGCCCCGTCCAGCCTGGCCTTGAATGTTTCCAGGGATGGGGCTTCTACCACCTCTCCGGGCAACACTTCAACAGACGACTCTCACTGCCGTTGGCTTATCAGGTTGAAAAGATGGCCATGAAACCATTCACCTGAGTGAAGCAGTCATGATTAAAAAAGAGCAACAGAACTTAAAGCCAGATCTAGGTCCTCTGTTGCCTCAGCAAAAAACAGTGCTGGCAAGCAAGAGACTCCTAGCATACTCTTTTGCCCTCCTTGACTCCTGAATTTTTTGCTGCCCCTGAAGAATGAAGAACGCCTTTCTCATAACCAGATGGTTAAGTTCTTCACTGGTTGGGCTGCATACCTCTCAGGCATGCAAGCAGCTATGTCATTGAGCAGAAAATAGGCTTGTCTATTCTGCTTCTATCTGATGATTTTGAAATATGGCAATACAGACTCTTAATTTGTTAGGTATAACAAGAAAACTCTTAGAAAGACTGCAGTCTTCAGGGACCGTAGACAGTAACTCCCCAAAGAAGCCCAGGCAGGGAATATGTTTCCAAATGTTCAGTTCAGCCACAGTGGCAGTACTCTTAACTATACAGAATAGAAAAACTTCAGGCACATTATTCATTTTCAGTTGAAAGCTGGAGGATCTGTTGCTTTTTAGGCACAGAGACAATTGAATAGGGTTTTTTTGTGTAATTTTTCTATTAAAATTAGACATCTATGTTCTTTCAAAATACATTTTAGGCACCTAGGCAATATTTTCAGATTTTTCCCTTACTGCAATATTTGTACTTTGTTGTATTAAATTTCATCTCACTCCCACCGTTCTGTACTCAAGGTTATCTAATTTTTCCTGTATGACATCCTAGTTGTCTTCTGTATCGACAGTCCGACCCAGTTCCATATCAGATTTCATTAGTTCAATCCTACTTCTCATGCCAAAATCATTAAAGAAAATACTAAGATCCACTGCAAGGCTGATTAATGAAAAATGCTTCTAGTAGTTCCCTTCAACCCATTACATCTTTTTTTTCAACATTGCCCATTTTCATCTTCACTTTAAACAGCTCCTTAACTATCTTAAAGTTCATACTTCTGTCTTATTAATGAGCACTTTCCTACGGGCATAATTTCAGATGCTTTACTCATAAATTAGTCTGTCTCAGTGGGATTACTCCCATTTAACTTCAGATGTCTTTAGGGTGGTCATCAACAGCTGAGCTAGTCATCCCCCAGCTAACTTTACAGTCAATGAAGAGAAATAAGCACTTGTAGGTGTGATTCATCTGACTTATTTTAGACATTTACTTTAGGATGGGATGAATCATACCCTAAAATGAACTATTTTTTGGCAATGCTAAAAAGGGAGCATGGGGTGACTAGTTTAAAAACAGATGTCTCCAGAGCAAACACGTGCATTTATTCAAATGAATCCCATCATTCGTTACCAAACAAATTAGATTGTTCATTTATCTCTGCTTTATAAAACCTGTTATCCAAAAAATGAATTCAGTTATTCCGGCATAAACTTCCCTTGGCAAAACTCATTGCACTGTATACCATTTTCGTTTACCTTTATGTCATAAATATTCTTTCCATCATAATTTTATCTTTTGATTTATTATTATATGTTTATTTATACATAATTATATACTATCTAATACTGATTTTCTTGTCTTTATACTTGCGTTTTACATTTTCTAGTAAAGTGCTGCATATTCTAAAAGTTAAGCTCAACCAATGCCCGAAGTTTGGAACAGAAGAGATTCATTACTAAATATGTTTTGAAAGGATAGCATTCATATATAACTTCTCAGCTGTGGGTCTTCAGAATCAAAATTCAAATAACTATAAAGGTAATAAATGCAGTTAAGCATTCATTTTACGTTCAGTGAATCACAACAGTTATCAAAATCTGTAAACATGAAAGAGGGAGAATGTAACATTGCTCCGTAACACATGACCCCAGAGCAGTAAGCAATCTCCACTACCCGACTCCTCTTTAATGTGAAGCCTCCTTGCAAAGAGATGCACTAGAAAATGAGCTCTCTGATGCTTAGTAAATTAATTTCAGATTGACTTTATTAATATCAAATAGGTATCCTTATTAACAACATGTATTATGAATGTGTAAATATCACCAGATTGCCATATTTGTTGGAAATAATAAACTGCAAACGTAGCATAACATGAAAATCATTAATAGACTAGAGTAGGGTGGGGTTTTTCATACTCTAAACAGTCAAGAATCATGCATAATGTAACAGCATATTTTGCAGCTGGTAACAGCAGGCCAGATTGCAAGAGATATTTTAAATGTGTTTTTACTAACAAGAGAAAAAGGTCTTTCAACTGATACGAAGCAATTTCTGCGAGAAAAGCTGAAAAGGTTATCATTATAAAACGTAATGGTAAATGAAGAATCCTGGCAGAGAATGTCCTAGGAAACTGTTTTCCCCTGTATTTGATCCATATTTACTGAGGACCTGATCCAAAGCTCATTTGAAAGTCAGCTGAAAAGCTCCTGCTGAAGCCAATGGATTTTGGACCAGTGCTGGAGTGCAAGAATAAGGTAGTTGACATTATCCACAGGGGTTTGGACTTGAGATGAAAAGAAAACAATGTTCAAGATCATGTATATAACTGGTCTTAAAATGAGAGATGAGACTGAACTGCAAGGTTTGATACAACGTGGAGTTCTTTTGGATTTCTTTCCCCATTCAACCACCCCTCAAGGCTTTGGATCTGCAGTTTGATTCAGAAACATTACAGAAATAGATGGCAGGTATGAAGTGCAGCATCTGGAGGCTTCTGTAGAGTCCCCAGTAAATCTTAATTCATGTATCAGACCCTAGTTCATTAAATGCTATCGATTGATAATATAAGTAGTTCTTCAACAACACAGGGATAAAAAATTTTATACAGGAAATCAGATGACCAGAGAACACTGGTAGTGAGAACATCCACACTCAAGAAATGTGTCAGAGCTTTCTATGAGCAAAACCAGAGAAGCCAGCTCTTTCACAAATGGGCTTTTGAACATTTAGCTCATGTAAGGGTGAGACAGTTTTGTATCACCAGTACATTCACTCATCTACCTTGTATAGACTAATATAATTTAGTATTGATATCTTATTATATATATAAAGCTGATCTTACATCAGAGTTAAAACAATAACAGAGGAATTAGGCGTTGCAGCAGTACTTCGCTACTGCATCAGTGCTCATGCAGTGGTTTCCATCTGCAGACTCCCCTCAGCCCCTCTTTAAAGTTTTTACCTTTAAACTTAGGCAAACTAGGTAAGATTTGTCCACAATAGGTTAACTACCTAATAATGATATGTTGGATAAAATGTACATTTTTAATTCAAACTTTTATTCTCTCCTTTTCATTTGTTTTTCTCCCACAGTTATTACTGTCATAATTATTGTTAATGCATTTCATATTATTGAAGATATGAATTCTTAATGTACTATCTGTATTTCGTTATTCTTTGTATGCTTATTGTATCAGGTATTTAAGATTTCAAGTAAAAACCAAAAAAATCTGGTACACTGAGAGGCTTTTGTCAGAGGCTGGCTCCTGGAACTCTTTGGGAGGATCTCATGCCTGAGAACTGGCACATAATTTCTAGCGTCAAAGGAGACAGACTCTTGTTATATTAGGATTCAGCTTCTATTAATGCAAATCTCTAAAATAGGTCTGGGGACCTAGGGATGTCTATTTTTCTTCATGTGGACTATAAAGAAGCCCAGAACAAGTAGCTCGGATGTAGCTAAAGAGGTATGTGTGTTCAGTTACATGAACCCCACTTCAAGCGATGTCAATTTACCACTCTCTGTTGTCTGATGGTCTTCTTGGAAGGGGTCATATAAATCCCGTTCAAAACTCTACTCCAGATCTTCAGGAGCAGCTCCAGCAGAGAGGAAAGGGAATGAACAGGACACTTTGTGCACTGAAAGATTTTGCAATTCTCCCAGTCTGAAAATGTACCATCATTTCCAGAGTGACACTGCTTGCCGTGAGAAATTGTAAACTCTGAGACAATCAGGACAACATTTTTAAGCAGGAACTTCCTAAAGGGGTGCAATCTTTGCGAAAGGTAAGACCTATTAAAAGAGGCGCTCGCTCTACATAGCCTGTCGATAACCAGAAAACTCTCTGGAGCTTCAGAACAGGTATGAAAGGAGTATCAGGCAGCTAACTGTCAAACAAAGAGTTTGTGTGGGGGTTAAACAAGACAACAGTTTTGTCTATAATGCTATGTAAGAACACCACTTGTGAGCATGGTATGTGCTGCCTCCCATTCATTTACTGTATACACAATAGCTTCCTGGTGCTCTTGTCCATGTTCCCCAGGCATGTTGATCAAGCAAATATGAGAGAAAATGTAGGCTTCTGAACAATCTGCAGGGTACATTCTGCTGAGTTCCCACTGACAGACTGGTCTGCGTGACTCACAAATTCAGTCTTGACAGTTTGCCCTCAACCCATCATGTAGACATACTTGATCATGGTCTGGAAATGAATGGCTGTTGGAGATGTTACACCTTGGCAGTGTTCCCACCGCAGAGAGAAAAACCCTAGCCTTTTTAGGAGTTGTGCAGGAATAAATGATCGTGGTCCAGAGCTTTAGATCTAAATCAGACCTAGACCTAAAGGAGGGCAACAGCAAGTTTACAGCTTAGTCTCTTCTGTAACTTTGAGAATATTTAGCAATGTGACTTGCTTAGCATCATGCTATATACTTGAGAGTCAGCAACATAAATATTTCCGAAGACACAGTCTGGTTGAAAGTCCAACATGGTCCTTGTTCACTCAATCCAATGCGCAGCACCGCCAAAATAGCATTTCTATTGCTGCTAAGAACAAACAAGCACTTTTCTTTCCTGATTCTCTTTTTTCTTTTTTTTTTTTTTTTTCTTTTTTTTGCGGGAGAGGGGGGCTCACTCTTTAATTTAGAGGACAATAAAGGGCCTGGGCAACATTTTCTGCATTGCTGTTAATGCCAAGTGGAATTGAGAGCTAGTTATAGCCCTTGTGACTTTAACCAGCCACTGTGATTGAAACAGAAACCTTCCTAATTCATTCTTCATTATCCTATAGATGTTTTTGTGTGACCTAATTATGTGTGACTGCAGGTGTCAGTCCTTCTTAATGTACTTGAACTGTGTGCTAGGAAAAATATTGCAAGAGCTTTGAACATAAGGTGTTCCAGACAGGCAATCTATAGAGCCTTCTATTTGCTTGCTCTGTGTATCACTGGTGGTTTAAAAACTATACAAAGGAAAATATGATTTTTTAAAAAATCAAACTTGGTTACTTCTGGGTGAGCTTGGTGCTATAAGGCCTGAAACAGAAGATAGGGGTGCTCTGTTAGCATCTGTTGTGTTGCAAGGTAGGTAAATGGAAGAAATCATTAAGCAGACAGACCACAGCAGACTAAATTGACATGGCAGCTATTGTGTAATGTTGGAAGGGTTTGCTAGTGAACAGAGCCATACTGTAAAGCTGGAGTAAATACAGAGTGTCTACACTAGTGAGAAGGTCAGTATGTGCAATGATACGGGGGATGAGCTATCATCCAGATTAACGATACGGCTTGCAACACGGGATTGAAGAAGACAGGACAGTGCTCTGCCCAGCATCCTATAATGGGATAGATAAGTGGTGAAATCACAGTCAGGTCCACTTGTGCCAAAATATGTTGCATGGATGGGTAGGAGGGTAGTATCCAGCTTTTCTATTAGTCACCCACTGGAGAGATGAGGACTCAGACTGCATTGTAGATATCTAAAGTGGAACCAGAAGAATCCTTCCCTCCTTGTTATATCGTCTCCCATTGCTCTTTCTCTCTCCAGTGGGCTCCCCCTTCTTTCACGAGTAAACTCACTTATTTGATAATCATTTGATAGTGAGAAAGTACCACTCCCAGACAGCCTGCTTTTCCACATTTCTTGGAGTGATGAGGACATTTTAGGTATCTATAAAGACACCTAAAATTTTACTGTGGTCATTTCTATTGAATCAACACCTGGGAACCCTTAGCAAACATTTTGTTTAGGGTTAAGGCAAAGTACTTTCATGTACAATATATTTCCTTGTATTCATTTACTATGTATTTTATTCTTCCTGTAGACTACAGCAAAAAAGTCTTCCACCAACGCACATCCTTTCTCTTAAACAATGGGAGACTGACTTTGCTTATATTCAGCCTCTATCAGTGATTGCAGCAGCCAATCCTCACCAAATGCAATAGCAGATACCCTGCCTCCTGGGCAGATTTTGTATGCTGTTTTCTTACTTATGCTCCACATACATTGCTGGGGGTGGGGGGACCCTGTTCTATTCAGAAGTGCAAGCAAAATTCTGCTGTTAAATTCCGCTGATCCCTCAGCACTTCCGTAGCTGTGTTCACAAACAGGCAATCAAATCCGTCAGCAACATACACAAACTAGCCCTTTGCAGCAGAAACATGTATAACATATACGGAACAGCAGCATCCTTTTGTGGTAGCTGCCTTGTTTTTGTAACAGGGCATACAGATGGTAAATGTGTCTTCCGTGTTCAGCATTACCTTTTCAGAAGTCAGCTACAGATTGTTCCCTGCTTACTGCTTCCCTTAATATCGCCACCCCTATGGCAACAAATGAGGAACTTGGTGTTCTAGATATGCTACACCTAATGCCTTCTAGCAAAGAGTTAGTTTGGATTCACTGCTGATGGTATTGACTGTGTATCTGCAAGGTCCCTCACCTGCCACTACCGAGGGGAACTCATGAAAAGCAGCGCAGGTCAGTGAGAGGGAAGACACAGGCAGGCACAGCAGCTGTCACACAGCTTTTGTTTTGGTATTCTAACTCACCGGGATCACTCTTCTGTCTTAGGAACAAGAAACAATTTGCTGCCATGTGTGTTCTTTTTTTCTGAAGATACCAGTGCACTTTTGCAGCTCTAGAACACAGCTACCACTGGGAAATACTTCTGTTGCTGGAGTATCTCAACTGTAGCACTGTTTGTACCATTTAGCACCCCCATACACACCCCAACTATTCCTTTTCTTGCTTCTTTAAAGCATGGCAAGTCTACTGTCCTAGACCATGCTACAAAGACTTTCCTACTATTCAGGAGGATTAGCGCTAACATCTAGCTATGGGGGAGAATCTGGTGGCAGATAATGTGATTATGCTGCCAAAAAGATAATACGTACACTGCTGTAAATACAATTTTACCTAACTATGCTCCTTGCCACCATCTAGTGGGTGGCTGGACATTTTGTTTATCCCTATAAATTACTGGGTTATCCTTTGGGAGAAGCCACAGAAATACTTTGCGTATGTGCAGTACTTAAATGTACTTGTCAAAAACAGCTTCACTGCTAGCTGCTTCAATAATGTATGTATCTGCTACATGTTTTCATCATAAGTATACTGCTAAAACTCAAATATGACAAGTTTTTGCTCTGTATTCAGTTTATCAAAGCCATCTTTGAAAACCTCAGCCCACCGAAAGCCCATAGGAATGCATGTGCTGTTTTTAGATGGAGAGGGCTTGCCTCAACTTTGCCTTTTACTTTTGTAACAAAACATACTGCATACGGACAAAGCTTATGTATATGTATATACAAAGAGAAACCAAGTCATGATGCCTTACTCAAACATACTTCTGACCTCAGTCAGTCAAAACTATTCTCTGGCTTTTCATACATTTGTGCCTCAGTTCCTCTACAGCCCTTCTGGACTTCTCCTAAACTGAAAGCTTAACAAGACAGAAGAAAAAATGGATGCAGTCTTAAGAATACACTTACTGTGCAAATAAGTGTTTTTCTCTGCTGTCCAGCCACAATCCTGTTCTCCTGTTACACCAACAAGCACTATCCCTATCGCAGAAGATCTTCAGCTGGGTCTAGCAATACAAATCCAATCCTCTGAAATCAGTCAGTTGTGTAATAGACATGGAGTTCTGAGAGGCATAAAACTTCCACTCTCTTCCAGTGAAGAAACTGAAAATCTGTAATGTAAAAATGCCGAAGTCACAACAACTGCAGTGTACTATGTAAGAAAAGAACAGCAGTATGGCCAATGCTCAAAAATAACAATGAAGCTATCTGGAGATGGTTAAAAGGTGGCTCTTACTCCCCTCCAAGGAGGTTTCCAGAGATGTTTTGAGCAGTCATTACTGTCACTCACTCCTATATATATAAATATAAAAATGTATATATGTATATATGTGTGTGCATGTCTGTGTATAAATATTTCTACACACATATATACATTTACATACACTTCATCTACAATCACCTACTTTACCTATTTGGTACCTTATTCTGCTGTAAATTACGCACCTGAAATACCGTCCCCCTCTGGTAAGCTATGCCTTCTCCCCTTTTTCTCAGCGTTGTGAAAGTGGTATAGGTAGCGATTACTCTGTTCATGTCATACATTAATATAGCTCTATACCAATAAAATAACTGATTTTTTTTCAGCCTTATTTTTATGTATATAATTTTTGCTGATTTGGGATTTTGCTCAGCTAGCACAGGGCTAAACTCAGAACAATAAATGCAATGCAGAAAATAGCAAGCTGAATTCAGAAACAGGAACATTATTTTCATGATCAGTTGCCTTTTCTTTCCTGTAGTTCTGAAAAATAAAATCCAAGAGGTGTTTTCATACAACTCTTCCAGCAGTGAGCTTATGGGGAAAAAAGGTTATGGTCACCCTGCTGTATGGCACACTCAAATCAGGGCGGTAATTAACTTTAGGGATACAAGAATGATGGTAAATCTGCATTTAAATGGTATTTTTAAATACTACTTAAATCTCCCAAATTTAATCATGGATTCCTTATCTATCCTTATTCATACTGATAAGGATTTCCTCAAGTATTCAAATTGACCTTGATAGTCTTTCTCCAGTGAGTATGCACCATCACCAGCTTAAGTGGCCCCTGGGGACCTCCTGTGAGAACCCTTCTCTTGCTAAGATATGACTTAATTATTGCTAGTAACACACACTGTCAAACGATACTGAATGAATTCACAGCGATTAGGCTTTCCCATGTTAAAAAATAATAATATATAATTCACTACTGTTTTAGCAGGCAAAACAAGGTCACCTACTTCCAAAACTTGAGAATCGTCAACAACGAAGATGAGGCTGGTGTACACAACTAATGCAGGCAATTTTTACGCTCTAGATCTCCCTTGAACCAAAACTCTGATGAAGTAACAGCAACACACCCTTGGGAAGAGCCTAGAATGCCTAAATGGAAGATACATCTGCCTACAAGATCTAGATTTATCTGCTCAACTACCTGTTTTTGTAACAAACTGTTCCTGTTACTTCTGTGTTTAAAGATTTAGGAAATAACTGGTAATAATTATATTCATATATGTTAATTGTTTTCTTTGCTGCTTGTAAGAGAAATAGGTACAACAACTATTCAAGTATACTTCATATGGTAGTTTGTTTATCTATGTAGTTACATTATATAAGCCAAAGGTTAAAAAAATTTAGTTTCAGGGAAGAAAACAACAATCGGGTCTTGATAATTCCACTAATCCTACAAATACAAATATTTTTGCATAAATAGAACAACAACCAAATGGTTTGCACACTGAACTTACTCCAGGTTGGCCTGTCTTCACTGCAATTTTTAGCCTGATGGAACTGTTAAACTCTGCCAAATGGAACATGCCCACCAAGCTCGTAGTCCTGTTTTTTCTACCAGGTGAGAGCTGGCTCTTTGAAGAAATGGGCACACAAAGCGCAACTTATCTAGCATCAGCATATTTTGGCTGAGGGCTACTACCTTGTTCCAAAATAAGCCATCCCACAATTTCAATACAGTAAGGAAACAAGGAAAAGAAGGTGTGATATTATTACTACCAATGATACAATGCCATAGACATGACAATATGCAGAAAAGATCCTTTCTGTGAGAAACACACCTTTTGAATTAGATAGATGGCTTAATGCGAGATCTTGGCATACCTTCAAGAGCAAAACAAACCAAAACAAAGGAGATAATAAAAGTGGATGGCCTAGAGGTGTGTTATTTGCATGTGATTCAGAAAATTAGTTTTGATTTGGTGGTGGGAATTCACAGTAGCCTAATAAGGTTAGTCTCATTAGTCTCTACTTGTAGCCAGTGGAGCCACACAGGGGTATTTAGAGCGAGGAGAAAGATAGCCATTGGGAAAACCTCCTCCCTTCCCCACATGTTCCTTTTTCTTTCCTCATTAGACAATCAAGACCATAGGCAGGAAGGGGTAACGCTGCACTGATAAAAATCAAGCTGAAACTAGGGAGTTTATTGCTCATCTCTCAGCTTTGAGATGGATGCAATCATGTGTGAAGGTAGGGCACATGAACGGTGCCAGCAGCTTCACTGCTCCAGCAGCTGAAATCCCTTTTCCAAAACTATTGAGTGTACAACACCATGGGAAGCCACTGTTATAACTGTACCAGTATGTTCTGACCCTATACAATCTTAACAAATCCTTTTCTATCTACCATTCAGAAGACGCCTGCAGCCTTTGAAAAATTATTTCAGAAATTCTTTCTCAGAGTTGTTGGATTTTTTTATTTCCAAGATGGATAAATACTTAAAATAAATCTTATCATGTATGAACCAGCTTTACTTTACTACTTAAAGGATTTGATACAGATTATGGTGCACCATTGCAGAACAAGACTGGGTGAACCTAAACATAAAATAATGGTTCATGAAGGAATTACAAAATCAATGGCATGAGCACAAGTGAGATGCACAAAAAATTTCTGTTATTATTGCAGTCAACAGCTATTAATCTTTTGCCACATATTTAGGCAACCACAAATGCATGAAAGCAAATGTTTAAAAATTCATGTTATAGAACTTCCTGGGACAATATAATTGGAATTACTGCCTGCTATAATTATTGCCTTGGGTCTTAATTTTTTTTCTCCTTATCTTCTACTTTTACCCTTCTCTCCCATTCTGCTAAATAGAGGAGATATAACTCTTATTCATGTTTCAGTATACCGGTCATGGTTTAACCCCAGGCAGCAACTCGGCCCCACGCAGCCGCTCACTCACTTCCTCCCCACCCAGTGGGATGGGGGAGAGAATAGGAAAAAAGGTAAAGCTCGTC
>JAVKLA010000008.1:3891267-3916784 GCA_034782735.1 Sagittarius serpentarius
CAATAATAATAAAAGGATTGGAATACACAAAACAAGTGATGCACAATGCAATTGCTCACCACTTGCCAACCGATGCCCAGTTAGTTCCTGAGCAGCGCTCCTCCCCACAGCTTATATACTGGGCATGACGTCCCGGGGTATGGAATACCCCTTTGGCCAGTTTGGGTCAGCTGTCCCAGCTGTGTCCTCTCCCAACTTTCCTGTGCCCCTCCAGCCCTCTCGCTGGCTGGGCAGGAGAAGATGAAAAGTCCTCGACTTCGTCTGAACACGACTGGGCAACAACTGAAAACATGAGGGTGTTACCAACATTCTTCTTATACTAACCCAAAACACAGCACTACTAGGAAGACAATTAACTCTATCTCAGCTGAAACCAGGACAATACCACTTGTTGACTACTGCCCAGTATTTCAGCTAACGTGGTATGCTAATAAAATACACAAAGAAAATAATATATTTTCAAATACATTTTCAGAATATGGAGTTCCAGTACCAGTTCTCATGAATGCCAGAATTTAATAGTAGTAATACAGCTAAACCCCTGTCTTACCATTTTGTACCAAACAGGTTTAGCGGTCTTCTATTAGGCTCTTTGTCTGCATTTAGTTCTGTTGTTAGCGAGCACCATGATAGTCTTGTAGGAACAGAAAACTTCTCCTCTTGGATTAATTTGCTCCTTCAGAAATGTTTGTTCATTAAAGCTACACAAGCATATTTTCTGACATCTCTCTATAGTGTTGTACCAAGAGAGAATTTAGACAAGCGAGTACAGGACTGCATCCTTGCCATACACCAGACTGTTGGCATTTGAGGTCAGGGACATGGCATTATAAAGGCTTGATCCTGTGAAACACGGCAAACTTGCTCAGAGACAGCTGATATCCTGCAAAATGGTTTCCAAACTAACTGCATTTGGAAAATGAAGCTTTAGAAGATAATGTGAAGGTGTGTAGATACTAGCTAGGGCTACAGTTCTGCCTGGTTCCGATCTTCCTCACCGAAGTGTTGATCCACTTTTGTACAACTACTGCCACTGAAGTTAACATACACAAGAGCACTTGGCACTTTTCAGAACTGGGTCCCCAAGCAGATACTGAAAAAACACATAAATGCTCCAAATGCATGTGGGTTGCCAAGGGTTCTTTAAAGCCACATATATCTTTATTAAAAATAACCAATGCCTGGACTATGTTAGATCATTTTCTAGCATGCAGGCCACTGCATCTGTGGAAGAATTTCTTGAAGTTTCTGACTCGCTTGGAAGGCAATAAATACAAAAGTAAGAAACAAGAGTGGAAATGTCCTTCCACCAAGATGCAGTCAAGAAATCTCTTACATCTTTGGATTCTGCCTGAAGGTTTCCACAGAAAGTTCAAAGAGACAGACTTGCTGAAAGGTCTCCATATATTTGCCTCAGGGAGTGGGACTGGAGTGCATTAATATTTTTACTCCCAGCTTGAAGACTGGAGCCATTTCTTCTTCTTTTTGTCCTTTTTTTTTTTTACATTAATTAACCTTTTTTTTTAATATATTTGTTAAAAAAAGTGAGGGAAAAAAGGCAGTAAGATTTGCCTTTCTTTTTCTTTCTCAGTAAAACAAACTAAATAATTGCAAGAGATGCTTATTATTAGGCAGGCCTTGATTTGTGATGCACTGAACCATCTATCTTTCGCTGTGGTTACAAGAACAACCTGCTACAGGTAAGCCAACATATGATCCTGTGAGGCATCAACTCCTTTGCAGTCATGGCTTGCACACACTTTGCTACTCTGACGTACCCTGGGGTAGATGCAAGCAAGTTTACCCTTCAGTGAAGTTATTTTTCTTTTATTATCCTGTTGCAGAATCTATCACAGCCCAACAATTCTACAATTGATTTGCTGGCAGCCGAGCCCTGGGGCTTGGAATGTAAATAAGACTCGGAATGAAAGTGATGTGCACTGCAGCAGCCGACACTGAGTGCAGGTACTTCATCAATTGACCTGATTTCTGGAAAATCTGCTTGCAACCTTGAAACTTGCTTGCAATTACAATCTTTACAATAAAATATTAGTCTCCATGGTAATGAGAAGTGCTTTCCTAACTTATTTAGAAAAAAAAAAAGTGAGGAGATGACAGTATCTCTGAGAAAATGAAATTTTCAGTATCATTTCACAGTTGGACAGCTTCCTGCAGTCTTGTCAACAGATTAGTAGCATTCTGCCCATTTTGTACATGGAAGAACTAAGTAATTAATAGCCCTCAGGCCTTCCTTGCAAAAAGGAGATTTAATGAGCTCTGTAGCAGTATCAGTGCAGAAGAGCACATAAATAGTTTGCCTGTGTCCAGGCAAAAGAACACCACCAATGGCAGGATGGCCCTGCCTTACTCCTTACACGATCTACTAAATGTTATTAAACAAATGCTGCTCTGCCTGTTTATGCGCTGCAAAATTATGGGGCACAAATGATGTCTTTGGGGCAGAAATTCTGTCTTTCCTATGTTTTTGTATAGTATCTCTCACAATGGGAGACTGACCCACAGGCCCTAGCTTGCCAGGAAAAAAAAAAATTAGGTCCTAGTAGGCAACAGAAGAATAAGAAAAGTGTGACAGGCTCTGTACAAAGCCAGGTGCTCAACAGACAAAATATTATTCAGACCAACTTATGAACAAGGGACTGTTTGTTTTAGGAGCCACATAAGTAGGGTTCTAAAGCTGGTTGTGAAATTTTTGTGAATAATTTCCTCATAGGAAACAGTCAAAATGATGGACAAAAATTTTCAAGGCCAGGAACCACAGAACTGAAGTCGGGGTGGGGAGAGAGAAAAGAACTGTCTTTTTTCTCCCTCGTTAGAGAGCCAGAGAGAGCCACAGAATTCAGACTGTGGCAGCCTGCCCAGGGGTGTCCTATCAACTTTATTTTCCAGGGGACAAAAAGCCCTCCAGAAGATAAATGGTTAGCTGAAAATCTCAGTCTTGTTTCTCCTGAGATGGAGCTCTCTTGGATGGGCAGGAGGAGAGAGCAGTTTGTGTCCTACGAAAATGTTGGGGTTTTACCTTTCTTCTGTCAGCTCAGCAAAAGCTTTTCCAAAACCTCAGAATTCCTCACAGGAAGGAAAACGCCGTGTTATAACCAGCTCTGTTGGGTTCTGCTTCTTGTTCTTGCCACTGAATTGCTGTGCAATCATGGATTAGAGACTTTATCCCGTTATTCCTCAGGTTTTCCATCTCTAAAGCGAGATGCTTTCTTTTGCCAAGCACTGTAGATGAAAAACTATTCCTTCTTAAATTTCTTATACAGCCATAATTACCCCTGAGCAAGAAGGGAGAGAAAAATGTTATTTACAAATCACAGCTGGAAATTAGCTAAAAGCAGCCACTCTAACTACAGCCCACAGTAACTCGTATGTCTTAAATTTCTCAGTACTTTCTCGGGTAGACACTAAAATGCAAGCATCACTGTATGATCATGCTTACAGCCACACCTGTCTACGAAACAAAATTACTTTAGCAAGAGTAACAATTTCATTTCATAAATACCCGTAACAAGAAAAGTTTAAAATAATTTCTGCATTTTATGGCAGCATTACTGTCTGATGGCCTGCTCTGCAGTCTGATGTTGTCCAATGGCTGCCTGTCGGATCATGCTGCTCACCAGCTTTTGCTTCAAACACTAATGCAGTTTTAAGGTCTTTCAATATGGATTTTGATTTATGAGTTATAAACTGGGTTCATATGAATCACGCACTATTAGCTTCTCTCTTTTTTTCATTATATTATAGAGTGTTTCATTGTACATATTCCCTCAGAGTTCTCTTACCATTTTTAGGGTTAGCTTCAAAGATCCTTTTTTCCCTCCTACTTTTTAAATATAGGTCTTGGTCATGGAGTTCTTCACATGCAGACGAACTTTCTGGATTTCATGGAACCTATTGTTAGGTAAGTAGGTCTGTGAAAATGGAATAAAAGACAAGGTTAGACACGTAGCCAAAGAGCTAAAAATAGCTGGAGAGGGAACCTTTATACAGAAAAAGGTTTGTTTCTTGTACCTCACAGCATCATTTTATTTTACTCAGTACAAAATGACATCATCTGACTTACCATATTCAGCAGCTATAGTTCACTTAGGCAAATGCCTGTGTGAGTGCAAAAAGAAGGTCCAATTTGCTAACATCATGTAATACAAGGAAAGGCAAGTAATTCTCCTGGTTCTCTGACCGCAGCTGCAAATGCTTTTCCAGAGAAGCTACTTTAGATGCTGTTAGGTTTTCCAGTAGATTATAATTTCCCTAATCTTACAATGCATTGCCCAATACAATTTTATATAGTGTGCAATAAAATTCCAATCAATTTAACCCTAAGACAGATACAACAGTCTTTAAAAGTACCTATTTATATTTATATTTTTATATTTATTTATATGTGTGTGTGTGCAGATAAAAGATTATTAAACTGGAGGACAAAAGTAATGAATTACAAATTGATTCTGACAGCAGAGATGCTTGTACAGCCCTCTGATTAGGACAATACAATTTTTGAATGTAAAACTTGGAAATGTTCTTAAATTATACAATGTTAGCACATGCATGTCTCCAATCTTTTCCTCATACAGTTTGAAATAATTTTAGGAAGGAAATTTGAGTACCTTTGAAAATGATTTAAGAGTTCCACTTTCAATTTAAATTTTCTTTTTTATCTTCTTCTTTCTGTCAAGCACAGATAGTTATTTTCATTTCAATGTCTGGCAAAGAGAGAGTGGACGGAAAAAACTTACCACAGTTAAGTGAAAACTTTGTATTTTCTCTAACATAACAAAAGCTAGGCAGATGCACAGAGTGAAGTAATTTAGGCTTAATGCTGAACTTTTAATGAGTTGGCATAACTACACTGGCACTTCCCCTGAAAGGCTTAGGTTGATTATTGATAGACGGTTCTTTATTTTTCCTATAAAAGCTAAAGTATATCTTGTACTATGTCTAAAGAACTGTAGTGAAGAGAAGTGATGAGGATTCTTATGATTCAGAGAACAACAGAATAGCAGAATCTTTGTTATTCACAAGTGTTTGACCTGCTACAACATTTTTATTTTATATTGACAAGAACACATTTCACAACCACCTGTACAGCAGAGCATAATTCTACCTTTCAGAATTAACTACTATTTTTAAAAGGTGTTTCTTAGCTACCTATTTGAGGGAAGGAGAGTATGTGATTAAGTATACACTTTAACATAATTTAAGACTGTAAACCATAATCCTTCAAATCTACCCTAAACATTACACAAAGTAGCAACAAGTCTTCAATGGATCTGCTCATTCTCAATCAGTGAGCAAAGATAGGTCTACAGCAGCAGGGCTGAAGGGTCCAATACTTGACGGGAAGCCTCAAATCTAAAGAAAATTGAAGTTGTGGGCTCTGTCTGTCAATCCTCTTCTAATAACTTCTGTCCTACTTAACCCAGAGTTATCAAAGTACAGGGCCCTCAAGCATGTTCAGTTCCTACATGTTCCATAAAAATCATAATGGCTGCGTAAATCACAGCAACCCTACAGACATTTTCATGGTGAGATCCAGCTACCGCTAATTCTGTGTGGTGGCTGGCTAGCCAAGAAGTCTGGGCAGGCTCTTCACCAGGGAGCACGCTCATAGCTCTGGTCAGTCATAGAATAACGCAAATCTGGAACAGATGGCAAGCCAAAAAACAAAGCGAGGAATATAGAGGGATCTGAATAAAGATGACTTATATGGGTCAGGAGGGGAAGTTACTAAAGCAAGGAGGTGTTGGAATATGAGACAGTAAAAAGGGAAAACAAGGCTCCATTCATTCCACTCCTCTTGCAACAATCTTGTTTAACTTCTGTTTCATTTGTATTTTGTTTTTATGACTTACGGTTGATCAAGACTGCAGCTGGCATATGAGTTTGCCTGTGTCTACATACATATTTGTGTACATACAGAACACACGTGTACAAACCATGATGTACAAAACAAACTGCCCAAGACCTTCTGCTACTTAAAATGCCTTGCCACGGAATAAATACTTGGGACTAATAATAAACAAACAAACAAATAGTTGCCTAGAGAAAGAGACATCACAGTACTATTAACAATAGTAGTGCAAATATGCATATTATATATGCAAATATTTGCATATCTAATGCTCATGGATGCCCCAACCATATTACCTACAGTTACAAGCAGTTGTGCTCAGTGGCCACACCCACATTTATGATGGCAAAATCCAGGCCATGGAGAAGATGCAGCTGTATCAAAAACAACTATGGTAAAGACTGACAGTCTCTTTAGGCTTCTGAAACATTTTTATTGAACCCCTCATTACCATAGTCCCTGACATTTTATTCTTTTGTCTGCAAAGTCACTGAAATACTCGCAAACGTTGATCCCTTGAAATATGACATCTTTTGCACACTCCTTTCTTGCAAAAGAAAGATTGGCCTTTGTGCAGCTCTGCAATGGCAGGCTGCTAAAAATAAGGATGCAATAGCCACTTAGGTAGATCAATTTAGTGCGCTGAGAAAACTACAGAGCAAGGATACCCTCACAGAAATTGCAGATTAAAAAAAAAAAAAAAAAGTGTTGTATTTAGGAACTATTTTAAATTGAAGTGCTATAATAACCCTCGGAAGAAGCAGACTGGAGATAAATTATGCAGCTGTAGCTGATTTGAATCAGATTTTGAGGGAACTAAGGAACTCTCCAGAACAGGTATTTGCTCTGCAGTTCTTCACATTAATTAAAACAGAACAGAAGGCCATTGTAAAAGCTGCTATATTACAAAAAGCAAAACAATGAAACCCTAACCAATAGGTTTATTTCAAAATGGAAAAAAATGGGAAGGAGGGACTTCTGTATATGTTGTCTAGTTCATAAGAAAATCTTAACCAGTATTGTATTGACATAAGTCATGATGAGGTGATTTATACCATCTGTGCATCTGGCTGTGTGGATATATATAAATTTGACCAGAACCAATGGTATCAGCAGACTTACAGTGAACAAATGAAATTACAGTTATAAAGCACAGATCAAGGATGTGCAGACTTGTAAGAAGTGTGAGCAAAGGAGATACTAAGACGAGTATCTGATGTGACTGGGCCATTAGTAGAAATAAATACATCAGCAAATGTGTTAAAGTCAAACCCTCTACAGAACAAAATGTAACACAGAAATGTGAAAGTGACTCAACTAGTGTAAGTCTGGTAATTGTCACAGTCCAGTAAGGCAAATCGCAACCTTGATTCACAGAACCTTACATATATTTACATATGCTTAAATTAAAATAAATTCTTACATATGCACAAATTTAAGCATGAACTGAAATTTCGTTTACTTCATTGGAATTTATAGCAGATAGAAGATTAAATACACGATAGACTGCCTTTCCTAACCAAGGATGCTTTTTTTCTAAATTGGGCCCCTCTCTTCTGAATTGGGGCCCATCCACTAGGAAATACAAATTATTTTAAATGTCTATAAATATTGCGATCTCGGGAATCCTGTTGGATTTGGAAAGACTGGGAAGCCAGTTGACAAGAATTTGACTTGATAATACTTATTTGGGGTAGTTTGGGGGGTGTAAGTTGAAACAGTACAGAAATGTGACAGTCATCAACCAGTACTTCCTCATCATGAACTAATGTGGCAAAGCAGCCATTTTTAGGAAGTGATATAAATCTCAATGCTTTGTATTTTAGGAGTAGAAACCTAGAAAGCACGCTCTTACAGATTATCTCACATTTTATCTTGCATTTATAAGGCAAAATGACCAAACAGCCACAAAGACATCTTTCACCTCTGCCATTTTAACATTGTAAATAAGACGACAAAAAGTTTACTGATTATGCCTACCTATATCACTAAGTCGGGGACAAGGCCAGAACAGACAAGATCATTTTAAAGTACAAGGTATAATTTACTGGTTTGGAGGTCATGGTCTTTGTGCATTTATTTTAGCTCTTGTAACAAAGGGACCAGAAGTTTGCGACCGGTAAACAGAGCTTTGCATGCTTGGTGACAGCAGGTCACCGGCTTTCCACTGCTTCCCAATCCAGAAGCACCTCAGATGCTTTGTGGTAGCTGTTAAACAAGCATAAGTTACAGACTACCATGTTAAAAGCAGGAGCTTCACATATACTTGAATGACATACTAGCCTGGAAATCGTGCTGGTTCAGCTGCTGCTTCACAAGCAGCTAAGCTCTCCATGTCGCAGCAGCAGATGTTTCAAAGCAGGTGTCAAGCAGACAATTATGGGTGGCAACCACTGAAGCCCTCCCAAAGCAGCATTTCCACTTGAGAGTTAAAGCCTCAAATGAGCTATAAAATAACCTTGTTAATTTGACACTTGATAATGCAAACATCTCAAAAATCCCACTCCAAATTACATATCTCTGCCTGGCTCACAGCCAGGATTTCTCATCCTATTTCAGCATATTAAGATTTTACTGGTTTTGGAAAAGCTTCTGCCAAACACTGGGTGGTACAGTTCAGCATTTAACAGCACTTTCTCACAGGAAAATCGCAATGATGAAACGGACGAATAAAATACACCTGATAAAGCCTTTTTTATTGCTTCCTTAGGGCACCTGTCCTGCGGGGAGCACCCTGCAACAAGCCCGGCAGTGAACCAGGGCCTCAGCGAGAAAGGCAGGAGCGCTCGGCTAACGTGCCCGAGAGCTGCAGCTCCAAGCTCACCCCCAGCCCGCGGCACCCACGGCTCCCGCCCAAGGCGGCGAGCCTCCCCACCCTACCGGCTTTGTAACGGTTTGTGGTTTGGGTTTTTTTTGGGGGGAGTGGGGGTGTGGATCTTCGCTTCCTGTAAGCCCGTCACCACAGGTACGTCGCCTCTGAGGGAAAGGGGGGGGCTCAGGGCACGGAAGCACGCGCTTCCCAGGCCCGCCAGGTTCCCCGGGGGCCAGGCGAGCCCCCCCTCCCCCCCCGTCCCGGAAAGCTTCCCGCACGCGCCGGCTCACCCGCTGGCAACGGTCACGCTAACGGTCGCGGCGGGCGAGCCCGCTCGAGGAGCCGCCGCCCGCCAGGTGCGCGGGACAACGACCACCACACAGGGGCCGGGGCAGCGCCGGCGGGCGGGCGCGTTCTGGGAACGCGGCGCAGACGGCAGGCCGCCCCCAAAGGGAAGCCGCCCGGCTCTCGCCTTTGTGCGAGGCAGAGGGGTGTGGAGCTCGGGTCGGAGGGGGAACGCCTGGTACTGGCCCCGCGGCCACCACGAGTGATCTCCTCGCTCCGCTTCCTCGGGCCCGGCCTGCCGCGCGTCACCGTCGCCAGCGCCAATGGGGGCGCGCAGCTGCCCCGGTGGGGCGGGGAGAAGGAGGGGTGGGGCGGCGAGGCAGCCAATGGGCTCTGAGGATGTTTTCCGGAGGCGCAGCCGCCACTGCCCCGCCTCCGCCGGCCGCTTCGGCTGGGGGCTCGCCGGGCGGGAGAGTTTCGCAGCCGGGCGGGAGATGCCGCGCGGGCTCCTTCTCGTCACAGGTAACGCCGTGCGGGCCCCCCCGGTGGGGGGGCGGGGGGCGGCTTGCCCTTGCTCCGCTTGCTGGCAGGAGCGCTGGCGGAACTGGCCCGCATGGTGCCGGGCGGCGGTGGGGCTGAGGGCCGGGCCGGGCCGGGCCGGGACACGCCAGCCCCCTCGGTGGGGCCGCCGCCAGGACAAAAGGGGAGCGGTGAGAGGGTTGGGGCTACCGCGAAACTCCCAGCGGGGTTCGCCCGCCCGCCCCGCAGCCTCGCCCCTGCCTTCCTGGGCGGGCTCCTTCCCCGGCACCGCCCGCCGGGCACCCGGGACGCCCTTAAGTTTACGGGGCTCCGCGCACGGCCGTTGTGACCCTTGGTGCCAGCTTCCCCGCGGCGCCAGCTCTCTCCGGCGGGACACAGGGCGCCGGAGCCGTGCCCCCCGCCCCCCACCACCTCCAAGGGGGTGTCCGCGGTGGGTCGGTGCCGAGCGGTGGGGGTGCTTCTCGCCGGGCCGGACCGGTCCGGTCCGGGGTCGGCTCGGGCTCGCCGTTCCCTGGAGATGGCGGCGGGGCTGGGGGTCGCGGTGGGGAGGCGCCGGGAAAGCCCTTCGGGCCCTCGTGGGGGTGTGTGTGTGTGTGGGGGCGTGTCGCAGTCCCTCGTGGGTGCTCAGCCCGCCTGGGCGGTTAAGGAGTTGCCCGGGTAAGGGACACCCCCCCCCGCCGGACTGACCTGCTTTTCAGCACCGCGGGGAGAAGACTGGCAGCAGACGTGCATCAGATAAACAGAACGCGCGTAACAGGAGAAACTTTCAGGGCAAAACGAATTTTGAGTCGATCGGACGTTTTAATTGGGTAGCGGGCATTGCTGCTGTGTGTCGGTGCTGTTACAAGCACCGCGATACACTTCCCTCTGATTAACAGCTTTGCTTTCAGCCTTTGTTTTCGCCAAACTAAGAGCACAAGGGTGAATTACTTTGCGGAAAGGTTTTGCTCTTGAAGTGGCTGGTCTGCTTTGCTCTGCTAAGGAGCTCCGTTCTCTCCCAGGTTGCACAGCTCCATGTTACTGACTTTATCTGAATTTGGGAGCACTGCTATATAGTACCCAAAGCGAGAAGCGGCACTGGTGTGACAGGGAGTAGCGCCTGTGCGTGTGCATATGTATGTACAGGGACTGGGAATATGTGGAGACTGGAATTTAGCGTTGCAAACGGAAAGCTACAAAGCAATTGCCTTGGCAGCTCTAATGGTCAAGACTGTTCAAGAAGCCAAATGACTAGAGCTTTTTCCTAGATTGTATGAAGATGTTAAATGCAGTGTTTTCAGGGGTGCAACAATTCGTTTAAAAAGCCAATAAATAAGAAGAAAGTGTGGAGCTGGGCTACTGTATGTGCCTATCATTCTGGGGGCTTACAAATAAAAACTTTGCATTCTGCCCTGCTTTTACTGTAGTTTTCCATTCATAACCTCCTCCCCCTGCCATTTATAGCAGCAGTTGATAATAAGATCACTCACAATACTGTCGGAGCACCAGAGAAGCAGAGGCAGAATTGATGTCCAGGCAGAGGGCTGGCTTTGGAGCATCAGAAGAGACCCTTCCAAGTAAAGATGGCTCACGGGTAAACTTATAGCATTAGTACCTCCACAGTGATATATCACACAGTGCTGTTGGATTGCAGGGTCTTTTTCATCTACCTCAACAACCTCATAAGCCCGTGAATACAGCAGTGGAATTTAGCCTATACAGTACTTGCGGAGTGTGGAGTGATCTAGTGAACACTAGTTTGGTCTTAATTGTATGCATCTTGTTGTCTCATTGTTTGAATTGTTGAGATTTAGGGCCTAGTCCGTTAACTGCTATCTGTGTATGTCTACCTGTGATGTTTGTATGAATTCCCTATGTGGGCTATATGCAAGACTAGATTCTTGAGAGAGTTGAGGGCTTTTTGCAATTGATAGTGTTTTTCATACTCGGAAGGAAATTATAGTGCTTATCATTCTCTTAAGAACGTTATAAATGCTCCAAAGTCCCTGTGATGCCCCTGTTTCTTATACTTGAAAAGAACAGTAAGAAACAGAAAAACAGTGATTTGTGCAAGGTTTTAGAATTTACTGGTGCCAAAGCTTTAACTTAGAATCTAAGAATTTCTTGGCTTTATCTCTGTGCTCCAACCATGAGAAATTGTGCATTTCTTCCACGCTTGAAGTATAAAATTATGTGTGGATAGGTTCCAGTAATTACAAGACACACCATGAGGAAAAAAATGTTAGGTTGTATGAAACTTCATTCTCGTCTCCCAACCCAGCTCTCCATTTTTAAATTCTTTTTTAGTGAAATGCAACTATAACTGTGCATTTGTATGTATTTCTTTCAGATTTGCAGCCAACATAATGCTGAAGCTCCCAACTTGGAACAAGCATTTCACAGAATGGCACAAACAGAACCTAATCTAGACCATGACGTATCATGGTTCCTTCTTCCATCATACTGGGCTAAAATGCTTGTGGCATTAATTTCCTTCCTTTGTTTTGCTAACAGCTATGATGGAGATTTTGTCTTTGATGATTCTGAAGCCATCATCAATAACAAGGTTTGTTTCTCTTCATAGAATCATAGAATGGCTTGGGTTGGAAGGGACCATCAAAGGTCATCTAGTCCAACCCCCGATTCTTTTCCCCCTGTGCCCTTTGACATAAATGGTCATAGGAGAAGAAATAATGACAAGAGCTGATCTAAGTAGGCCCAAAATAGTGGTCCTAGTAAAGAGCTTCCTTCTGCTATTCCTTTTTTTTAACTTCATTTTTCTGTTTTGTTTTATTGGTTTTTTTTAAAGTAAGCCTTATTTAAGGCTGACAAACAAGCTGTGCAGCAGTGCTGTACTGAAAAGCTAGAAGCATAAGTATGCTTAACAGAATCCTGTTCCTAAAGCTATTTAAATAACATGACTTGGGTTCTAATACATAAACAAAAAAGTGAACAAATTAAACAGCGGGGGTTTTTTCCCTCAGAAGGTGTCCCCTCTCATTCTTTTGCAAGTGGGATGCTCTGCTTAACAAGTATGCTATCTGGTCAAGGGGAAGGGAGCTCTTTGCCATACCAAATGGACTTTGTCTGCTTGTTGTCTAAGAAAGCATTATCTAGGGCTGCAGCAAATTTGGATGTGATGTTTAGTAATGCTTATTCACAGGGTACCTGTACATCAAGACTGTCTATAGATCTAATGGTATGCTCATTTCTAAGTCAGTGAGAGTATGCAGTAGACTTTTCTAATACTTGTTGATGTTAATAGGAAATTTTTTCATTATCTTCTCAGGGTGACAGATGAATAAGCCCAATGAATAAACTTACTCTGCTTCCAAGATACATAATGCATCACTAAGTGATTGTAGGGTGCAAGGGTTCTCCAGCTGTGGTTTATGTCATAAAAATACTACAAGAGCAAGGAAAGCTTCCTTTTCCTATGCTCCTTCCCCACTTAAAGTTCCTGTGACAACAGTATTTTTTTAAATGGAGGCAGAGTATTCTTGTGCTGTATTTTAAAACTGATTATACATGCAATGAACAATCCTTGAAATGCTTAGGAATTAACATGTGACTCAAACCTCTAGCTGAGATTCTTTTGACTTTGAAGAGTTGAGTGTCTTCAGTTGCTGAGACACTTCGTAGAATCACATGTAGCAGTTAGTGAGCCTGTGCTCATGGGAGGGCCTTGGTGTTACAGCTCTTATGCTGTTCTGGAAGAGCCCTGTTAAATATTTGGAAAGAGCAGCACAGGGTAAAAAGAATCGCCCTCATCTGTTGGTTGTGTTTTCCTGAAGCTGTGGGGTTACAAGGAGGATAATCTGGAGACTCATACCGCTAAAAGAATGCATTTCACATTTTTTTTGCCTTGCACAACACTTAGAGGCAACTTATCGCAATGCGCATTTTAGAATCCCACAGAATTACTGTTTCCTTAGACAAATTTGTATTATGTTTGTGTAAGTCATCATGCCTTGAGTTATAAATGTACTGGGGGAAAATACATCTGCCGAACTGGAAATAAATCTCGGAGCTTCAAGAGAGTAGTATAGACAAATTAAGACCCTATGGTGATTTTTAAAATTTTTTAAAATTTTTTTAAGAAGCATTATATTTTAAGTTACACAGCTCCTAGCAATTAATGTTGCATTCTGCAAGGTTTTATTTGGGACACACTTATAATATTTTAATTTCCTGAAAGAATGAACAAAAGACTAGTGTTGAAACAAGGCAGGTTGCTTTGTTCATGTGCAATTTCCACACTTGTAATCTTTCTCCATTTCTTTCAGTCTTTACTTTCAAAATGTTTCAATTTATCTATACAACACAACAACCTGCACCAGGATTATAGCTGTTGGCAATGCTGAGAAATTCAACCAAGTGCTTAAATAGATTAATTCATACCTACTCCATATGTCTGAAAAACTGTGAGGCTTATTCTACTTTTCACCTCAAAATCCTCTATTATTCCCTAGAAATTAAGTGAGATTTTTGTGACAGTATCATTTTAACACAGGGATCATATGAATGTATGGGAATGCAAAATCCACAAGAAAAATGCAGAGAGTTTACCAGTTTAATGAGGAGGGAGAGCATCTAGCAAAGGCACAGTTTATTAAACAAGGTATAGCCTGTTTTATTCCTATTCAATAAGAGAGACAGCAAGTGAAGTAATTTTGTAGATTTACTGAGCATTACTATACCAGTATTTGCTGGGGTACCACACAGTGACCTTTTTGTTAATTTACTAGCTTTCCCCCCAGCCCCAGTCTTTCAATTTATTTTTTTTTTTAGCGAAAGATACACTGTTAGTTGACCCCATGCCTACTGTATCGTAGAACATTCTGTTAGATTTTATTGGGGTTCGAGGCTGGTTTCCAGATGTTTTATTGTCATTTTAAGCAGCATTTTAACAGGTACACAACAGTGACTTTTCTCTTTATTTATTTACTAGCTTGGCAAGACAAACAGTTGGATTAGGAAGAGCTTCAGACACAATGTGTCATTTCCATAAGCCTTTATATGGAAAAACTAACCTTTCTTCAAGTATTGAACTCTGCTGTCTGTATTCTGCTGCTAATCAAATATTTAGATATTTTTTGATATCTACTTTCAGTTCTTAAAGAGAAAATCATACATAACTTCTAAACAGCTGTGTCTCAGAGCAAACCATTCCTATTTTAGGGTAAGTCCACTGAGTGGGAAAATTAATGTAAAAAGCTTTTTCTCACAGAACTTGGATACAAGAGCAAGATATGTGACTGAATGTCTTTTAGGTCGTATGGAAGTGTAATCTAATCACTAAATAATTCCATGTATTAGCTTTTCCTGTGTTCTTCCTATGGAAGACAAAAGAAGACTGCTTCTAGTGGAAAGTGAAATCTAGCCTTGTACATCTGAAATATATTTGCCATCTCAAGTTATTGAAGACCATCTGTTACATAGGAGACATACTTTTAAAATTTTAATACTTAAAAAATAAGTCTCTCTTTCGTAGTGCCTTTCTTTGGCAAATGTACCTAAGGAGCAGTGCTATTGGTTGGAAAAACAGTCTGAGGGCCACAACGCCCATTGACAGCTGTCCCCTGCAGAGTACAAAGACTTCAGTAGATGTTGGTGTACAATCCAGTCCCAACTTGCCCCTGGAAAAGCAGGCTATACTGATTTAGTGGGCTGCCGGTTGAGTGCACTCCTGCTCTTGAGAGTCAAATTATGACCTTTAGGGTTTGTGCATACCGGGGAGGAATGGAACCGGAATTTAGGTGCCTAAGGCCAAAATTGCATTCCTGGGAGAGCAAACAAATTTGTAGCTGTTGCTTGGCAGTAGAAACATCTGTGAGGGAGTGATGAAATTTTCCACCGTGATAATTCTTAAGCCCAAATAGGATCCCCCGTGAGTCTTGATTTCTTAAGTTTTTCCCTGAGAGTGCCTTAATTGACAGCTGCAGTATAGGAATTTTCAAAGGCTGTGGTGTTAGCCCTGCTCTCTTTTCTCTGTATTGATTAGTAACCTGTTAGAGAATGCTTCACTTCATTTGACAGTGCGCTGGGATTTTTAGCCTGCTTCCCCTTCCTGATTTTTTTTTTAAACTGGTTGTCTAATACTGGCCAAGTCTGATGAAGTGATAGAAATAAAACTCTTCCTGGATTTTTTTGATGGGTGAAAGTCAATGTGTTAAGAAAGAAGCAAGAAAAATTGAGTTATTTTAAGTTCAGTTTAGCAGCACCCAGCCAGCGTGGCCCGGACACTTGGCTGTACCTTGGGACTAGCAGTGGTATGTGTTCTCTCTTGCCTTGTGGGCAGGCCAAAAATGCTAGCTAAGAATGAGATGGAAGGTACTGGAGACCACAGGAGGTGCTCAAGATACTTTAGAAGCAAGTGAGATGGTAGCAGCATTTGAGAGGAACTGGAGTAAGTGAACCAAGAGTGTTGTAATGTGGGAATCTTGTAAGTAGATGGAGACGTAGGAGGAATAAGACAGGACACCAGGCTTTCTAAGACCTTTCAAGGATTTAGCAACCCAGTTTGTCTGCTTACCTGTGTTTTTATTGCCTTGTTAATGTGCTTCGGTTTGCTGGTCGCTCGAACAATTTCAGGGGAGAAGGTGGGGGTAGAGTAACTTGTGGTTGATTGCAAGTGTAATACCAGCGCTTGTACAAAAGCTATTCATTTGCAAGTACAATTTTGTTCTTCGGTTCTGTCTTTAGTGTATTTAACCTGCACGTTTGCTATAGCATAAATTAGTATTTAATTGCCCCAGGGAAGCAGGGGAGGAGGGGCAAGTAGAAGATGAATATGTTAGTTTGAGCTTCCCAGCTTGTCCTCACAGAAAACTGAGGCGGGTGCTACCAAGGTCCTTTTTTTCTTTCCCCTTTCCAAAGTGTATATTTTCCCTTCAATAGGCAGGTTGTTTGGATTTTTTCATTATCAGCATGGCTTTAAGGTAAAAGGAAAGAGCAGACTTTTCCTTTGCAGTGTTTTTGTTAATAGTGCCCTACCCCACCCCAAATTAAAATAGTTCATTACTTTTCTGTCTTCTGCTATTAATCTTTTAGAGCAATATATAGAGTTTTTGATTCTTCGTTTTGTGTATTAAGAATTTAAAAAAAAAAAAAGGAAGCGAAAAAGCTATTTGAGTAGTGTCCTGTGCGAAGTAAGGCTTCAAAAACAGCTAATTGTTGTTTTCTATCTTTAGTCTCCTTACTTTCATGCTTTCATTAGTAGCTGTGCTACTGACACTGGTAGAAAAACAGCTATTTGCAGCAGTTTGTAGTTGGCCTCCTTAGCAAGATAACCTAGACCTAAAATCAAAGGCTTTTTACAAACGTATAAGGTAAAGGGGTTTTTTTATGTGTTTCATATCTCAGCCATTGACCAGGTCATCAGCTGATGTGAATACACATAGCTCTATTAAATTTTTTGTAGTTATGCCTACTCACAGAATCCAAGCATCCTGGCCTTCATGACGACAGGCATCCAAGATGTGACCTTCATTGCAAACTTGGGTACCTTGTCAAATGTCCGTAGTGAGCCAACAAAACACCTGCTATGTCCATGTTAGCATGAGCTTGTATTAGTTAGAACTTGTTTGTGTTTTAGCTGCTTTGAACAAAACAGGAATGTTAAGAAACTGGTAATTTATGATGTTTCCTTTCAGGACCTCAGGGCAGAAACCCCACTTGGTGACCTGTGGCATCATGACTTTTGGGGTAGCAAACTCAGCAGCAATACCAGTCATAAGTCATATCGACCACTAACTGTCCTAACTTTCAGGTGAGACTTGTCTTTTTGCTTGAGGTCTGATTTTTTTAACGTATATTGGCTCAATTGATTATAGCAAGGAGGCAACAGAAAAGGAGAGAGACAAAGTATCTGGAGGGTAGTTGGATACCTTTCCTGAATATGATTTTCCTGTTCACTACCTTAATCTCAAACTGAATTTTAATTTTCAAATTGTTTCTTTCTCAAAGTATACATTATTTTGACATTCAGTATTTCAGTGTACCTTTCAGAGATTGCATCTTATGGTCTTATATACCTTGGTACAACAGGCAGTACGGTTCAGTATGTAGATCACATCATCAAAGAATTAGGGGGTGTATGTTCCCTTTACTTAGCCACACTGCCACTTACACTGCTGTTGTTTCTGTTCTCTGCTTTGCTGGTGACCTGTCAAATGATTTTTTATAAACAGCATCAATCTACTGTGGCCTTTTGCCACTAGGTCACTGAATAATCTTGCCACTGGTTCTGCAGTTGTGTCCAGTCTAAGCCAGGGACTAAGTGATTGTGAAGAAGTACTCCCACTCTTAGTTCTCATATTCGAGCAAAAACTTTTGACTCTTGAGTGCAGTGTCAGTGTTTTAAGTACTTAGCACTGTGAGTTTCACTGTCTGTTGGGCTTTCTTCACATTTTCAAGGAAAACATGCAACTGAATAGAATGTGTCAGAGTCTTAAACCTGTTAAAGCTTTCAGTGCGTTACACAGCACATGCTTTCCTTTCTTTTCAAGGTCTCTGTGGTTTATTATTCTGTAGTAACATCCTGGTTAGTTTAAAGAGCGAACTGGGATACAGTCATTACTGTATCTGAAAATATAGATGAGCATGTGGAGGTAGTCCGTAAAATGCTATTTGCACAAGTAAGAAATGGTTTTCTTAATTTCCCTAAGCTCCAGCTTTTCTGCGTATCACATTTATAACAGGTTAGGGTTTTTTAATAGATTTCACTTAAGCCAAATGCAGACTGACCAAATGAACTATACAAAATCCCCTATCCAAACTAAGTTTCTGTATATCTCACCTACTGATAAAAATATGCAGATAATAAGATGTTTCTCCCTTTACTTCTCAGTCCCCATTTTACCACAGAGTTCCCATCTGGAATAGGGTTTTAGACTGTATTTTCACTTACACTTCCTTGTGGTTCTAATACTTGCATGAAACCTCTCTCTAACCAGTGTCACAAACTAGTTACTAAGATGTGCTGATTGACTACTTTCTGGATTGATACTGATTGTACCCAGATGGTTTCCACGTTGTCATTCCAAATGCTAGGATGCTTTTCAGCTAGAATGTCAGTGGAAATCATAGTCTCAGTGCATATTAGTTTCCTCACTGTGTGGTTTTCATTAAAATAATTTCGTCAGGTTGGTTTTGGACAGTTTCCCCCCAGTAGGCTGGGTTGTTGATCTGCAGGACACTCCTGCGTTGTAACATTGAAATGTTGCTGACCAAAAGTCAGTTCCAAGTAACCATAGGTATGATTAACACAATAGCATTAACATATGTCTTTGGAGAGGATGGATATTATGCTGAATATGGTATCCCATATGAATACCTTTGAGAAAAGATCAGGACATTGTTTCTAGCCGACTGTGGTGGCTGAGTGGTAATACCATGCATGCTGGGGTTTGCTGGTTTTTTTTATTTTTCAGTCTATTTTTTTTTGTGCGTGCGTATGCTTGTGTCTAACATGATCTTACTATGGGGTTCTTTAGGTTTTCTGTTTGCATCTCTCTAACCACGGATGTAATTCCTAGCGTTAATGTCTTTGTTTCTGTATAGAATTAATTACCTTCTTGCTGGAGGCTTCTACCCAGTTGGTTTCCATGTCATCAACATACTACTGCATTGTACTATCTCAGTGTTGATGGTTGATGTGTTCTCGATATTATTGGGTGGACTGCAATTCAGTAATAAAGGAAGAAGGCTAAACCTGGCTCCAAAGACATCTCTTCTAGCTGCTTTGCTGTTTGCTGTACATCCAGTGCACACCGAATGTGTAAGTACTGAATAATTAGCTCCAACGATTTATATCTTAGAAGTTCTTGACCACCTTGACTAATTAATTCTGACATAGCCTTATACTCTACACGTTGCTTTTATATATTCTTAACACTTGGCACATGTCTTATGAGAACAATCAAATATTACGGTTAGTACTTCCAAGAGCTTGTAATTCCACAGGGCTGGACCTTATTAAGGAAGATAAATTACATCATTTAAGCACAATAACTAAAGAAGGATAGCCCTTAACTACAGAGTTTCTCTAATTACTGGATTAAGAATTCATTACTAGAAACGTTAGCTCATGAGCAGCCAAGGAGAGTGGAAGATAAACTGAATGCAAACGTATAACCACTTTTCATTTCCATTTGCTTTGATAAAAAACCAAGGAGACAGAAAATTGGAGTAGGGGCATTATATGAGCTCTGTATGTGACTGTATTGGACTATTGCATCCAGTTTTGAATCCATGCTGCAAGGAGGACACTGCGAAAAATGTAGAGGGCTCAGAAGAGCCATGAAAATGATTGAAGGACTGGAAATCATCCTCAGCCTCATGAGAGATTGAACTCCATGCATTTATATTTTTAATATGAAGGAGAAGATTAAAGGATTTTTTTTTTTTTGTCGCAGTCTGTAATTATGTACATGGGGAACACAAATTTGATAGTAGAGGGCCCTTTAATAGTGCAGACAGAAGCATAACAGTGGCTGGAGGCTGAAGCTGTAAAGATGCAGAATAGAAACATGGCACATGCATAGCAACCAAATAAAATACCTGACCAAAGATCAGAGTCCTCTTGTGGAAATTCTAGTGAAGAGGAGATGGTGTTCTTAAAAAGCTCTTTTGTACTTGTAACTAAGAAAATCTTACGGCTTTATGCCAGTGGGCTTGCTGGATGTGGTCCCTGGTGGCTTGATCTTGTAATAATGAATAAATGAAATATAAAATAATCACAATGCAGGAATCTTTTTTTTTTTTAAAGAGTTTGGAAGGACTGAGCTACTGAAAAAGTGCTAACTTTAACTTTGATCTTTGTGCTAGTATGAACACTGAATCCTCAGTGCACCTTATGCTATATATGTGGCACTGTTATTTCATTTATTCACAACATGCCATGGTTTTGGCTTTTTTCATTCGTTTTGGGCATGATTGATAGGGAAGAGGTTACGGAAAGCCATGCCTCTCAGCTGACTGGGGACTCTGCATATATTGGAAATCTAGACATGGTGCAAAGTTATGTCTTAGTAATTTGGCACCTCTTTCGGCAGTGTGGCTAAAACATCCTGCCAGTCATTCTCTGGTGTTTGCTCACCTGCAGAATAACTGCTTTGTGAGAGTGCGTTGTGCTAGTGTCAGAAGGGCCCACCTTGTATTTGTTCTCCCAAACCAGTTCTAGACGTCAAAGTGAAGTAAAACAAGTCGTAAGTGCTTTTGATGTTCTGACATGTAAGGAGAAATCTCACTTGAGTCTTAACTTTGTAATAGACCTACTATTGACTCCTTTATCAATATCCATAATTTTATTCTTTATTCCATTTGACTCTAAAAATAGATCTAAATCAGCAGGCAAATGTTAATAAGACCCTGGTCATGTCAAATAAATTACAAGTGATGTAGTCTGCTTGCATATGCAAGATTTGAAGACTTGCATATGCTTTGGGCAAACATTGGAAGAAGAGGAAAAAAGTAGCATGCTTACATACCAAGTCTCTTTTATGATCCAGGAGTGAACAAAGGCCTCTAAACATTTGCACAGTGAATAATGAATCTTGCTGCACTGAAGCAGTCATGATACTGCTATGGTTCTAGCATGAGTGTGTGTCAGGCAGCATCTCTTCGAAAAACATTCCTCATGGTTTTAAAGCTGTGAGTTTTAAGTATCATGACATCCTGGTTTTGAAATGAGATGACATATTTTGACATAAAATTGTGAAGAATCTGTCTGCTGCTTTGGATTTTGGTATATACAGCACAAAACAAACTGTCATGTAAAATGGATCTTGAAAAGTTTAATGCTTTCAGTACCTATGTAAGTAAAACATCTGTCATTATCATTTTTCTACCGATAAGTAAACACTCTTGTGGTGTAGTTCTGTCTCCTAAAAAATGCTTATTTTTTGTAACACTTGAGTGATGAAATACTAAATGAAACACAGACATAAGAATATACCTGATTCTAATTTAAAACTGTGTTGGGTTTTTTTACCTTGTTACCAGAGACTATAGGCCTGATCCTGCGTTTGAGCTAACATAGTGCTGTTGGAGTCATCTGAGGCCATATGTGTGTTATTAGCCCCTTAATGTCTTTGTTGTAACAAGTTGGCATTTATTTTCAAAATTGTGTCAGTTCACCTTTACTTTTATCTCATTAGCTGAGAGCAGCTTCTGAAACAGAATGAAACTTCATTATTTTCACCTTTCAAAGTACTCCACAGCTATTGAGTTAATTCTCGTAATTCCTTTGTAAGATAGAAAAAGAAGCAGGGAAGTTAGATGCATGCCTTTGGATAAATCAAGAAGTTTTTCTGAACTTAATTTAGGAGTCCAACAGTTTCTCCTTTTATGACACTCAAGCTGAGGGGGTAAAGTGGGAGTCTCTTCAGTGGATTCAGTCTTTTGTGCCGCTACACTTCTCTTTCTCTAATGTTATTTAGAAATAGTTGTTTAGAAGTAGTCAAGTCAGACTGACACAAAAAAATGCTGTTTTCCTAAGAGAGGGTTAGCAGGTGCCTTTAAACAAAATGAAGATACAGTTTATCTTTTTACTTGCCTCTTTCTTTTCCACTCCCAAAATGGGAAAATTGGTGTACTACACAAGAACCAAAGTTTCTGCTTTTGTCCCTGAAACATCACCTCAAAAGCGGATTAAAAGAAAACCCTGTAGCTGTTCTGCCCTGCTTCAGAAAGGCCTCTGTGTACATCTTCTCCTGGAAACATGGAACCCAGCACTCCAGGAAGTAGAGCTAGACTGAAAAGTAAGGGGTGTTTCCACGATCCTTGCTCTGGGTATATGTTCTAGCAAGGTCCCAACATCAGGACCTATACAGATCCCTGCCAGCCCTCCATGTCAAAAAAATCATGGTGTATCCTGATACTTGTGTAATTGAGAAATGAAGATCCAAAAATAAGTCATGCTGTGTCCCAGCAAGTTATTGTAAAGACAGTTTAAGGGCTTGAACCAAAGCTTGTTGATGGCCCTGAGAATGCTGTTGGTTTAAATAGGTTGGCACAAATCTGGACTACAGAGGTCCCAGAATGCGCTTCTTATTTCCTTTTCCATTAGTACAACTTCTGTTACAAGATGCATTTGGAGGTAGCTCTAATGCAATCAGTTAATATAACACAAAAAACTGCTGGAGGGGGGATTTTTTTTCCCCTCATTCTGCAGGCTGGAAGCTATGTGTCCATTCTGAGTGTTCAGACTGCAATTTGAAGGCTGGCTTGTCTTCTGAAAGTGGGCAGTCTTGATTTGCATTTCAGCAGAGCTGCCAATTTTGTTGGATTTTAGGATGTTTGCTAAGAGTTCTACTGGAAGGCAACCTGATCGAAAAAACAGATAGAATCGGGCAGAGTCTACATCTTATTTGGTGATGTCCTTCTTCATTTCTTAAAACACCACCTTTTCATAAATTAAAGCCAAAGATGATACTAAGCAATACTCAGTCAAAATTAGGATGCAGCTTAGAAAACTGGGTATCACTAATCCAGTAAACCAGGTGGGGAAAAAAAAGCGATAGTGGTACAGCGATATTCTTTGATGCATTTCACTTCGTATATGTGTGTGTACCTTTATCTTGGGTTTTCTAAGAATAAAATCTGGTAATCTGGAACTTTTTTTTTTTAAGGTTGCCGGGATTGTTGGCAGAGCGGACCTACTGTGTGCCCTGTTCTTTTTGTTGTCATTCCTTGGCTACTGTAAAGCATTTAGAGAAAGTAAGCATTCTGTTTGCCCCTTTAATTTTATATTGTGTATATTTTCTGCATTCATACATTTCAGTGAAGTATAGCAAAACTGTCAGCTTGATGTGGTTTACTAATGTCTATACCCTCATAAAATATTAAAACAAACAAACAAACCTGCTTTAGCTGGTATTTATTGTTAGAAGAGCTGGAAGAGTTGTGGTCCCTAATTTCCATTAAACACTAAGAATTTATTTTAAGAGAAGTCTGTTTTATAATAAGCTTATTTGATAAATGTTTTATTGTTTAGAAGCATAAAAAAATATTTTAATAAGTATTTTAGGAAGAAATCAAACCTAGAAATGTGTATTCTTAAATATTTTAGTATGCTTTATGCCATTACGTTGGGATGGCTTAAATGGGAAAGAACTTGAGGAACCTTACTTGTATTTTTAATGAATTGTAAAAAATGATTCATATGAGCAAGCCCTCTAAACTCCTGCAATAAGCAAGTGCTGGCATATACATGCTGAATATAGTGTTACTCATAGAGTTTTTATAAGACAGCTGTATTTAACATGGACAATTCCTTTGTAGATGTTTTTTCAAGTGAGCTTTTAGATCTGTTGTATTATTTGATCTGAATGCAGGTTGGCAGTTCAAATACAGTTGTGGAGAAATTATCATGGGGCTCTGTTAAACAAACACACAAGAATATGTGAATTCATGATTATGAAAAACTATCCAGGACATGCAGTCTGGTATCTGAATGTGCCCCACCATAGGAAATTCGGAAATCATTTGGTGAACTCATGAGGAGCTGTGTTGTGAAAGCTTGTATAGTATCAGTTCAATAGGCATGGCCTGTAGTATTTAACTACAGTTGGCAGTGTATTACCGAGGTAAATACACCTGAGCTGGCCTTAGGTGATCTAGCTTCACAACATAGTCATGGCATCATAGAACTTAGCGTAGGCTGAGGCAGGGGGTAAGCTCATCCACAGGGAGCTCTAAGATGCTGTGAATAGCTCCTGCTAATTGAGTTTAGATTATTTAGAACTGGTTTGCATATTTCTACAGCTGATATCATAAGTTTAACTTAATCTTCACCACTTCAGATGATACTTACGGTGATTCATGTTCACTTCTGATATTTTTTCCTCCCCTTTGAGTAGGTTTCATTTCTTTCAACTGAACCAATAATTTCTTGATGAAAATTGGTCTTGGGATCTTGCTTGCTCATTTATTCTTTTCTCACCTATTTTACTGGGTATGATTATGCTATGATGTTTCTTCTGTTAGAGGCACAGTAAATTAGACAAACCAAATATTGGCTATGTGCTTTCCAGTTTGTTGGTACAGGCAAGGTTAATAATCTTTGCTTGAAAAACTCAAGAGCCAAATTCTTAGGATGACCATTGGAGACTTTTATATAGGACTCTATAATTATTTTGTCATAGAGGACATCTCAGGAATGATTAAGAATGTGATATGTACTCTAGTTAGGGGTATTCTGAGTGCTTGTACAACTTGCAAAGGCCAGTTTGATAGCTTTTAGAAGTCAGTGTTATTTTAATAGTGTTCTTGTACTGATATTCTTGTAATTGATACAGAAGAAGGAGAATGTTGTGAAGACAAGATACTAACCAGCACTTAGTATTTTTTATTAGACATTACATCATAATAGGGTCAGAGCTGTGTCTCTTTAGCAGATTTGCCAAGGAAAACTACAGTCTGCCAGCATAGTTATGCCTTTTGTCTTTCAGATCAGTTTTCAATGTTTACTGTCACCTTTGTTGCTTGCTTTTCCCTCAGCGACTTCTTAAAGAAATTTAGATTTTCTTTGTACTCAAGAATTTGTATCCAAGTTACATACTTGAGTCTCTCCCAACAGTTTCCTTATTTTGGGCAGCTTGGTGACAATTTCATGTTCTTGCAGATCCTATCTCGCATGTCCTAAACAAGAGAATGAAAAGTTATTTCCAGCACTGTGGAGAGCACTAGCAAGTTCTGTAGCAGGTCTTGCATGGAGCCTGAAGGGAGGAGCTCAAGCTTCTGAGTATTTCTTTCCTCTTGAACCTTACATGATTTGCTGCAGGCTGATAAGCAATGAGCCAAAACCCAGACATTTCAGAGTCAAGGTTTCAGGTCAGAATGGTTCTGGTCTGAAAACTGACTTTGAAATGCCTGGGTGAGATTCATTGCTCATCCTGGATGTGCCTTGCTGTGAAAATCATTCATCTGTAAGTAGAAAGGTGGATGAGATAGAATAGAATAGCATAGACTATTTCAGCTGGAAGGGGCCTGCATTGATCATCTAGTCCAACTGCCTGACCAATTCAG
>JAVKLA010000008.1:3917375-3933669 GCA_034782735.1 Sagittarius serpentarius
CCCCAGATCCCTTTCTGCAGGGCTGCTCTCCAGCCACTCCTCTCCCAATCCATACTTGTGCCCGGCGTTACTCTGCCTTAGGTGCAGAATCCGGCATTTCAACTTGTTAAATTTCATTCCATTAATCACAGCCCAATGCTCCAATCTATCTAGATCCCTCTTCAAGGCCTCCTGTCCCTCAAGATAGTCAGCCGCACCTCCCGGTTTGGTATCACCAGCAAACTTGGTAACGGTGCATTCAACTCCTGCATCCAGATCATTGATAAAGGTATTGAACAGAACTGGCCCTGGAAGTGACCCTGAGGGACACGCTGGTGACCGGTCACCAGCCAGATGTAGCCCCATTCACTACAACCCTTTGAGCTCTGCCCTTCAGCCAACTCTTCACCCAGGGCACTGTGAACCCGCTCATCCCACAGCTGGACAACTTGTCCAGAGGGATGCTGTGAGAGACAGTATCAAAAGCCTTACCAAAATCCAGAAAAACTACAACCACCTCCTTCTGTTCATCCACTAGGCAGGTGACCTTATCATAGAAGGATATCAAATCAGTTAAACAGGACTTACCCTTTGTAAACCCATGCTGACTGTGCCTGATGATTGCATTATTCTTTAAATGCCTTTCAATAGTACTCAGCATAATCTTCTCCATAATTTTTCCAGGAACTGAGGTTAGACTAACAGGTCTGTAATTCCCTTGGTTGTCTCAACATTGACTAGCTTCCAGTCAGCAGGAACCTCCCTAGACTTCTGTTGTAGTTTAGCCCCAGCCAGCAACTCAGCCCCACGCAGCCACTCACTCACTTCCCACCCCACCCAGTGGGATGAGGGAGAGAACTGGGAGAAAAGGTAAAGCTCTATGGGTTGAGATAAGAACAGTTTAACAGAACAGAAAGGAAGAAACTAACAGTGACACTAATAACAACAATAAAGTGACAATAATAGTAACAAAAGGATGGGAATACACAAAACAAGTGATGCACAGTGCAAATGCTCACCACTTGCTTCCTGATGCCTGAGCAGCGCTCCTCCCCCAGCCCACTCCCCCCAGTTTATATACTGGGCATGACGTCCCATGGTATGAAATGGGTATTTGGGTCAGTTGTCGTGGCTGTGTCCCCTCCCAACTTTCCTGTGCCCCTCCAGCCTTCTTGCTGGCTGGGCAGGAGAAGCTGAAAGGTCCTTGACTTTGTCTAAACACAACTGAGCAACAACTGAAACCATCAGGGTGTTATCAACATTCTTCTCATACCACACTGAAAACAGCTGCTATACCAGCTACTAGGAAGACAATTAACTCTATCCCAGCCAAAACCAGGACAACTCCCAAGACCTTTGGTAGATGTCTGAGAGGGGTCCTGCCATAACATCCACTAGCTCCTTCAGTACTCTGGGATGAATCCCAGATTGTCGCCACTAGCAGTATACCTACAAACTTGACCTCCAGCCTCATAAGCCAGCTGCATTTTGCCTTGTGTCCATTATGTATGTGATATTCTCAGGCTTTGCTGGCTGAACCTTCAGGAGATTTCTGTACTTTGTCACTGTAAGTATCTAACTTGGGCATGCAACTTAAAAGCCTTTTCTCCTTGCTCCTTCTGTGTAGTCACTGGGAGGAGACAGACTTCTTTTGATGGCCAGTCAGAGGAATATCTTATCTTGGGCATTTACAGTCATCTTCTAGAGGTACCAGAATCTCTCAGTTGTGTAGAAGCTTAGGAAGACTAGGCTTGTAACTTAGGGCGCATTTCCATTGTCACTTCAATTGGGCAGAAGTGCAGGGGTCTGCTCAAATGGAGCAATCTAGCTTCCTTTTATCATAGATCATGATCACAGAGTGAATTAGGTTGGAAGGAAACTCTGGAAGTATCTCTAGTCCAACAGCTTAAAGCAGAGTTAACTTCATAGATCACATTGCTCGGGGCCTTAGCCAGGTGAGCTGCGAAAATCTTCAAGGATGGCGGGGACATGACACATGACCAGTTCGCCTCAGCCTCTTTTCCTGTGTTATATTCTTCAGCCTCCTAACCGTCTTCGCAGTTCTTCACTGGACTTCCAGGTTGTTGATGTGTTTCTTGTGTTGGACACCACATGGAACACAGTACTCCTGATGCGACCTCGTAACAGCTGGGTAGAGAGGAACAACCACTTTTCCTGACCTGCTGGGTATGCTATAGCTAGTAGAGCCCACTGTGTATTTAACCTTCTTCCTTGCTGCAAAGGCACACTACTGACTTATCTTCAACTTGTCTACCAGGAACTCCAGATCCTTTTCTGCAGAGCTGCTGCCAAGGCAGTCCCCAGCCTGGACTGTTGTATGGTGCTGTCTTTGATTTTCATGAGGCTTCTGCCAGCCCATTCCTCCAGTTTGTCATGGTCCCTCCAAATGGCAGTCCTGTTCTCCACTGTACCCATGTATCCTCTAGCTGAACCCTACCAACCACCACAACCAGTTTTACTTTCTGCTCTTGCTATAATTTTTTTGGGTTGGTCCAACCCATTAGGCAGCTGTTTGAACGTTAGTGTCTGTATAGGAAAGGGTAATGTCTGTATTGGAAAGGGCAGCTATAAAGAGAATGGAGGCTCGCTCTTCACAAGGAGCCACACGGAAAAGCCAAGGGGCAGTGGGTACAGTTTGCACTGGGAGAGGTTTCACCTTGATATAAGAAAGAAATTTTTTACAGTGAGAACAATTAATCACTGAAACAGCCTCTCCAGAGACGTGGCAGAGTCCCCATCGCTTGAGGTTTTCAAGACGCAATTGGACAGGGTGCTAGGTAATCTCATCTAGGCTCCCTTTCCCACAAAAGGTTGGGGATCTCTGGAGGCCCCTTCCAACCTGGGCTGTTCTGTGATTCTGTGTGTGAAAGGCTTTAGGAAAAGGTCACGAAATATGGGGAAGTGACTTTCTTCTTTCAGAATGTTTTCTTCTCGCAGAATGTTTTCCTTCTGCTGGCAAATCCACAAGATCCAGAAAGTTTGCGGTACCACCAGTGCACATTGGTAGTTCTAGTCCAAGTTAAGGGTTGGTATTGCATCACTTTCTAGGTCAGATCAAGGTAGTAATTTATCTTTGTGGAGTAATCTTTGTTAGTAAGAAAGAGGGGGAGAAAACCAAAAAACCCTCTGTGCGTTCCATTGCATCAGGCTTATGTTTCTAATCAAATATAGCTGCTTTATGATGATCCTACAGAAAAGTGGGATCTACTAGTTTGTTCTACGATCCTATTTCCTTTTGTCCCGCTACATTTTTATATATTAAAGGCAAGCGTGACCCTAAACCCTACGTCAACTGCATGTGTCCTTGTTTCTGGATTTGGCTGTCACATGTATACAGCACTTAGGTCCCCCGCTTTTTACAAGCAGTAGGAGAAGAACTACCGGAAGTGGATTTTTTAAATTCTTATTAATAGATGCATGGTACGATGACTCTTGGAGTACTTAAAAGAGGGTACAACTCTAAGGCCTTCAGGATTTGTGGGCTGCATTTGTATTGTCTTTCGAATACAGTTACCAAGACGTTTGATGCCAGTTTGCTTTTACTGATGAACGTTGAGCGAGCATCAGAGTAAAACAAACATTGGAAAACCTGAGTTGATGCTACTGATATGGTTATGTCCTCAGTAATATACACTGTTTTGTCACCAGCAGCATCCCAATGCTACTGTCAGACAGATTATCTAAGTCTTTCATAAAGAACCTGACTGTTCTTGCAGCAAGGCAGTGTGAGATCTGTGTACAGCTGAGTTCCAGAAATCTGTTTGTGTTTCACTAGCATACACATAGTTGTTGAACTGTCATTCTTGGTCTTCTCTAAAGGAGACAAAAGTCATAGAAGAGAGACTGGTTAGTGCTTGTTTACACCTGATGTCTAAGTGAATGAATGTAAGAATTTTTTTTTTGTTTGGCAGTAAGGACTGATAAAATGTCTGAGGAGGATTTGGGGGTACTGTGGGAAAAGTATATATAATATAATACTGAAAACAATCAGGAGATCAGAAAAACATCCGTGTCAGACTGGAAGAATTTCAAAGGAAAATAATGGTTTTTGTAAAGCTCGGGGTATGCTGCAGCTTGTTTGCCTAATGTGGTTTATTTGTGGTTTTGGTGGATTTTTGGGTAGACAGTTTCTTTTAGCTAGAATCTGTAGCATTAATTTTTTATTTTTTTTTAACTATAAGCATTTAACACACTGTGTGGGCTATAATTATGTCTTACTGAAGTTCTACAATTCTGTTACTTTTTCCCAATATACAGTTTCTGATGTTACCATCTTTGATAGGATAACATTTATATTTGCAAGGAACTAATCTGTTGTTCTCATTCTGTCCTGCTGTTTTAAAACACAACTGTGGGGACAAATCTACTGCATAGGCTTTGGAGACAGCAAGAGCTGACAACTGTTTAGGTATGTTCTGAAGGGAATTGTGGGTTATTAACTTTGTTGAATTTTAATGCAGCTTCTCTGGGAATTCATAAGGCGATTTAAAACTGCTGTAGTATTTATTTTGCCTTCCTTTGTCTTCAACTTTGACAGTGATGCAGTTGCATGTATTTGCCATCTGCCTTGGCGATCTCCGAGTGATGCAAAATGATGAGTTCATTATTTGTTTCATGTGAATAATGTTGGCCTGGATATTAAATAGGGGATCAACTGTTTGTTCATACTCTATGACTTCTAAAAATGACTTTGTTCTGGTTGTGTGTTTCTGTTTTGTTCTGTTCTGTGTAGTCACCCATTAATCATCTACTAGTTCATTGCTAATTTAATAAAGCACGCGAAGCAGACTGTAGTACTGAGTTTTGTGAATATTGGACGTTTGTATTATGGAGGTTTTTCTATAGATTGGAAATGTTTAAGTCTCCTGTGTGAAAGGTCATTGTGAAGATATGAGGAATTTGTTAGGTATTTTGCAATTGGTCAAGAGCTATTCACTATTATTAAACAGGTGGACCCTGATTTTTCAACTGTATGCTCTACTGTACGTATTTGAACACATTGGGAGGAAATAGTGGAAAAACTAACAATTTTATTATTTTAGTGGGCAGGGGAGAAACAATAATATTTTGTTGTAGAATTAGTGCTAACTTTTGCTTGTCCAAGATGGTGTAATTCAGGAATGGATGATCCTTTTACTGTAGCCTATATGCAATGAGTTGGAGATGCTTGGATATGTTTACAAATGGCATTTGCTATTGTAATTTCATTATTAAGTGAAACACTGAGCTGAGCTGCAGTAGTATGTACATTTGGAGACACACAAGGAGATCTCAGGCTTAAGGTAATTCCAACAGTGGATTCTTATGTGATCTTTTAAGACTAGGTAATTTCTCCCCCTTTCGTTAGCAATTTACAAGCAGGGAGATCTTAGAGCTTGGTTAGATGAGTATTTGTAGTAGTTTCGTTGGAAGATACCATCCTCGCAGGCAAGGCACATCAATGAAATATGTAAGCGTTTGTGATCTATTTCAGTTAAAAATTAAAACTTCCTGCAGAAGCTCAACATAACTTACTTTGCTTCGACTTTCAAAGGAGAAGGTGCTTTCACACAATCAATTACTGGGTTTCACTTGAAGATGGTGACTTCTTGAACTGCTCCAAGCTGTCACCTGGCTGAGCCCTAAGTTGCTCAGTTAGCTTTGAAGAAGGAGATGCCAAATACCTAGATGCCTGACTTGGTAATAATTGTTTGGGATATTGTTAGTTTGACTTTAAAGTAAGACTAAGCTTGGTACTCTAAATGTATTTTCTTCGTATCCTTAACTTCTAAGGAATTCATTTTCATTGACTTGTGGATTTAGGACACTGCAAAATAAGGTCTCTCGAAATAGGATTAGCGTTTAGGAAGACAGAATTGAGGTGTATCATCAAGGTGCTGCTCATAAATTTAGGATCAGTCAATTCCACACTGTAAAACACTTTGTGTATGCATCCTTGCTCTAGGAATGCTTGTACTTAAGTCTGGCAGCCTAAATGGAGGAGCCCTTATGGCTTGTTTATGGTTTATATAAGTATTTCATTGAATTCCCTCAACTTTAAGACTTAACGTACTCCTAAAGAGGGACCATCTGAGCAACCCTTTTTGGTTTTGTATAGAAACACTGTATTTTTCTAGCTTAAAAAAAAAAAAAAAAGGCAGCAGCAAGTATTCTGTTTCTTTGGCATGCTTACAATTTTGTCCATCTGTTAGAGTGGCACAATGCCCACTCACAATATGGTGTACCAGTTTCAACCAGGCACAGGTGCCAATGAAAGCTTGGTTTCGTTTTCTGACACAAGATTTTTCTGGTGGGAAGCAGCGCCGTATTAGGGGAATGTGCTTTGTTAGACTGATTACTTCTGTTGGCATGTGTGTATCTCATAGTAATAATTAGCACTTATGCAGTACTTTACATTTTCGAATCACTGTTAAAAAAAAAACGTGATTGAAGGCATTGCTGAATGACATTCTTTTGAATCTATTTTTCCAGCCTAGTTTACTGAGATTTCTGCAGTTGGGGGGCAGGAGAGTGTTGTACATATTGACCCAGAAACAAGCATAAGATAAAATGTTTCTTAACTGAAATTCTTTCTCTTTGAAGTTTAATCACTGATGAATGTTCATAATATTACAATTCCATATATGACTGTAATGACCTTTTGAGGCTGCAAAAGAAAACAAAGGAATAGAGATTACGTTTTTTGGGAGGAGCTCTTGATCCCAGAATCACAGAATGGTTGAGGTTTGAAGGGACCTCTGGAGGTCACCTGAGCTGCCCTGCTCAAGCAGGGTCACCTAGAGCCACTTGTCCAGGACCGTGTCCAGATGACTTTTGAACATCTCCAAGGATGGAGGCTTCACAACCTCTCCGAGCAACCTGTGCCAGTGCTCGGTCACCCTCACAGTGACAAAGTGTTCCCTGATGTTCAGAGGGAACCTCCCGTGTTTCAGTTTGTGTCCATTGCCTCTGGTCCTGTCACTGTGCACCACTGAGCAGAGCCTGGCTCCGTCCTCTTTGCACCTTCCCTGCAGATATTTATGTACATTGACAAAATTCCCCCTGAGCCTTCTGTTCTCCAGGCTGAACAGTCCCAGCTCTCTCAGCCTTTCCTCATAGGAGACTTGCTTCAATCCCTTCATCATTTTACTGGCACTTCATTGGACTCAATCCGGTATGTCCATGGCTCTTAGGTACTGGGAAGCCCAGAACTGGACCCAGCACTCCAAGTGTGGCCTCATCAGTGCAGAGTAGAAGAGAAGGGTCCTCTCCCTTGGCCTGCTGTAATGTTTGGTCTAATACAGCCCAGGATACCATTAGTCCTCTTTTCTGCAAGGGCACACTGCTGGCTCGTGTTCAACTTGTGTCCAGCAAGACCCTCCGGTGCTTTTCTTCCAAGCTGCTTTCCAGCTGGGTGGCCCCCAGCATGTACTGGTGCCTGGGGTTGTTCCTCTCCAGGTGCAGAATTTTGCAGTTCTCCTTGTTGAACTTCATGAGGTTCCTGTCATCCCATTTCTCCAGCCTGTCGAGGTCCCTCCTGATGGCATCATGACCCTCTGGCATATAAGCCACTCCTCCCAGTTTGGTGTCATCTGCAAACTTGCTGAGGGTGCAGTCGGGTCATTAATGAAGATGTTAAACAGGATTGGACCCAGTATTGACCGCTGGGGTACACTGGTAGTTACTGGCCTCCAGTTAGACTTTGTGCAACTGATCACCACTATCTGGGCCCAGCCATTCAGCCAGTTTTCAATTCACCTCACTGTCTGCACACCCAGCCTGTACATCCTCAGCTCCTCTATGACGATCTTGTGGGAGACTTTGTCAAAGGCCTTACTAAAGTCCAGGCCTTTGTCACTGTCTACCATAAGATCCTCATTATGGGTCCCTCATTATCTCTCTTTTGCTGGGTGCTTCTACCGTCTTTGAGAGTCCATACTTAAGCTTGGCTACACTTGAAATGCTGAGACATTCCTGGCATCTGAAATTGGGGATGTTCACAAGAAGACAAACCTGTTTCCACACAGCTTTGAATATGTGCCTATTGAATGGCATTCGATTATCAGTTTTTTTCGCTAGACCATTTCTCCAGTTTGTTGATGGAACTCTGACTTCTCCTTAGTGTGCTTCCTGGCCTTTGGAGCCTGGCAGCACCTCTGGAGCTAATCAGCATATTCCTTATTCCATCATCCAGATTTTTTAGATTATCTATTAGAGCCAAACAAAGGAAAGACCCAATCCAGAATCTATCTTTACATTTTTCAGAATGAGCTCTCTACTCAGTGTAGTTTTCCAGCTGTTATTTGTACCCATTCTGTAATAACTTCATGCAGCCCCCATTTCTTCTGGCATATTTCACGCTGTCTCCATTGGTATTCTCATGCTTTTGTGAAGTCAAGGTATTGGATGCTTACAGGTTTACTTTCATAGGGAAGGCCCTTTTTTTTTCTGTCCAAGTTAGAAATTATACTTAGTTTGATAGAAATGGCTAAAATATGTCTTTGGTAAACAATTAATCATATCCTTTTATGTTTTAGAGGGTCATCTAGAAAATATTTTGTCTAAGTGGGGGGTTTTCTGGATAATTTTGATCAGTCAGCTTAACTTTGTTTCTTTAGCTTATCCTTTGTATCTCTCTTCCTCTTTAAAAGTAGGCATGTAGGCATTGTTTTATTTTATTTCAAGCTTCTGGATTCTCATGTGTTTTTCATGATTTCTCAGAGGTAACAGTTGAGATTGCTCTGGGTTGTATAGGACCTGTTGGAGTAAATTTAACCAGTCATTGTAATTTAAAACAAATTAACTTCTCTATAAATTGTGTCTTGTAGTTCACTATTTTTGCTTTTGTTCTTGCTGCCTTTCTGCTCGTGTTCTACTTGCCATCTGATTGCGGCTGACCTCTTTGAGAAAAAATGAAGCAAAAAGGCACAGAACACTTCTGTTTTCTTGGCATTGTCCATTTTCTTTCCCACTGAGTACTGGAATAACTCCTTCCTTGCTGCTCTTCTTCTTCCTAATCTGTCTGTGGAATTGTGGGTTTTGTTCTTTACATACATTACCTTTTCTCATTTTGTGATGTGACCTTTCTGAGTTTGTTTCTGTATGAATGTGCTGCTTTTACACTTGTCCTTGATAATTTGACCTAGTTCCTTTTTTCCTATTACTCTTATGTTTTGAATCATCAAAGCATTCGTGAATCACCAGCTGATCTCTTACTATATATACTTCCCATTATCTTCCGTGTTAAGATAGCTTGTATTTGAGTACTGAATACTGCTTCTCTGAGAAGTGCTTAGTTGTCCTGCCTTCTTTCTGCCATAATTTGATTCTGGGAAGAAGAAATCTCTCCGTAGAAGAAAGTACGCTTCAGTAAACTCAGTGAAGTCCATTGGCTTTTTTCACTGTTCTCCCTTTTACACTTACTAAGAATGACTGATTGTCATTTTGTGAACACAGTCAATTACTTTGCCTTCCGTCTTTGCATTCTCTCAGCTCGTATATTTCTACATTAAAAAAAATATACCAACAAAAACCCCAATACTGAATTTCAAGAACTGGCTGAACAATCTATTGTATTGCAGTCTGAAGAGTTGAAGAGCTCCTTCACGGGATGTGTTTAGGACAGATTCCTTTTACTCTTAGTAATGCTCTTAGAATGAATTTTGAAGCTACTTCCTCCGTGAATTGCAGCCCTCAGTATAATTGATGTGAGCTGGAGTTTCCACGGTGCTTTTTTTTTTTTTAGTTGCTGTGTTTCTTTAGTCATTATGTATTTTATATTTCCATGTTTTGTTTTGGTATTGTTGAGATGTGTATGACTTCTTTCCTTCAGAAGGCTTTCTTATAAGTTCATAACATCTGCACCTCTGATGTTAAGTCTTGCCTGTGAGGACATAATGTGGAGTGGAGGGAGAAGAAACAAATGCCTACTAGGTATTGCAATGATGAATCTCAGACATCTTAATAGTCACTCTGTTGAAGCTTTAAGTCTTAGGTAAGAAAGGAGTGCTTGAAGCAACCTCAAAACCTGTTCTTCCACATATTTTTATGAAAATTTCTGCTCTCTCCCACAAATGAAGCCGTCTGCTTCAAAATGAGAGAGGAGGCCAACGTCAGCAGATCCTTTTTACACTTGTTATGGTTTGTATCTGACCCAACAACATCTGAGCTAGTATACTAGTTTCCCTTTATAATCAGTGAAGAGAGAGGGCTACTTCTCTTAAAGGTGGACAACTGCATTTAATTAGGTAACTTAATCCCTAAAGATGTCCCCTTCTCTCAAGCAGTTAGAAAGGAAGAAGTATACTAGCTTAGCTGTAGGTGCCTACTTCTGGTGAAATTAATCTTAATTCTGCCATTCACCCTTTCCATAGACCATTATTGCAGTTCTGTTTAAGTACTAAGGGTCAAACCTGCATTAGCAGTAGGGAAGAACTGCTCTAGAGATCAGGGAAAGGAGGAAAGGGATTCAGTCAATGAATGTAGAGTTCAACTTTGTTTTTTCATGGGCTGAGTCAAAGATTGATTCTTGTGATGCCTGTAGAGCCCATGTTCCTTGAATCAAGAAACTGCCTCTGAATGAGCAGAGTGCCTCCCTCTGTTGCTTGCACCTGTGGAGAAGAGGTTGTGACAGATATGTTTTTGTGTGAAGTACCCATGTACTCTGTGTGTGATAGCACCTTGGCTGAAGTAGGGCTTATTGTTATATTAATCTCAGAAATGCCTGCTTGTAGTACCCAAAATTAGCTACATGGTGCAGTCTGTAAAGATTCTTTGAGTAGAAGCTGTAGTTACTCTTGATCTCTTAACCCCAGAGTTCCTCACCCTGCTGTAAAACTGCTTCCTGAGTGCAAGAACTAACTGCTTCTTTGCTCAGACGCTGAAATTTTTGAGCTCCATGGCATTCCATTGCAGTGCTAATGAAATGACATGAGGTACTCGCTAAGTGCAGCAGCCCTGGAGAAGCAGCTCATTGTGCCTTTGTAGATTAGACTACAGTTAAAACAGTGTGCATGTGTGACACTTCATGTGTAACCACTGGAAAGAATTTGTTCTTCTTATGGTAGCTTGGAAGAGAGTAGTCAGTAATGATAGAGCTCTAGCTAAGGATGATAAATGTGACTAAATATTGGGAATTAACCTTTGCAGATGATGAATTGTGGAAAATATGTGAAGCTTCTGCCATTCTAATTAATCTAGCCAAAACATCTAGCAAATAGGGAGATTTCTAATGTCTCTGAGAATAGAAAATGACTGCAATAAAGGGACAAATGCCAGCATATTGCAGGAGGTGCCCTATGCTTTCTAAGTCTGTGTATCCAGATCTTGACTGATAGAAAAGATTGTGATTAAATGCTGTATATTTTTAAAATTATAATTTTAATTTGGATTTCTAACTTTACCTTTAAATGTATCAATCTAATGTTATGGCATGCTTTGTTTTGACAGATAAGGAAGGCCATAATTTTTCTCTATTCTGGGTGCTGGTGAGTGTTCTCCTAGGTGCAATAGCCATGCTGTGCAAAGAACAAGGAATTACAATACTGGTAAGAATCCTCTTAATGACTGAATTTTGACCTCAGCATCTGTCAGGTGCAGTTGTAAAGCCTACAAAGATGAATCTTCTCCACAGCTAATTGCATGCACACCTTTTTGTTCTGTTCAGAAAACTAGTTAATGTTGACAAAAAGCAGTATTCTAGTACATCTGCCTTGATTGTATCCCTGTCAGTCTGTTGGAATTCTTCATTTTATCTTTTGTAAGCAGGTTGCATGTATCTTAATGTTTTGCAAAATTTAAAAGATTTACAGTGTTAGTTTCAATGCATATCACGTTCGTTGGCCTTGGTTTTGAATGTAATTGTCAAGATAGCAGGCCATTTGTAGGCTCTCATTGAAGGCTTACGAACAGAGATATAACTGGAGGAGAGCATTTTTAAAATCTCCACCCTCTTGCATTTGCGAACAGTGTAATTAGAAGTAGGGCCATTGTTTATGCATTTCTAATAGTGAATCTCTTCTTTCTGTCCCTTACTTAAGGATCTGACTATGCAAACAGATACAGTTACTGTTCATGTTTATTGGGGGTCTTGCTTTTTATTACTTCAGTGAAGACATTCTGTTTTGGGTGACGAAATCAGCCACCTGAAATGCTACATCTATGATTTTTACCTTTTATATAACCATATATCTTTATAAAGAAATCCGATTTATAGCTTTAACTGACATAGATAAAGCAACAGGTTCAAAAGAATTCTTTGCAGCAAGGACCCTCTTGTCCTTGCTAGAAAAAAAGGGAGAAGAAATTACAGAAAACTTCTTGCTTTAGGACATTATTTTTGGATAGATGTTTGTAGAGTGATGGATTTTTCAGCAGTATCAGTAAGGAAGACATAAGGAATTCTCTTAAAACATGGGATGATTATTTCCTTTAGTGGTATGAAATAATTATTTGAGCTAGCAGACACAGAATTGTTATTGGATCTGGGATTTTTATTTGTTTGCTGTTGCATTGCTAGGATGATTATATTTATTGTTGTGCTGAGGGGCACGGGTCAGAGGGTTGAAGGGGTAAACCACACATTAAAAAGATTGCTTATAGGCTGAATGTATTTTTCAGCAGGATTCTTGCCTTTCTATCTCCATGCAAGTGAGCCAAAAGCCTTTTAACTGCCAGGTGGCGTTTCTACATGGAACCACGCCACTTTCTAACCTATCTTCTGTCTTCTCCCTTTGACTGTTAGAAAGAGACTTGTGGCCTCCCACTGTACTAACTCGTTGCCTCACCTAGAACTCTTTTTACTGTCTTTTTTCCATTTAGAGCATAGAGGTAATTTCCAGAGTTGTTAGGATATAAGCTAAATATTCAAGGATTGTCATGGCTGGTGACTGCTGAAACATCGAAGGAAAATGTTAAAGTTGGATTTTGCTGGTCACCTCAACAGAATTACCCCGATACATTTTGGTTGCTTGCTTGGGGGTAGCACATGCAAGTGTAGTCCTGCAAAGCACGGAATATGCTCTAGTTTTATGCATAGTGGCTGATGACACATAGAACTTTACTTTTTTTTTCAGCAACTTCCACTATGTATACTGGTATAATTGCAAGAAAAGCAAGCCTAATACCTCTGTTAAATCTTTCTGAGCCTTTGTTTGTTGTGACATTTTACGTACCCTTTAAAAATAGTATTTCTGAGACCTGACAGTCAGAAGATACTATGCTGCACAGAAAAAAAATAAGTAGAAGGCTTAAAGAAACTCCACCTTACTGACAGAAGCCTTACCTTTCGACTGCAGCATCTATGCTGTGGAACATTTGGGAATGAAGACGGAGAGCAGAATACTGTTGTGACCGTGCATATGGGGTCTAGCTTGCTGGTACATGATATTCCCCGAAGGGTTATTCCATGTAGCAGGAGAATCCCCATTACAGTAACATGATATTCTACTCATCTGAGCTCAAGTTCTCAATTTACCATTCTGCCATCTTTACTACCAACGTATCTCTCTACTTGTTTCGAATCAGAATTAAGATGTACAATAACTCATGGTAGAAGTGAGATTTAAGATGTATTTAAAAAAAAATATTTGTGGTTAGCTGCTCCATCTTATGCTTTTAATTTTCTCTTGGTTCCTTAGGGTTTGAATGCAGTGTTTGATGCACTGGTGATTAACAAGCTAAATGTTTTGGAGCTTATTCAAAAGTTACTACATAAGGACAAGTCATTGGAGGTGAGTGCTCAGAGGTTTTCTTCATTCTGGCTGTTCAGACGGTCATGTACAAAAAGACAAAGATACAACTTCTGACAGTTTAGTTGTTGAGAAATAAAAAAAAAAAAGAGGTATTTGCAGTCAGCCTAGTAAAACAATGTGCTATGACATCTTTGCAGCGACAGGGTAGCATTAGAATTGCATTGGATAGTGCACTATGGATTCCACACTTCTCTCAACAGTATGTTAAAAATATGGTGTGGAAGAGCTGAGTGCTTGATGCAACAAGTTCTCCAGGGTCAGTAGCTATACACCTGAGATGGTTTTTAACACGGTTTGGTCAGAGTACAGAGAGAGAGAGATTTATTCAGATTCTCAAATGAAATAGTAATTTGAAAAAGTACATTAAAAAAAAAAGTCTACTTTGCCAGTCCCATTAAAAGTGTTACACTGTTTTTTTCAGAATACAAATTACCAAACAGGAGACAGTTCCTAGTAACTTGGGAGTTTAAAAGAAAAAAATATGTAACCACTCATAGTCACTAAAGATCGAATTTCTGACTTTTGTTGATACCACTTTATCTGGTATTGGCTCAAGTGGAATCTGGCACCTAGTATTTACACTGGCAAGCAAATCACAGAAACAATCAGCCTCTGAATGATTGATAGTGGCAAAATAGACCAACAGCCTACTAGAATGTCACTACTGTTCAACAGCTACATCATTTGCCTCTCCCATCCAAGGTTCAGCAAGGCAAAGGAATATTCATTGTACTTTGCATCAATCGGTGGTTTCACTGCAGAGAAGCCTTGCTTGTGTTTCTGAGTAGCACAAGTCCTATGGGGCTTTTAAATTCCTTTGCAAAGAGTGAAGTGGGAAGCTTCAGAGGAAAATCAGTGAAAGCAGGCTCTCTAGAACTGCAACAGTAGATTTGAGCAAGAACAGCTAAGTGAGGAGTATTTCAGGTAACAAATAGGAATACTGGAGAATTTTGCTATATAATGAGGGTAATGTCAACTAGTATATGACAAGGAGAGTCTGGAGTTGTAGGGGACTATAGCAGAGCCAGTTGGGAATAAGTGGCCAATCAGCCTCACATCAGTGCCCGGTAAGATCATGGAACAGATCCTCCTGGAAGTTATGTCAAAACATACTAAAGACAGGGAGGTGATTAGAGACAGCCAACATGGCTTCACCAAGGGCAGATCACGCCTGACTAATCTAGTGGCCTTCTATGATGGAATGATTGCATCAGTGTACAAGAGAAGAGCTGCTGATGTCACCTACCTGCATTTCTGTAAGGCCCCTCACAACATTTTTGCCGCTAAAATGGAGAGATACGGGTTTGACTAATGGACTGTTAGATGGGTAAGGAATTGGCTGGATGTCCGCATTCAAAGAATTACAGTCAATGGCTCAGTGTCCAAGTGGAAACTGCAATGAGTGGTGTCCTCAAGGGTCCATACTCAGACCAATACTATTTAATATCTTCATCAATGACATAGTGGAATTCAGTGCACCCTCAGCAAATGTGCTGATGACACTAAGCTGTGTGGTGCAGTTGAGGGAAGGGATGCCATCCAGAGGGACCTTGGCAAGCTTGAAAAGTGGGCCCATGAAGTTCCACAAGCCCACGTGCAAGGTCCTGCATCTGGGCTGGGGCAGTCTCCAATATCAGTACAGACTGGGGGATGAATGGATTGAGCAGCCCGCAGGGCTTGGGGATACTTGTGGATGAAATCCTGGACATGAGCCAGCAATGTGTGTTTGCAGCCAGAACACCAACTGTACCCTGGGCTGCATCAAAGGAAGTGTGGCCAGCAGGTCGACGGAGGTGGTTCTCCCCCTCTACTCTGCTCTGGTGAGACCCGACCTGGATCTGGTCCAGCTGTGGGGTGGATGGAAGACATGGCGCTGTTGGAGCGAGTCCAGAGGAAGGTGATGAAATGGTCAGAGGGCTGGAGCACCTCTCCTATGAAGGGCTGAGGGAGTTGGGGTTGTTCAGCCTGGAGAAGAGAAGGCTCCGGGGACACCTTATTGTGGCCTTTCAATATGGAAAAGGGGCTTATAAGAGAGACAGAGAGAGATTTTTTACCAGGGCCTGTAGTGACAGGACAAAGGGCAATGGTTTTAAACTGAAAGAGAGTATATTTAGATGGATAGGATAGAATAGAATAGAACAGAACAGAATATATTTTCAGTTGGAAGGGACCTACACCAATCGTCTAGTCCAACTGCCTGACTACTTCAGAGCTGACTAAAAGTTAAAGCATGTTATTAAGGGCATTGTCCAAATGCCCCTTAAACACCAACAGGCTTGGGGCATCAACCACCTCTCTAGGAAGCCTGTTGCAATGTTTGACCAGTAATAAATTCTTTACAAAGAGGGTGGTGAGGCACTGGAGCAGGTTGCCCAGAGAAGTTGTGGATGCCCCATCATTGGCAGTGTTCAAGGTCAGGTTGGATGGGGCTTGGAGCAACCTGGTCTAGTGAAAGATGTCCCTGTCCATGGCAGGGGGGGTGGACTAGTGTCGTGGTTTAACCCCAGCCAGCAACTCAGCACCACGCAGCCGCTCACTCACTCCCCCCACACCCAGTGGGATGG
>JAVKLA010000008.1:3933769-3963548 GCA_034782735.1 Sagittarius serpentarius
TGGTATGGAATACCCCGTTGGCCAATTTGGGTCTGCTGTTCTGGCTGTCTCCCCTCCCACCTTTCCTGTGCCCCTCCTGCCTTCTTGCTGGCTGGGCAGGACAAGCTGAAAAGTCCTTGACTGAGTCTAAACACGACTGAGCAATAGCCGAAAACATCAGGGTGTTATCATCATTCTTCTCATACTGAACTGAAAACACAGCGCTGTACCAGCTACTAGGAAGACAATTTATCCCAGCCGAAACCAGGACAACTAGATGGTGTTTAAAGATCCCCCTCCAACTGAAACCATTCTATGATTCTGTGAAATGTGTCAAAGTCAAATCTTTTTGGAGGATTACTCTTTAAGCATGTAGAGCTCAAAGTGTTGTACTTCTGTTTTGTGAGTTTTAAACAGTTCTGTCTGGGTGAAGAAAACATCAAATATGCCTTCTTCTTCTTTTAATAAAAGTAATTAATTTTAGCTCCTGCCACCTACAAATATCTGTTCTGCTCTTTTCATGGAAGTGTAGCTAAGATTTCTTTGTTTTGTTTTGTTGAAAGGGAGGTCTTAAATTCTCTTACTTGCAGGTTTTTTTTCTCCTCAGTTGAGACAGCTTTCAGTTTTATGCCAGATTTCATTTAATGCTAAATCAAAGACGATATGATAACACTTCTTCCACTTTTAAAATTCTACCTACTAAGAGATTTTGTGGCGATTTGTGAAATCTGGCCTTTAAGAAGCTGCATGTACTGTTAAATGAAATGAAGCCTGGGATAAGAGGTTTTGTATAGTTAAGCTGTCACAAGGCAGTTATAAATTGTCACTGTGGTTTTCCTTCATAGCACAGTTGTCTTCCAAAAACAGTTTTTAGGACTGGTTTTCCTATTATCCTCACTGTAGTGAGAGATGTATGGGTTGGAAGCAACCATTTGAGCACAAAGACTAATTTATGTAAAATCAACATTACAAACTTCTTTATCCTTAGGCATTCAGTGACATATTTTATGATGACTTCCTTGTCAACTACAAATATTAAAAACCATCTGAATATTGCTTTTAAACTTAACTTTTCCATCATTTTAGAGAATAAATATCTTCAGCCAGGGCACTGTTGGATGTCTGTCTTTGTGCAGTAAGCCTACTTTTTCTTTTTTTTTAGTCTTCAGAAATAACTAATATTGATCTCCTAAATAACTGTGGTGGTGCTTGCCAATCAGCGTATTGCAATAATAGGTAATAGTAATCAGTGTGCCAGCTCCCATGGAGGACATAGAACTGATCATGTGTAACTATCAGGTAGGTTTTTAAAGGTAATAGAAGCAGATCAGATTATGGGAGGAAGGTAGGAATAAAGGAAAGCTAATACTGGAGGTTACATGACCGTATTTTTTAGGATCCAGTCAGCTCTTCCATGTAAAAATCCATAGTTTACCGACACTTTGATCTTCAGGTATGTAGAACGGAAAGAGAAGGCGCCCAAATGATCTCTTGTTTCAGAGAAAGTCTTGTCTTCCATCTTCTGATTCTCTAATGACTTGTTGAGGCTGCATAGAATAATTTCAGCCATCAGGAGAGCTCTAAAGCAGCCCTACAGCACTCTAATATAGGGGGTTCAGAGAGAAGCAACGTGCTTCATTTCCTATCTGAGTTGCCATTTGCTAGCTAGGTAGGGTGTTGGAAGCTTGGATTTGCATCTCAAAGCTGTGACAGGGATATCATTTTAGTTACTGATGATTCTGTTTCCAGTCTCCACTGGTGAAGCCTGAAGAACCTCTACAGTATACAGTGTTTTTCTTTTAATTTATGAAACTAATGTGTGCTTGGAGAAAATGCGTTACACTTTAGGGAGGAAAAAATCGAAGTCTGTCAAATGTAGCTTCTATGACATCGCTTCTCTATGTTTTATGTGAATTGCCTTCTTTAGACTCTAAAGTGTATATTGTAAAATATGTGATGTATATCAACTGAGTTAATGTAGATAAACCACAATTTTTTTTAGATCTTGGGTAATTTTAGCCTGACTGAAGTGATTTGAGTGCCTGTCTGTCATTAGCTTTTTAATCATGTTAGCAATTGTGAAAATTTTGATTCAGTTTCTAATTCCTCCCAGTTTCTAACTGTGCAGTTTTCTTGTTGTATGCATGTAATTTTACCTCTAAAGAGACCTAAGTGGACAAAAATTTTTTGTGATAAGCTGTCAACTGGATATAGCTGTTTAAAACAAAGTTCACAAAGTAACCATACTCCCATTTTGAAAAACAAAAGATCAGTTTAATATGCCATATACTAAAGGCTGTATTCTGCTCAAATTCCCTATCAGAAATTGCTGTGTAAAAAATTACATCAGCTATAGAGTTACTGAGAATTTGTAGAAGAGAGACTTCTTGAATAAAAAAGTTTTCGTTTCTGATTGAGAAATTTAGTTAGTCAGTGAAAGCATAGTGAAGTTTAGAGAGCTTTGTGGTAACTGCAAAAATAATAAAAATGTCAACTCTAATAGCAAAAATGCACAGGAATAGCCTCTTCTTTCTGAGATAGTGGCAAAAAGGATGTGAAGGTAGTGGAGAAGAGAACAAAATAATGGATTTTATATGAGGGGTTTTTTTCTTTCTTTCCTGTAGAATGCTGGGCTGTTAAGAAAGGGGCTGCTTTTCAGGATAACTCTTCTGATGTCTGGAGGGGCCAGTATACTTTATATACGCTGGAGGATTATGGGCACAGGGCCACCGGCTTTTACTGAAGTAGACAACCCAGCTTCATTTGCAGACAGTCTGTTTGTGAGAGTAAGTGATGAAGTTGCTTTTTTCTGGCCAGCTCAGAACATTTGTCTTTGTCATCAAATTGAATTTTCTCTTTGGTGCTTCAGAGAAACAATAAAGTGGGCAGTCTTTATGTTTCAAGATGTGTGATGAGTCACCTTCACTTGTGCTGCTGTGATGATTTTCTGCAATTTTTTAAAATAGTATACCTTGTATATTCTTTGCATTCAATTTAGCATACACTGCACACATTGAAGTACATTTCCATTTACTCCCTATTTTTCCCATGCACGCAAGGATTTAGCTTTTGCTGTGTTTCATCCCTTTTCCACATACTGTGCTTGACTTTTCATCTGTTTCACAACTGAAGAAAATAGCATAAACTTCTGATCTGGTGCATTTGGAGTATGTCTTGGCTTTATATCTGACTGCATTAAGGCTCTTTCAGGAGATGGAGAAAGCAGGGTGCTGTGTTTTGACATTTTCTCCTATTGTAGGAGATTATTGTTTTTACATGTGGATATTGGTTGGACAGCACAGAATTGCATTTCCCTGCTTTGAATAGGAGAGCCACCTGGCTATGTTTAAAAAAAAAAATAAAAATTAATTTCACATCTGTAAAATAAATGGATATGTAACTACTTGTAGTCTAACAGTATTTAAGGCCTCTATTGTATAAGATATATTTTGTGATAAGGGAAATGATAGCAGAGAGGAGAACTAAAGTTGCCCCCCCTCCTTAAGTTTAGTATCAAATAAATGTTTGTTTTCTTTTTGACTGACAGGCTATAAACTATAATTACTACTATTCGTTGAATGCATGGCTGCTGTTGTGTCCCTGGTGGCTGTGTTTTGATTGGTCAATGGGCTGCATACCCCTCATTAAATCCGTCAGTGACTGGAGGATAATTGCACTAGCAGCACTCTGGTTCTGCCTAATTGGTCTGCTATGCCAAGCTCTGTGCTCAGAAGACAGCCATAAGAGAAGGTAAGAGACAGTGATGAATTTTAAATGCCTGGCCAACTTGAGTACAGTATTATTTCCTTAAATCCACTACTGATAATTTTAACAATTTGGTACAACCAGTGTCTAGCAAATGCAGTTCCAATAAATATTTATAGCTGTCATTACAGTTTTATCCCAGTTTGGGCCCATCACTGTACACTGACTAGTTGGAAACAGAGTTGGAGGAAGACGTATGGATGGCTGCTTTATTTTTCTCCTGAAATGGCATTTTGAGATCCTTAACGCTGTAGGTGGTAAAAAGTAGTATGTGCTCAGAACAGAGTAGGAAATCATGTATGTTGTTGCTCCTACTTCTTACAAGTCATCATCTCCTTTAATCTTCTCCTAATAATGAAAGAGAGATGTGCCTTGAAAAGAGGTAGAAATGTTGGCCATGGCCATAGAATTAAAAAGTAAAATGCTGACCCATAGTATCTATAGAGGAAACAACTTGTACTTTACCCAAAGAAACTGAAAAATTCATTGTAAACTATTCTGGCCTACTAAGGGCTTCTGTTTCACTTTTCAGGTTCTGTTCCCATGGATATTACGTATAATTAATTTCTTAGTTTTTTTAAATTTTTTAACAGTTCAGTCACAACAAGGTCATTCTGTTGTTCAGGGCTGAATATTTTTTTTTCTTTTCTGTGGTGTTCTGTAGTTTCATCTCTTCCCCCTCATCCCCTCAAATGTTAACATCCCACCTGCCTTCCTTTCTGCTGTTCCCATACTCACTTGCACAGATAAAATAATTTTGGAGAGGAGTGGAATTCTTGCTACAAGCGATGTCGTACTTTCTAGTAAAAACACTCACTAAGCTTATATTGGTGAAGAGTTTTTTAGTGAAAAGTAAAGACAAAAAGCATAGTGAAGGCCTAGGACTCTTGGGGATGAGAAAAGAGTAAGAGGACATGTCTACATTACAGTATAGAGATTTATTTGTAATAAGTAGAAAACTACCATGCCTGTGGCCTTTATAACAAACACCAGACACAGACCTGGGGTTATTATTCCCATGTGTCAGCTTTGTAAAAGTAAGGTACCTAGTCTCAGTTGTCTAAGCTCTGTATAGTCCATAAAGAGTTCCCTGTTGAGGATTACTCATTCTCACATAGATACCTAAAACAAGGAAGACAAACTGCCCTCGAGAAGTGCCTCTCTCAGCTGATTGCAGAAACAGCATAGATTGCTAACTTTCAAGTGGTTAACCACAATGGATTCTACTATTGATGTATTTGTTAGCAAAGAAAATGCTCTCTCAGTAGGATGTATACATAAGTTTCTTCTTTAACAGTGACTTACATTTTTCCCCTATTATTGTCTTACTAGTTCAAAAAATAGACAGGCAGCTTTTACCATTACTTTTCCTGCCTGTTTGTTTTAAATAGGAATTATGTAATTAATGTGTAATGGGGTTATTTTCTGGCCTGGGAGCATGAACGTTGCTTTTCTGGAAATTACAGCTAGGATTTTAAAAGTGCCCGATGGAATGAAGTGTCAAAACCTCACTGGAATTTAATCTGATCTTGTTAGTTGCTCTCAGAGGCTGCTTTTGAATGCCCTGTTCCATATGCACATCCTTCTACAATGTGTAAATAAAGTTTATATGTTAAGTGGAAAAGGTACTTTTGTTAAAATTTGTGGTTAATTTGAGAATCTGTTTCTTGTTTGCAGAATTCTTACATTGGGACTTGGATTTCTTATTATCCCTTTTCTTCCTGCAAGTAATCTGTTCTTCCGAGTAGGATTTGTTATTGCAGAGAGAGTCGTCTACCTCCCCAGTATTGGATATTGTATTCTGTTTACATATGGATTTAGTCTCCTGAGTAAGCAAGCCAAGAAAAAGGTACCATCAAAACAATCAGTAAAGTTGATGATGAAGTGCGTCAGTTGAATGGTTTGTTTCTTAACTTGTCTCTCTTTCCTTAAGAAAATTCTTGCTGTGGCAGTACTTGGAATCTTGTTGGTAAATGTTACGCGCTGTGCGCTCCGCAGCAGTCAGTGGAGGTCAGAAGAACAGCTTTTTAGGAGTGCGCTGTCAGTGTGCCCTCTGAATGCAAAAGTAAGTCACTTGTGGACTTTTAATCTTTTTTTTTTTTTTTTTTAAGTGTTTTGAAATGTGGGATAGAGGAGGTGTTATGCATAGTTAATATATTTTGGTACAGTGTTATTGACAGTCTTGCTTGGTGCAAGAATATGACATTGACATGTCAGGCACCTGAACTACAGTGGTAGTAGCACGGTCAAAATACAAAAGAGTGCAGATTACAATATCGTAATTCAGAACTTGGGAGTGGGAGTGGGGAGGGGAGGAATAAAGGGCAATACACTTCAGGAAAGGCATCCAGCCAAATTGGATGTACTGCTGATAAAATCTACTAGAACAATTGTGCGTATAATCATAGAATGGTGAGGGTTGGAAGGGTCCTTAGAGATCATCTAGTTCCAAACCCCCTGCCATGGGCAGAGACACTTTCCACTAGACCAGGTTGCCCAAAGCAAGCTATTACAACAAAATAGCAAGCTATTACAACAAAATATTGAAAAGAAAGTAAGTTATAGCAATGTATTCACCTCAACAATACCTATGCTATGTTTTTAGAATCCTTTTTGTGTACCTTCCAGTGGTATATATAGCCAAGACAACTAAGGGACAAAGCAGCGTATCATTAGTGTAATCACAGGATGTGGGGGTAAAATCTTTGCTCCCACTTCTGCTCTTTTACAGTGGCTGAACGGGCTACAGTCTTCAGACATGGGCACTGAGGAAAACTGCAATATTCCCTGCAAGGCTTAGGGAGGGAACAAGAGGGTGGGACTGGATGGGATGTTTCACTGAGCGGAACACCGGTGGTTGGCATAGTGGACGGAATCTGGGCTGCCAGTAGAGGTGACCTCCACAGCAGCCCTTTGACAGCTGAGAGTGTGATCTCTTGGAGCATACCGCAGAGCCCTGATGTTGTCTGAATTTTAGCAGACTGTCTTTGAAGAGCCTAGGAATAGGAATGCGCAGCTTGTCAATAAAAATACATTGGTGTTTTAAAAGATTAGACTTCTGTAATCTAGAGTGGTATCTAGACAATACAGATCAAGACACAGAGTTTAAAAAGGAATCTGTGAATGCTCAATTTTGCAAAGAGAATGATAACGTTAGCATCTCCTGGAATACAAATACGCAGCAGTGAGCTGTGAAAAACATTCATGGCCAGTTTTTACAACGTGGTGGTGTCTTTCAGTAATCTCAGATTTCAATATATAGAGAAAGAGCTGTTGTATTTTATTGTATGGCAGTGGTAGGCAACCACCTTCTTTTTAATGATGACCTCAGTATATCTTGTCTTCTGGATGACAAGCGCATACTATAAATGGAGCAAATACAATCTGTTCCTTTGTGTGTAACTCCATCCATCTGCCATGGTAAGAGTGCTTTAGACAGATCCACACTCTTTGCCTGTGCTCCAAGCTCCTTGGATTCAAGCCATGTCTGGCTGGGAAGCTGTGTAGCTGTGTTCACACAGTGCTGTGCTTGAGCTGATAAGCTGTGTGCAAGCTACTGAACTAATGCAGCTGGTTCAAAGCCAATGAGTGTACAGGGAAAATGAGCTTGTGTTTGTCAACACTGGGCCATGTAGACACGCCTGAGCTGTATTGCTGCTAGTGACAGCTTGCACAAATGCAAAGCGTGGCGATGCGAGCAAGGGAGGGTTTTGTAGGCTCACATTCCGATTTTACTGAAGGAGTAACTTTGAAATCACAGTAGTAGGGAGCTTTTCTAGGCAACAGCATTAGAGTCCATGTGTGAAAGCCTATCTTTTTTTCTTTATGGACTCAGCTATATTTATTCAATTTTGACAAAGGTAAATGTAAAAATTGGAACTAGTTTCTCCTCTCATCTTCTGTTGTTCTCTTGAAATTGCAGACTTCCTTTAAAAATGAGTCCACAGGACTTTCTTTCAGTGGTCCATTTATTTCCATGGGAGGCTGATGCAGACCAAAAGATGGAACACAGATAATAGCTTTTTCTTGTTGTTATTGGAACATCTTTAATATGTGTAATGTGGTCATGCTTTACTTCCGCTCTGGTGCAGGGTCCCAGAATCTCCAGGTGTCTCCCAGCTAGCAACAAAAGCTGCAGTTCCTAGTTCATGTTTTGTGGTACAGCTCTACAGCTCTTTTCCAAATTGTCTGTATGTGAGCAGTGTAGAGTAAACTTACCTTAATTCTGAGTAACAAGTAGCTACAGCAGTGCCTTCTCTAATTTCAAGACTCATCTTCTTTAAACATCTCTTTAGATAGAGGTGTGGAAACGGCATTAAATCAGATTGTCTGGCATAGTAGTGAATCTACGCCCTTGAGTGATGGATGCATTTGGCTCAAGAGGATGAAATTTAGGATCAGCTTTGATAAATGTTGCCCAGCGATTTTAAAATTTATTGGAAATAATCAGGTACCATAATGAAGTTACAAAGATTTTACTTTTAAAAAGAAGTTCACAACACAGATTTTTAAATGTTTTTAGTATCTTAAAATTTATTTTAAGTGTTTAAAATATTTTAAATATATATGTTTTATATATATATAGATAGATTTTATTTTTTTTAAAGAGAGAGAAAGAAGCATGTTACAGATCTTGGTTAAATATGTCTAGGAGTATGTCACACATCTGAACTTGCATGGTCCTGCACTTAAGTTGGTTTCAAAGGTTGTTAGACTGAAACAGTATACATTTTGAATACACTTTGAATACATTTGTCAGTATTTTTCTTAGCTGAACAGAAGGTGCCTATATATTGATTCCATTTCCTTTTGCCACCTTTTTTCATACCATATAGATTGACTTAATTCATGGAGGTCAGTGGTGATATACTGTAGTGTGTTAGAAAAAGGCCTGTGTTGTTTCCGCTAAAGCAAATTTTGTGAACAGTTATAGAGACTGTTTTCTCCTGATGTGTTGATTATATGCTATAAGTAGTTTATAAATTTGGAATATTTCAGTGCTACTGGCTTAGAAGGCTCACTGGATCCAATTTGGCATCTTTTCATTTGATGGCATTATGTTGCAAGTTTTTCCTGGAGTGCTTTTTTGAAGTACTGGAATATCTAATTACAGGTTACGATAAAAGCGTAACTACTGTTTCACCATGTCGGACTGCTGGCTTGGATTTATCTCCTTAGCTTTAGACATCTACATCTGAGCGAGTCAGCCAGGCTCCCTTTATAAGCGGGGAGGAGAAGCTGTCCTTTTTACCACGCGGTTCATCGTCACCTTGGACTAAATGACTGACATAGGCCAGAAGGACTGCACCCTAGACCTGTATGTTTCTCTCCACTGATGATAAAAGAAGTCCTGACAACTAGAGCAGATGTGGATACATTAAGGTTATGTGAGATTTTGCCCTTGCCCTACTGCAGTTCACTATTTCTAGACATTGCTGTATCACTTCTCCCTGTCTGAGGTCATTACACATAGTTTCTTTTAATTTTAATTATTCCCAAAAATGCTCATCATACTGCCTTTTTTTGCCATGTGATAAGTTACTGTTGGAAGTGCCAAGTTACTTTTTCTCGGCTTTTAGCAAAGCCATGGCGGTTTTTAAGAATCCAGAGATGGTCTTTATTTCTGGATGACTTCCTCTAATTGATTATCTAAATAAAGTTTGCAATTGCATTGTTAAATACATGGGAAATAGCCACCATTTTTCTTTTCCTAGATTTGAAATAACCAAGTTGAAATGATTGTAAATTGTTAATATTCTGTATGTAATCTCTATGTTCTCCTTGCTACTGGCTTTTCTTTAAAGGATATAAATTAATAAACATAATTTTAAAAAAGCCATTTTCAGTAGCAACTTTTCTGTAATAATAAGCAAGGAAGTTACGATACTCCCAACAGAATGTGTTACTAACCAGTCTTCCTTGACATGCTAAGGGTAGTAACTTTGTACTTGATGCTTTATGCAAACTGTAATTATTATAGATACAAGTTTGTCAAAGACAAGCTATGCTAATACTGAAAATGTACAAGAGTTTGCGAGATTACTTTCCGTACTTTCTTAAAAGGTCTTGTAAAACCGCTTTGTGACAGAACAAGATTTAGTGCTGTTTAAGGATTTATGAAGCTGATCTAGAGAGCATTTCCTTCAGTTATTGAGAATTTTTTTCTATGCTACGTATTAAAAGGGATTATCTTCTGCAGAGTTTACTTTAAGTGCTGTGGGCTATGTTTATAGGGGCTACCTGCAGTGTTTTGCCACACAGACACCATTTTAGATGTCAGGTTTTCTGTAGACAAGCTCAGTCATGCAGAAGAACCTTTAGACAACATTAGCTGCACAAACAAAATGTGAAGATCAAAAAGGCTTTGTTTTATTATTATTTAGAAAACAGAATTTCAGTAGCGGAGGAAAAAAAAAAGTGTTTGATGAAAGAAGCTGGCATTGAACAGAAGCATCTGCATGTTTCTGTAGAAATTTTGACATCTGTGCTTTGCTTCCATCCTTCTCAGCAAATGTTCATATTTGCTGAAAAGGTGATTATAAGCAGCTAGGAAGAGAGAATAAAATAGTTGATAATAGTGGTGCTCCAACTGAGGGGGTATACCTCCCAGAAGATGATACTATATTTCAATTTCTTCCTACTCTGCTTTGAGGAAAAAATACAAACAAACAAACTAAAAATCTGTTTGACAGTAATTTTGGTTTTGTACAGGAAAATATAATTTTTTCTCTCTTCCTCATTTAAATGTGTGTGCACATTTAATCACTTAAATAAGAGTTCAAGCAGTATGTGTGTCTAACAGAATAATATACAGTGCTCTTGCTTTTTTTATACTGGTTTCTTAAGCCAATGGAGGTATTGTGAACAGACAAACACATACAGCCAATTCTTTGGTGCCTTGCTTATGTTAACTTTAAACAACGCATGCCTGTTGAGATCAACTAGGTTCTACCCTAGGGTATTTTTACCTAATTGCCCTGATTTCGGAGAGTACTGTGTTGTTATGCATCCCTGAGAAATGCTCCTTTTAGAGCTATTACTGTAAAGTAATTACCTGTTGAAGATTGATAAAGGAGCATGTGGGCTTAATGTAATACATCATTTCCAGTTAGTATCTATCTTTAATCATTTAATAACAAAATGCTATGTCTGCTTTTAAATGTTTAATCAGGAAAGGAAAATCCTCCCTCCCAGGCTGGCATGCACAATATCTGTTAAAGGCAGAAGAACCACAACTCTAGACAGGAAATTTAAAACATCACACTGGCCCCTCATTTTTAAAGGCCAGATTCTTCCTGCGCATTGATATATCAGAAGTCCTTGTGTCCCCACGTTGTGCAGGTAGGAGTCACAAGAGAAGTCAAGGAGAGTTACAGCCTCGTGCTTGGCAGAGGGCAGGTCGTTATTGTAGGCATGGTTTGCGGAGTAGAGCTGAAGGCTGATCTTGGCATCTCTCTGTCATGGCCAGTGAGATGAGAGACGTGGCTGTATGGCAAAAGTTATCTGCACCTCTCAAATGGCTCTGTATGCCTGGAAACCCTTTGCTGACTCTCTTCTTAAGAGCAGGATGTTACTGTGTATTACAATCCGTTGCAGAGCTGCTTTTGTCACTGGATATTTATGGTAGGCTGAGGAGTTCTTTTGGTATCTTTTAGGTTTTTGTCTCTTCCCTTCTTCTCTGTCACCACCATATTAAGGGGAACTAAAGCTACAATTTCATTTGAAGGAAAATTGGGAAACCTATATATAAGGAGAAGCTCTTCCTTTTCAGGTGTATTGTATAGAAACATCATTTCCTTTCATAAAGAAGCTATATCTGAGGACAGAAGAAATACACCATCAGAAATGCTAATAGTTCATTTAAATAGTTTTCCTATCAGTTTTAATAGGCTATAGTACATCTTTTTAGTTCAGTTCACAAAATGTACGTGTACACTTAACATTTCATTGGATGTTTTTACTTGAGGGAATTGATATCTCTCAGGTTTCTGCAGTCTGCACAATTCTGTTTACATGAGAAAAATATTCTTTCTGCTGCTGCTTTTGAGGAAGAAGTGGATATGAAGAAGTTACATGTTTTAAAAAATAGCTGACGTGAAATACTGAGTGGTTGGTGTTTACCAGTTTTTTTCTCATATGCTCTGTTCCCAGTCTTTAATCAAATTTTTTTTTCAGTAATGCTTATGACTTTTGTAAGAGGTAAAAAAAAAAAAGACTTTATAAAACGTCTTAAGAAATTGAATCAGGTTAAATGTAATCTTGTTTGCTGATACTGAAATGTGAAGTCAAGTATTTTAAGGGCTAATATACATTATTGAGTGAAATCTTTCCATATTACTTCTGTTTTGCCGCAATTTATATTTTATTTGGAAACACAGAAAAAAATTAATAACCTGATTTGATCTGAATAAATTTTGAGTCTGTAAACTTCAGCAATTGAGTTTGCTAAGAATGTTATCATAGTGTGCTGACAAATTTCTGGAAAAGATATACAAATAGAATTCAGTCCTAAGAAACATCTTTCAGGGTATATCATTTTACTTTAATGACTCCTGGGAAAACAATGCTATTTTGTCCTTTTTTTTTTTTTTTTTGACACCATGAACTGATCTTTATGAATGGCTATGTCTTGATATAAAGATACCATTCCATTGCTTCTTTGGCATGGGCCTTGTCATATTTTTATGAATGTACAATGGAAGTGCCTGGATTTTTTTTTTTGGAAGCTGTACTAGAACTGCTTTTACGGGATGCTGAATTTGTGTGCTATTTTATATCTTACAGCCTGAGGAGCTGCTTCCGTGTATGCTTAGTAAGCTTTATAGCATCTTTGCTCTCTGTAAAACCAGTGAAACTACTTTTTCACTCATTCTAGAAAGCATGGAAAATGTTCTTACCTTTATTTGTTGATGGTATGTTACTGCATAGTCACAATCATATAGAGATGGAATTCAACAATTAAATGCCATAACAATTAGGTTCAAACATAATTGTGTGTGCTGGATCAATAGGTCCCAGGTATTGTGCCAAATATAATTAGGATTTTTTCCTTTGATGGACACATGAGATAAAATCCTTTTTTGAATGTAGATGAATTAGAATTATCTAAATGCATTACAAACCTGTCTTTTTGTACTTCAATCTGAAGTAATTCCTGCATAGTGTTTTTGAAAAGATTTAAATTAGATTTTCAAAGTATGGAAGAAATTACGATGTGTGTTTGGTTTAGATGAAGTATATACAATTTGATTTCAAATAGTAAGGTAATTTAAATAACAAGTTCTGATCTAGTTGCTGAGAAGTCTGTTTCCGGGAGTCAGTACTCAGTACTTTTCTGTTATTTCTAAACTTGAGTCTTCCCTTTGACCAGGTAATGTAGTCTTCTGAGATTTGTCTTAAAGTAGGATTTGAGATGTCTTCCAACTCAGATTTGTCCTGAAAAATATTTATTCCTATCTAGTCCTTGCCATAAGTTCAGATGATGCGTCTTCTTCGCTTTAGCTGTATGTCAAAGCTCTAGATCCTTCCTTCATTCTCCTCTTTTTAACAGGCAAGGTCTCCAGCATGTTGCTGTACAAATTATTTTTATTTCAGAAATGCTCTCTGACTTATTTTTATCCCAAGACAATAATAGTGTGTGTCTGTGTTATTTTCTGTTTGTTTTTGAAATATGGAGCTTAGTTTTTCTGTTAATGTTGAGTTTCTTCTAGTTTATGTTATAGTGAAAGCAAAGTTTCATCAACATTTACATTGCTGCAGTGTTTCTTCTGCTATGGTGGATTTAATTTGTGTCAGACTTTCTCTTATCTGACAAATAAATGAAATGAAGAGCAGGAAGTTTCCATATAAGGAGTCTCATGGAAAGTGTGGTGACCTCATTTATAAAATCAGGAAGTGAATAATCTTTCTTAAATAGCTGGAACAGCTAAACTGATTTATTCATTTATTCCTCAGATTTTGTCTTGCTTTGTCTTCATTGTATGTATTGTCCATTCTTAAGTATCCACCTCTAGCAACAGCCAGCAGTGAATGACACAAGTGCTGTTTCTGTTTCGAGTAAGAATTTTTAGCAACTTGGCTCCACAAAATACCTGACTGTATAGCATCTGGTAGAATGTTCATCTGTGTTTTCAGGTGCACTACAATGTTGGCAAAAACCTGGCTGACAAAGGAAATCAAAGTGCTGCAATCAAATACTACAGAGAAGCTGTAAGGTATTAGGAATTTTACTGCTTTATTGAACTATACTAAAATTGCCGTCATGTTTAACATGAAGAAAATGCTTAGGTATTCATTTTCATGATCTGCAGCATTGCAGAGCAAGCAATCTGCATATAGTAATACATGTCCCATACATAATAATCATCTCTTATATTTTAAATTTTAGGTTGAATCCTAAATACGTACATGCCATGAACAACCTTGGAAATATTCTGAAAGAAAGAAATGAGCTCCAAGAAGCAGAGGAATTGCTGTCCTTAGCTGTACAAATACAGTATGTTTAGAACAATGCTAAGCAGAGTTTTGCACCAACTGAGCAGAAATGATACAAAAGGATCCTGTGTTCCAAATGCTCAATTGTCCTCTCTCTTGGGTTTTTTTTTTCCGAATTTGTCCAGACCTGATTTTGCTGCTGCATGGATGAATCTAGGAATAGTACAGAACAGTTTAAGAAGGTTTGAAGAGGCAGAGCAAAGCTACTGGACAGCAATTAAACACAGGAAAAAATATCCGGATTGTTACTACAATTTAGGGCGGTTGGTAAGTGCTTTTGAATAAATGGTAGCTATGACAGGAATTTGTGTGTGTGTATATAATTCTGCTGTACTGTTAAATGCTGATAGTTATTCCAGTTTGCTTGATTTGTAGTTCAGGGTGATTTCATATTTTTGGTAGCTTCTCCTGTTGCTTTCCCAGTATACTTCATTCCATACAACCTTTGGTAGTCCTACTTTTTCAAATAAAGAGGTCTAAGCAAAATTATAGATTGTGGTCTTTTGCTCAGAAGATATTATTAATCATTTCCCAATGTTAGACTGTTTTGCAGTCATTAGTATATTGTTAGGTAGTAGAACTATGCGAAAAAAAAAATCCATTTAGATTCTTGGAAATATTGATATTAAATATTTACATGTTCTCTTGTGTAGATTTCTAAAAGGTATGCTGGTTTTCTTCCCTATCCTATTGGTACATGCATATTTGAAAACAAGCCTGGCTTCCAGAGAAAAGCAGGGTAAAATTAGTATATAGCACTCTGTCTTCCATACTGCCATAGTATTCTTTTTACATTTCTTCTTTTTGTCTATAAAACCAAGTTCTACTAGAATGGAGTGAGACATTAACAACTCTTCAGTGTCTTTAGTGCATGATAGGAAAGTAAAGCAAATCAGAGTGAAATTACTGGATTTTTCTTTCTTTTTAGTATGCAGATTTGAATCGCCATGTAGATGCATTGAATGCATGGAGGAATGCTACAGTTCTGAAACCAGAGCATAGTTTGGCTTGGAACAATATGATTATATTGCTTGATAACACAGGTATAAGCCTATTTGAATGTTTTAATGAATAATTCAGTGTCTGGCAAAACTTAAAGCTTTATCTGTATTTATCTAAAAGGAGTTCTGCCTCTTCTTTGGCTACCCAGACACTCTCTAAAAACATAAGAATACTTTCTGACCCAGTGGTTTTAAAACATTGCTTGAAATCCAGCCCATAAATTGAATTTCTGATCCTTCTTTGAAATGACGTCATTGTGCAAGCGTGTTCGTATTCTAGACCAAACTTCAGAACTTTTGAATCTGTGCTTGGTTGTTCTTCTGAAGGTGTTATCTGTTGAAAACAAAATGGAGGTTTTCTATTGTCTTATTCTGCGGGATTTTTGTTTGTGTGTGTGTGATACCTGGTTTTCTTTAACAATGCACATAATCAGCTACTCGTACAATATGCGTGCTTACAGCATGAAAAGTAACTAATAAGGCTGTGTTAAAAGATGCCTTCTTTTTTTCCACTGCATGGGCTCCCAGGCAATCTAGCTCAAGCAGAAGCAGTTGGAAGAGAGGCCCTGGAATTAATACCGAATGATCATTCCCTCATGTTTTCATTGGCAAATGTACTGGGAAAATCGCAAAAATACAAGGTGGGTAACTAGAGCTTTCTGAGTGTTGGGTTTTGGGTTTGTGATTTGGTTGGGTTTTTTCCTGTTTGAACTCTCTGTATGTTTTTCTGGAAACTGAGGAGGTCATTGTGGACTGTGACTGAGGTAATCAGGTTTCAGTGCCCATTTCTGTCACAGTATTGCTGTGTGATTCTGGCCTAAGTTAATCCCGCTTTATTTTAGGTGCCCAGGTTATGAATGTTGCTGCCCTCAGCTAGGTCAGTGTTCAGTGGAGAGAAATGGGCTCTTAAGCACACTAGAGGGCAGTTAGGGTCTTGTATTGCTTCACTGCTGGCAGAAAGAGCCTGCTCTGATTTAGGGGCCTTGGTTCAGGAACGAAAATTGGATGTGACATGCTAGTCCTTGTGCTTTTGGTATGTAAAGGCAACAAAGTTCGCCATTACCCGATATGATTTCTAGCCTCTTTGCCTCAGACGCTGTCTGAAATAGAGATACACAGATTTGCTAATCCCAGATTGTGGATGGGATACATGGGTAATCCCAGAATATTATGAGAAGTCCATACATTGAGCAATGTATTGAACTTTCTCTTAGATTCAGTGGACCAGCCTTGTGAGTGGTACTTCAGCATTAGCTACTTATATTTACAAGTAGTATATGTAGTGGAACAGATGAGAATGAGTTATTTTCCAGAAGGAATCGTATGAGCTGACAGAGAATAAATCATACACGGTTAATACATTTAGTTGTTTTAATTGACTCCATAGTCACTGATTTATGTATGTGATAGGGACAAATTAATAATCAAGGAATTTCTTGGTATTCCTCAGAAAAACAACATTGCCTGAGTTATGACTTTTGGGGGTTTTGATGGCTTTTTGATAGTGATTATGTTAGCAGCACTGAAGGAGCATCCTCAGTATGTGCAGCATAAGAAGATTTTATGATGTGAAACTTCTCAGAATAGATACATTTTTCTGCCAATTACCGTGTCCGCTTAAATTTCTACAGTCCTGTTCAGCTGTGGAGTCATGACCTGTCCACACGTGAAGCCAGGGCCTGTTAAAACCCAACACTTGCTTTTGGTTGTGTTAGTGATGCTCTTAGGCAGCCCGTTCCTGTTTCTGTAGACTTCCTGGGTTTTTTTTCTGTACACTCTTTATTTCTTTTCTCTCTGCACCTGAGACTGTTATAAAATACATAGTTTAGGTTACTTTAACGAAGTTCCAGAAGGATACAAATTAGCATCCAGAATGTATAAAGGATGAGATTATGGAGGAGGTAATTGCTAGGATTATTTTGGTGAGTCATGACTGTGAAAGAATAGAGGACTGCGTAGTTACTCATCAAGAAGAGTATGCAGCATGACAGAATAAAGAGCATTTATAATGAAATAAGTGGAAAAATAAGTTGAAAACAAGCTAGAAAACTTCTTCAGGTGCAGGAGAAACAAGTCCATCTTAGTGGATTTAAAAAATAAAAAAGGAGGTAGTGATTTTGATTGCTAGCTCTGAAAGGTCATTATGCTGCAGGGGAATGTGTTGGAGACAAAGTAGAAATGATAGTAGGGGAAAATGAAGCTTTCAAGTCAGCATCCTGAATAAAGCAAAAGGAGCAGTGGAGCCCAGGGAAGAAAGCAGGGAGCCAGTGAGTGTTTTAATAGTTCAATATGGAGTAGTAGGTTTGTGTAGAGCAAAAAACTTAACCAGTCATTTGAAATTGATGAGTTATAACAGAGAGAGCAAATTAAGGGTTTGATCTCAGCAGCTGTATTTTGCATCACCTGGAAAGAGGACATACAGGGTTTTTTAAGTGGGAGAATGCTAAATGACAATAAAAAGCATGGAAAATTCAGATTTCTGGTCCACCCCCTCACCATGTAAAAACAGAAGTGCGTGGCTCTAAGGATTTTTATTGAGTGTTTGGGATGGGAGGGTAGGAGGAGGGGATGGAGACTGTCAAAGTGATGGAGAGAATTTTCAGAGGGCTGCCTGCCTGTCTGATGTGTTGTATAACCTCAGGCATTTAATTTATTAGGTTACTTGTTATGTGTCTGTATAAAAGTTGTTACTGTATTGGCTCTGTTGCTGTAAAGTAAGATTTGTTCTAGGATTTTTTGTTATCTCTTATTTTAACAGTCAAAAAGTTTTTACTATGTTAGGAGAGATTTTCTTCCTTTCAAATGCACTTTGATTTTCAGCAGAAGATGGTTTTCCTAAGTGACCAAAAAAACCACCAAACCTTTATAATTTCTGTTTGTATCTGCTCATGAATGATTTATTGTTCAAGAAACAAAAGCACATAAAGGATGAGCTGTTTTGGTGGTATTGTTTTGGTTTTTAATTAACATCTGTTATACCAAGTTAGAGTTCTCCTTTAAATGCTTGTTCTTGTCACAGTGTTTGAAGACCCAAGCTATCTCTAATTCATTGAAAATATGTATGCTCTATTTTTGCTATGTATACATCTATGCTTTTTCTGTAAAAAGTACAACAAATTGAAACCATTCAGCATTTTCTGTATTTGAAATAAAACCAGGCTACAATTTTGTGCTGTGGCCTTGGCAGCAGATGGAATGCAGTGTGCTTACCCAAAGCCTCTGCTATATGCACTGTGCAAGTTTCTTGGCAACACTTAAAGATTTGGCAAGATGGAGCAATTTGAAATATCACCAATGTACTGGAATGTATATTTACTCCATATATCTACAGTAATATGAATATGATGCACCTTAAATAGCCTTTAATCAACCAGTATGCTTCTACTAGCTGCTGAGCAAAGTAGTGGTGATAAAAATGTTTTCAGCATGTAGTTGAACATGTATGGTAATGGCAGCCAACTCTGAGAATCTGTTTAGTTAAATTTTCTGGGAACGCATTGCACGTGTCGTCCCATCGTGCTTCAGCAGTGAAAGGATGAGTCCATACATTAGGTGCTTCTCCTTTGTGTAGGTGGCAACTTTTAGGCATAAGACTGAACTAATTGGACAATGCATCTTTCACTTTGACTGCTGTTAACCTGCTGTCATGGTTTAACCACGTGCCCAGTGAAGAAAGCAGAGATTTACTTATTAGACCAAAACACTAAAATTTGCAGTGGAAAAAATACAACTTTGTGGTGGGAATTCTGATCACAAAATGCTTTCAAGTGCCAATCCACTGTTGATTTTTAGGCTTGGATGGTTGTATATAAAGAGGAGGTTATCTTGTAACACCTCTAGACTTGCGAAATGTTTGAGTCTCAGTATGTTTCTCAGGTGACTGAGTTAAAATCATAGAATAATTTTGACTGGAAGGAATGTCCAGAAGTTATCTAGTCCAACCCTTGACCCAAACCAGGGCCCTCTCCAGTTTAATCTTGAACACCTCTATGGATGGAGATTCAAAAACCTCTCTGGACAGCATCTTCCAGTGCTTGACCATCTTCCAGTGCTTGACCATCCTTATGATTAAAAAAAAAAAAATTGTTTCCTTTTATCTAATTGGAATTTCCCGTATGCCAGCTTGCATCCACTGTGTCCCATCCCATCTCACAGACTTGTGAGAAGAGTCTGTCTCCATCTTCTCTGTATCATCTGATCAGGTAGTTGTAGACAGCAATAAGGTTTCCCCTTCATCTTCTCTTCTGAAGGCTGAAGAGATCCAGTTCTTTCAGCTGCTCTTTGTATGTCTTGTGCTCCAGCCCCTAACTATCTTGGTGGCTCTCTGCTGGACTCAGTAAAGTATGCCCATGTCTTTCTTGTAATGGAGAGCCCCAGCGTGAACACATACTCCAAATGCGGTCTCGCAAGTGCTGATAGAGGAGAAGGATTGCTTTCTGGACTGTCTGGCTGTACTTCTACTTAATACAGCCCAGGATGTGGTTGGTCATCTTTCTGTGAGGGTACACTGATGCCTTTTATTCAAGGCCCACCATTTGAATTTCTGTAGAGCTGTTTCCTAGATAGTTGCCTCCCAGTCTGTACTTTTGCATGGGGTTATCCCATCCCAGATGCTGGACTTTGCATTTACTCTTGTTGAACTTCAGGAGATTCCTGCAGTCCAGTCCTGTTCAACACCTTCATGAACGATCTGGATGATGGGGCAGAGTGCACCCTCAGCAAGTTTGCAGATGACACAAAACTGGGAGGAGTGGCTTATATGCCAGAGGGTCATGATGCCATCCAGAGGGGGGACCTCGACAGGCTGGAGAAATGGGCTGGTAGGAAACTCACACAGTTCAATGGGGGAAGTGCAAAGCCTTGCACCTGGAGAGGAACAACCCCAGGCAGCAGTACATGCTGGGGGCCACCCAGCTGGAAAGCAGCTTGGCAGGAAAGCATGTGAGGTTCCCAGTAGACACCAGATTGATTGAACGTGAGCAAGTAACGTGCCTTTGTGGCAAAGAAGGCTAATGATATCCTGGGTTGCGTTATGAGTGTTGCCAGCAGGTTGAAGGAGGTGATCCTTCCTCTCTGCTGGTGAGGCCACACCTGGAGTCCTGTGTCCAGTTCCCAGAGAGCCATGGACATACTGGAGAGAGTCCAGCAAAGGGCCGCAAAGATGTTGAAGGGACTGGAGCATCTTTGCTATGGGGAAGGGTTGAGCCTGGAGAAGTCTCAGGGGGAGGATCTCAGTGTATATAAATACCTGAAGGGAGGGTGCAAAGAGGATGGAGCCAGGTGTTGCTCAGTGGTGCTGAGTGACAGGACAAGAAACAATGGGCCCAAACCAAAACAAGGGATGTTCCCTCTGAACATCAGGAAACGCTTTTTTACTGTGACTGAACACTGGCACAGGTTGCCCAGAGAGGTTGTGGAGTCTCCATCCTTGGAGATGCTACCTGGACATGGTCCTGGGCAGCTGGCCCTGCCTGAGCAGGGAGGTTGGACCAGCTGACTCCCAGAGGTCCATTACAACCTCAACCATTCTGTGATTCCTGCTAGTCCATTTCTTTGTCCTGTCCAGGTCCCTCTGAATAGCAGCTCTCCCCTCCAGTGTATTGACCACTCCCTCCTCTTAGGTGCTATCTGTAAAGTTTTCGAAAGTGCTTTCAGTCCCATCATATGAAACATTAATGAAGACACTAAATAGTATGGGTTTGAGACAGACCAATGCATCCAGGAACTTTAATAGTCTGGATATGAGAATGCTGGAGCTGCTGCTTATGCCAGGGAAAAACAATGCTAAAACTTGCTGTGTGGAGTCATACACTCCCTAAATTTCCAGACATCTGGATCCCTTGTTCACTTCTAAGTATTCCTTCGCCTGAAACAGGATGCCCTGCAAAAGGATTTGTCAGGAACCCTAGGGTTTGTACTTTTCCTTAACCTGAGAAGATAAAGGCACTTTCTGCATCAGTCTCTCTTGGCTTGAGAGTGGCAGCCTCAGCTGTGCTCAGCAATGCTTTGAGAAGAGCATATAGTTTGAGTTTGAATTTGGACATACTGGGAAGCTCTTAAGTCACTCAAAGCTGAGTGACTCAATCTTGATATCAGAAATTTCTTGTCCCCTGAGGGACCCTTGCAGAGACTTATTTCATGCTTCACATGAGAAGATGGTGGAACCAACAATCTGGCTGACAGATTTTCTTTTTCAGTAGAGCCTGTGCTGTGTTTTGTGGATATAAGTAATAAAAGCTTAGCACAACGGAAAGGCCTTTACCCCAGGTTATTGTTCTCACATACCTCAGACAGCAAGCATGTGCATTCAGACAGAAGCCTACCACATTAGGTAATTTTTATCTTCAGGTCATTTGCATTGAAACTGAATGGGCAACTTCCCCTAAAACACAGTACAGCATAGAACTCTTGTGTAAAATTTGCCCTCTAAAATATCTAAACTTGCAGGCAAGCGAGTAAATATGCTCCGTTTGGATTGGGGTGGGGGGTGTATCTTTTTAAACTTCTGCAGGAGATACGCTCTGGAACAAAAGTATCTATATTAGCAGCTAGTCTGGGAAAACAAAAATGTTTGAATTAGGGAATAAATTTAGCAGTAAATTGTTCTCTGAATATTTGGTGAGGGAGCTCAGGTTTTCTAAGAAGTGCTCGGATCTCAACAGTCCTAAGAGTACACACCGCAAGTGGGAATACGGAAAAGATACCTTGTGAGGAATATTTCCATTGGCTTGATTTTTTAAGTAACAGGCACTCAGTTACTCGTCATTGAGAACCATGTTGAAACATCTGTTTGAAAGGGGTTTACTGGAATGCCCCCATTTTAAATGCTATTTTAAACTATTTTAAAGGGAAAGGTGTCTAAAAGCAATTTGCTCAGATACCAAATTATATCATCCTTAACTTGGTTGAATAAGTAGGGAAAACTTCAGTAGGTAATGTCTGAAAATACTGTAACTATGCAAAAAAAAAAAATTTAAGTAAACTGCTTTGCAAACTTCACTAGTGCTTAATAGCCCTCTGCTAAAATAACAGTGGCCTGTGAAACCATGGCACGTATTTGTAGCATTATTACTGTTTTCTGGAGGCTGTAGCCACCTGAGATACAGGATCACACAGGCTTAGAATATATATATGGTGGTATCATATAGATATGGCACAATTTGGGAGTGTTTTTAATTACAGTTGTGGGTAAATTTTGCATTATTTTGTATACTACAAGAGTAGACTGTCCTGTTGACTTGTTCTTCTAAATTATTCAGGAATCAGAAGCTTTGTTCCTCAAGGCAATTAAAGCCAATCCAAATGCTGCCAGTTATCATGGTAATTTGGGTAAGAGCCTTTCTAACTCTTATCAGCTGTATTGTTTGTTTGCTTCATATTCATTGTGTTTAAAAAGAAAAAGCAATCTTTTGAGCCTTCTTCCTGCTGCGCAGATTTCTATTTTACTTCCTGGAAAAACTGCCAGCCAGAAGAACAGGGCACTAAACCAGAAAAGCTGTCACATGATAAGACCTATCAAGAGGGCTTGCACAATCCAGCCCAGAGGTAGCTGCACTTCAGTGTCTGCAAATTGGTTCATTTATGCTATGCTTGTAACCCACAATGAGCTCACCAGATAAGAGCTGCCATTTATGGCTGCAACGTAATTCATTCCTTCGTCATTCCCATGCCAGTTCTGCTCCCAGGCTTTGCTCCTGCATTTGGCAACAGAACAAGCAGCCACTGTGCCACGAGCCAGCGAGAGACCCTCACTGGAAACAAATGCCTTAATGTAGTTTTCCAAGTGATTGGCAAGATTGCACGTTATTCAACAATATTGCTAATGAAATTCCTCATTGATGTTCCAGCTGTGCTTTATCATCGCTGGGGAAATCTTGACTTAGCAAAGAAGCACTATGAAGTCTCTCTGAAGCTTGATCCTATGGCACCCGGGACCAAGGAAAACTACAACCTCTTAAGACGAAAACTGGAGCAATTGCAAAAGAAAGGCAGTGCCTGATGTTTCTTTTCAGGTTGTCCGTGCATGCTGTTTACGATTAATGTTACATGGGTACTTTTGACCATGTAAAGGAATCAGTCATCATTTCTCAAAAATAACACCACCACCAGCACCGCACGCTTGAATGTCCAGTTATGCCCTCCTACAGATCCTAACATTTCAGCTTGAGGAATCATTTTATTTTTACTCTTGAACTGCTTTTAAAGTCCCTTAGAACATTTTTATAGGTATATGACAGCAATGCAGATGGAATTTCACAGCTTTCACTTGTAATTTGATATCTTCATCTGACTTTTTAGTAGCAGGATGGATATCAGAAGGCAGTTTTATTTCTGAAAGTGATTCTTAAAAAAGTGCAATTTCCTGTTTAGATCCTGATCCTTTCAAGTATGAAGAATATCTATCCACTTCAGTTTTATTACTGCCTTCTACTGCCAGTCCTGCAGAGCCAGTGGAAGAATGGATTCCCTCCAGCACATCAGTCTATTCGTGTAATTTGAGTTATGCTCTTGTTCTTGTTTCTGGCTCCACCCTGTGAAGTGTCGGATTCGTACAGGGGTAAATGAGGACAAGGATTTGACCATAAATGTTTGTCAGCCAGTGTACTGCTGAGGTATGCTTGAGTGGAGCAAATACTCTTAGATTAAGATGGAGATTTTCGCAAGCAGCAAAGGGAAAAGGAAGCGTGAAGCAATAAAGGAGTCAGCTGGAGTTTCTGTTCTTGCAGGCAGCCTCGTCTAGCACAGGCAACTTGGGCAAGAAGTCAGAATTGCTTTAGCTCCTGCAACAGGTCAGTGGTCTAAATACAGTGCAGCGTCTACAGGAGCTAATTCCTGTGTTCTCAGGCATTTCAGTACTTTCCGGCTAAGGACGTTACACCTTTCAGCTCCTGTATTGTTGGTGAATAAGGAGAGAAGTTCTGTGAAAAAGTAACTGGGCAGAGGACCTGACCTTGGCTGTTCATGTATTAACTGGAAGGAACTCAGCTTCACCTTTGTCTCCCATGGCTCATGTGTTTGCTGAAGTGGCAGTTAAATAAGCATAGCTGTTAATGCATAAACTGATCACATTGATGTGGGATGATTCAGATACGATATCACATTTCAAAATGTGCTATGCTTTAATACATGTTTAAACTCTGGCTGTCCAGAGTTGTTTGTCTTGTGCTAATATTTACATTCCTGCTTCAGGAAGTAGTCACATCTATTTATTTGTTGGGTTTTTGTTGTGGTTTTTTTTAAGATTGGAAGATTGCTATTGGATGTGAAAACTGAGGAACTTTACCTCTCGTTTCATATTCCTTTATTCTTTCTAACCATGTCCCCCGGGAAGAAATTGATCAGTGCAGTATTGGCAGCTTTCCTAATTGTCCAATGATTATTGTATGGGAGATTGTGTAATGTTCTCCATACACAATTCATCAGTGTGTGGAACCATTTAAAGTGTTGGGGGGAAGCCCCTGCCAAAGGACAGGATGTCGCGTGACCTTGCCATCTGACGACCGTGTAACCGTTCTACATCTGTACTATGTTTTGAACCTGCAATAGGCTACTTTTACATTATAAATTTGCTTGAAAATGACAGTTGTTTCAAGAACCAAGGGTGTCTACAGAGCACATTGCAATACTGCAGAGCTACCAGAGCGTTCTCTGACAAAGCTAGTTTGGGTAGTACAAGTAGTGCAGCTAACTTAATGTAATATTCTTGCCAGGCTAACTGTAAATCTAGCCAGCAAGGCTGTGGCAGTGTGGTGCTGTCCACAAATCTGGCTTTGAATGAATTAATATGCCTGGATTATATAGTGCATTGCCATACTGATTTTAGTTGAGACATGTATTTGTGCTGGTGCGGTGCTCCTCTCCTGCAAATATAACCTGTTTCTCAGCAGAACAAATCAGTTCAGATAGAGTACTAAGTTGATGCAGTTGTTTCCATTTCTTCCAGTTTCTGGACAAAATCTTCAGACACTAGTTTCTGAATATATTTGCAAGATATAAACATGCTCTTTGATAAGTAGCTGTACTGATCCAGCAGAACGCTGCACCAGTATGGCAGTCATCTTCTGAAAACCAGCATAGTTTAGTCAGTACCAACTTTTGTATCTGAAACATGCTGAAATGGATACACTCTTCAGTACAAACAGCAGACTTTTAAGGCTTTCCATACATAGCCTGTTATTCATCAGATATAGAGAACACTTAGCTACTTCAGCCATGAGGTATTGAACAGTTGGGATCTGGCTGGATGAGCTAGTTCATAGCAGAAGATAACTGTGTTAAATACAGTCAGGTCTTTTCTGTATATTTGGAATATGACATCCTGAGTTTAAATTATTATTCTCATCATGAAGTGCACATGTATAGTATTCCCTCTTGCCTGCCATATTAGCTTTACAGAAATGCACTAGATCAGTATTAGGTATGGGGAATGAATTCTGTCTAGGTCATTATAAACCAAAGTTGTTGTAGGAATTCCTGTGTGGAAGTCAGTTTGTCCTACGCAGGAGTCTTAGACGGAAGAGACGTGCCAACAAATGGGATGTTTTGTTGGTATTTGAAAATGGTGTTTACTCTTCAATACAGACAACGTAATTTCTTCTTGATTAGTTTTCTGGCTACCTGTATATATTTTTGTGAGGGTTTATTTGTTTTGTATCATTTTCAGTGCTACAGAAATTCAATATGATTAACTTGTATGATGGTAGTAAGAGGGATACACTTATGTCTGAGCGTAATGTTGAAGCAGAAATGGGTTCAAAAGAAGCAACAAACAAGACAGCTTTTTTAATGAAAAAATCCTTAAGACTTTCAAGAATGCTAAATATTTTTTTATTTTAAGAAATATTTTGAGTGTGCAAATAACACAGTGGGTTTTATTAAAATGGTTATAATGTTAACCTTTTGCTTGTTTTTTCATACCTCATAACTGACTCCTGGAATCGTACACAACACCCAACCTGGAAGAGAGAAGGGTGAAGAAAAAGTGGTTTTGTACATAACTGTTGTTACAAATGTTGTCTGTCTTTCCTGCGTGCTGGATTTTTTCCCCACATTACCTTTCTACCATTGCTAATTACAGAAGATTAAAGTTTCCTGCTCATCAGCTGGCCAGTTTGATTCTGTAGTGAAATTAAGAAACCTGGATACATTTTTTTTCAAAGATTGCTTGTTCAAATACAGTTCTGAGGAGAGAAATACAGAATGATTCAACGCACAGAATGGAGTCAGAAAAATATTCATAATGACTGCTATGGATGACAGTCTCTTTTCACCAAAAACTTACAAGGGAGTTCCCTAATTGTATGTTTCTCTCGTGTTTAGACCAATGCCATGTACATGAATTTTCCTGGTATTTAATTTCATACTTAGGATTTAAATTTTAGAGATATGGGTTGTATGTGTGTGTTTATGAGCAATCTGAAATAAAAATCTTCAGTACTTTTGAATGGTTTGTTAAAAATACTGGGCCTGTTCACTGGCAACTTGTTTCCTTCATATTTGAGATACCTGCATCAGAGCTATTCTTCCTCGTTTCTCTGTGTAGTCATTGGGGAAAAAACAGGTAATCTGAAACATGATTCATCTGCTGAAGAAAGCATCTTTAGGATGTGAGATGTCATGTACTTGAAGCAGGTGTTCCTCTTCGCTAACTTCAAAGGGTAACGAAGGTGATCAGCTCATATATATGAAGAAAATCTCACTGCTGCTTTTTCAGTTGAAGTAATTGGGTCCCATACACCTCTGTCATTCTTGTACATTGTCTGCATCAAGAATATAAAAAGACTGGCACTGAAGCAAATCGGCAGGTACTTGCCTTGAGTCAGAGAGTTATAGTAGCTGGATGAGGGGATGGGATGAGATAAGAGAGCTTTGGTTTCTGCAGATAGTTAAATTTATATGGCTGCTAAAGCATCCAAATGTCAAATCTCTGCCTACAGAAACAGAACGTTAGGTCCAGTTCGATCCATCGCTTGCTTATCTGTGATCAGAATAACTGGTAAAAACTTTGTATGGAATTGACTTTTGGTGTCCTTCACTTTGTTTTAAAAGCAATGTAAAGCAACTGTAAATTTGCAAAGGTGAGATTTTTTTCTTAAAGTTGCTATTTCAACTATTTCTAGCTATTAGAATGTTAAATGTGATAGCATAGCCTGTTTCTATATGGTGGGGTTTTTTTAGTTTAAAGATCTTTATTTGCTGGTTCATGCTTGCGTTCCACATTTCATGTGAGCATAGGTACATTTACATACCTATTGTTACCTGTAGATTCCCACGTGATTCTTGATTTGCCCTTTCACTGAATAGTGCTTCCTTCCACAGCTCTTGAAATGTTTCTATCAAGTACGCATTTATGAGGGCATGTTTAACTGGAAAAGACTAAAATTTGCTAGAAACAAAAGTGAGATCACACAGTTGAATTTCTGTGACGTAAGCTCCGAGGGAGCCAAACGTCTGTCATGTACCACCACCATGAGCAGCAGGTACCATGAGTAATGGCCGCTTCAGACTGTATGCTGGGCTCCACAATAATGTGAAATGGTTGTACATAGGTGTAATGTTATAAACACAGCAACTTGGATCCTGTGCGGTAAGAAAAAAGGACTGTACAGCCATTCTGAAGAACAGGATGTGCATAGCTGCATGGGCTCTTCAAGCACTGGAGGACTGATTACCTTCGTATTAGAAAGCTGCACCGCAGTATTGTGGCATGGGTGTTCAGTGTGTGTCAGTGATGATACATGTCGAGCGGTTCAGGGCTTTTTAAAATTAAGTATTTTTGTTAGAAAAAAATCCCTACAGGTACTGAAATTGGTAGCTTGTGATTGCTGAGTTGAACTGTTTTTTAATGTAGTGTTGATCATTTAGGTTGCCAATGGTATGTTCCAGTTTATTTTCAGCTGAGCAAGAAGTAAATACATTTGTAATGGAGCCGTGTAATAAATCTGCATTTTGCTATCTTTTTGCATAGATTTCAGTTGTGATAATGGTGTTTATTTTTGTAGTAAGGTTTTTATTCCGGGTTCTGCTATAAGCTAGGAAGAAAATCTAATGGGCGTGGTAGACTGGTACTGTGAAGAAGACGTTCTTCCCCTTAGAGTAACAGTTCAAAATCCTGGGTCTGCACACGTGTATTGGTGTTGAATGCGTATGGCTAAAAAAAAAAGTAGCATTTGAGGGAAGTGTTGGAACACCTAATTAATGCAGCCTCTAAAACAATGAACTATAGAACGAAAAGCAGGAGATACTGCCTCAAACTCTGAGCAATCTAACCCTGCTTTAGAGCTGAAATAGAATTTTTGAATTCTAATTGTGTAAGAAAGGGAGTAAATAGTCTGTAATGGATGCAACCCGACTTGCAGCTTACTGACCAGTCAAGGAGGAGGGACCGAAACCGAAACATTACTTTCTGCCCCCATAACCAGGCTGGAGAATGGTGCTTGTATGCTCCAGATAAACAAGTACTGAATTGTTCAGCGTGAAAGGGAGCATAAAGGTATCTTACTCTTACTCCTCCTACCCGTGTATTTGTTTTCCGATAGTGGTTTTACCATGTGGAGTCTTACGATGCTTTGCTGAAAAGCAGGCCGGTCCCTACAGAGCCAGCTTGAGGGGGTCCTCGGCTGGGAACTGGGAAGCCGCCCGAAATGGAGGTAAAGAGAAAGCTGCTTGGCAGGCTCCAAGTTTTGAAACTTTTGCTTCAGGAGGCTCAAAATCAATCTCTGCTTACAGCCGAAGTCCCATCGATACAGTAGTCAATATCAATATTATTTTAAATGAATAGGAGTTTTAAAAGTTCTCCAGAAGCCAAATTCGCGGCCCAAGTATGCGTCGCTTGATGCGCGTTTGTTACGGGCCAGAAGGCCCCGGCGCTGCCGCTGTGGGGTTTCTGGGTTTTGGGGGGGTTTTTTGGTTTTGGTTTTTTTTTTTTTTTCTGTTGCCGATTTTTTGGGGAGCAACTCTTCCCGGGAAGCGCAGGCCGCTGGGCCCCTGCGCTGTCGCTCTCGTAGCCGGCACGGGCTGCCCGAGCTCCCGCCTCCGGGCCCGGCCGGCTGCTCTGCCCGGACCCCCTCCCTCCCGCAGCCGGGGCGGCTCGGGCGAACAACCCCGGCTCACCCCCTCTTCTCCCCGGCCGGCGGCGGAGGGAGGGGAGGGGCGGGGCGGGGAGAGGAGGCCCCGCCCGCCGCCCCGCCCCGCCGCCTACTCCCCAGAGAGGCTCCCCGGGACGGGCAGAAGGAGGCGGCTGCCGGCGGGAGTGAAGGCGCGGAGGCAGCAGCAGCAGCGCTGGCGTGTGAGTGGAAGCCCGGGGGGGGGCGCGGGGGCGCGCTAGGACCCGCGCTACCGGCGCAGAGCGAGGCGAGGCGGGGCGGACCGCCCTCCGTCCGTCCCGCGCCACGTGATGCGGCGGCCCCGCGTGCCCTGCCGCGCGCCCCACCTTCCCCCGCTCCCCCCGCCGCCGCCGCGCCTCCTCACGGCACCCTCGCGCAGCCGGCCGGGCCTGGCCGGGCGGCCGCGGGTTCACCCGGGCGGGTGGCGGAGAGGGC
>JAVKLA010000008.1:3963648-4059708 GCA_034782735.1 Sagittarius serpentarius
CCCCCCCCCCCCCCCCCCCCCCGGGTGCCGGGCGTTCTCCTGGTATCCAGGTGCTTAGAGCGTCCTCCAAGCAAAAGCGTTCGTTGTGGTCCCGATACGCGTTTTGGTGACGTACCTTCACCTTGCAAGGGTTAGTGACGGGGATTTGAAGAACAAGTAGAGGGAGAACGGAAAGAAAATAGCACAGGTGTCATAGATGAAGAGAAGCTGTGACAGCTGGTACCTATACCCTTACAAGATAACACTTAAGAGCATTTGTCTTTTTGCCTGTGTTGCTTGGACCGGCTTGGGTTTTTTAAAAAAAGGTTTTTTATCTTCCTAAGGATTTCATTTCACTGTCTTTTCGTTGCCCACTTTTCCTGTATCCTTTTCTGTTTCAGAGTTACATAAACCTTTTGGTCTTGAGTTAAGGTTCGCATATGTCTGTGTTAACTCAAGACAATTAACTTAATCATTTTTTGCTTCGGGGCTTTTTAATCTGCTACTTCCGTAATTTTTGCCATGCTTTGAAAATATCAAGGCAGCAACTTACCTAGCGCTTGACGTACAGAGGCACAACTATAAATACCTCCATTACCAAGTTGTTTTGTGTAGGACCGTGCGAAGAGTGGACTTGCTTTACATGCTCTCTAGTTCAAGCAGGCAGTCAACCTGGGAAAGCAATTACTTGACAGTTAAAATGGTTCATTGTGCAACATAGGCCATTAAGAGAGGGTTTAAATTTTGCATGTCTGAATGAAAAACGGGCACATTTCCATCTTTCTTCTCCCCTCCCCCTAAGAAAAGCCTTAAAAACCTAGACTGGGTATGTATCCTCAGCTAGCACTCATCTCCTGCCCTTGCTCCATCACAGCTGTCGAAATGAACGTGTCTTTTTACCTCAGCGTATTACAGCCTTCTGTTGCCACCGGTAAATAAAAGCTGAACAGATGTCTCTTACTGGCTGTCTCAAAACATGTAACACCCCTGACAACTCAGGTTAAACAAAAAAAATGGACTTCCCATACATAGCTGGTGTTTTAAAATCTGCTCCCTGTTGCTGACAAATACTAACTACTTGATATGTGTGTCATACTTCAACTTGAACCCGGTCAAATAATTTTCTTAATTCTCTTGATTTAAGTAGAATTGAATGTGAAACCTGCATGACATTTTAAGTGACGTGAACTGCTTAAGCAGAGAACATATGCCATGATAGGATGCATTTTCTATATGCACTGATGTGACCTTTTTCCCATCTTTCAAAATACTTTTTTGCTACATTCTGAGAGAGAGTGTATGTAGTACATAGATAATTTAGTAAGAGATGGGGGAGATGTGTGGATGTGACTCATGTCACTGAGTTTGCCAATGTAATGCCTTTTTCATTCTGTCTCTAAAGAGTGTGCTTAATACCTTTTTTTTTTTCCTTCAAAAACAGAAATGTTCAAGCAGTAGTAAGTCACTGTTCTTAAATGAAAATCTGTAGCTATTTAGAATTTTCTGCTCTTTTTCACTCCAAAAGTTTAATTACACTTTATGGACCATGTCGGATACAGCACTCTCTTCCTCACTTCTAAAAATCAATTAACACTAAAGAAGGACAGACTGTTCCAGGATAACAGAACATTCCATGATTTACCATTACAGTGTTTTTCAAGAGTGCCCTTTACGTTACACTTTTTGGCCATTGTGATTTCTTAAAGTGTGTCAGCTGTTTGCTCTTAACACCTTGAGAAAGCATATTGAGTATCACGCTCACTCCTGATTTCTCTGTCTTACAAGACACCTCTTTTCCTTTGGAATTACCTGTAGAACCACCTCCCTTTGCAGTGTTTTGACTGTAATTGCTCATGTCCTTTACTAACAGCTGGAGTTACCATCGTATCGCTGACGTTCTGACACAAGTTCTTGGCCACATAGAATAGCTTTTTCTCATCCCTTCCCTGAAGCGTTGCCTTTTTCCAGTGCTGTGTGTTGCCGCTGTAACTGTGAGGGAGATCATCCCACCTGCGCCGGGCTTCAGCTGTGCGAGAGTATCTGTGTTAGGATGATACTGCAATTTTAAATGTATGTGCTATCAAATAATACGAGAGTAATTGCAAGTCTATTTTTCTGTATCTTCTTTCCCTCCACTCATTTTGCCTAGCCTGATACAGTCCCACAGCTTCCACCACAGTATAATTAAGGTTGGAAGGGACCTCTTGGGAGTCTCTAGTCCAGCCTCTTGATTCAAAGCAGGGTCACCTGTGTGGGCAGGCCAGGCTTTATCCAATGTGTCTTGAAAACCTACAGGGACAGAGCCCTTCTGGACAGCTTGCCTCAATGTTTTTGTCTGCACCATGAAAACCCTTTTCCTTGAATCGGGTCGGGGCATCTCTTTGTTTGGTTTGTACCTGGTGTTCCTCCAACTCCCACATGCACCACTGTGAAAAGCCCAGCTGTGTTTTCTGGAGAACCTCCTGGCAGGGGTGGGAAGACTGCTGCTGGGTCACCCCAAAGCCATCTCTTCTCAAGTTGAACAGGCCCAGTTCCCTGAGCTTCTTTTCACAGAGCAAATGTTCCCACCCCATGACTGTCTGAACTCACTGCTGTTTATTGGCATCTTCCGTGTACTGGGGGGCCCGAAACTGGATGCAATGTTGTAGATGTGGTGTAACGAGCATCAAGTAAAGGCAGATCATCGCTTCCCTCGATCTGCTGGTTGTGCTCCTGTTAATACAGTGCAGGGTGCTCACCTTCTTTGCTGCTTGCTTTGTTCAGCAAGGCGTATTCATGAGTCTTAAGGTAAGGATGAGGAAGGTAAATCATTGAGACGTCGCAGGAAACGGCGATCCCAGCCAGCATCATCTTGACGGCTGTGCTGAACTTCTGGCTGAGTCCTGGCTCTCCAGCAACGGTTGGGGTTTTAGCTTTCCTGTTAGTCAGGAAGGAGATGTAGGTGTTCATTTCTCATCTCAGGTCTAAAACTCTCACCATTTCCTTATAGTTTCCACAAGTCTCAGGAATACTTGTTGGCATTATGTTACCTTCTGGTAACAGTATCACGGACAATTCCAGTAGTGTTTTGGAATGGTAGTACAGAAGACTTCTCTTTTCTCCAGAATATTTTTTGCTCTTGATCTGGTCTCAGTCTTCTATAGTTTTTCTCTCTCTCCGTATCCTGGGTGTTAACCAGTACCTCTGCTGCCGCCTTCTGCATCACAGGGACTGAAAGCTGTCTACATATCTAGTGAAACATGTCATTTAATACATTTTTCCTTTGGGTAGGCAGACCCCTTTATGTGCAGGACTTTAATTAAGGTTTTATTGTTTCTATTGACACACGGTACTGATAAGAATTATGGGTTTGTACCTCACCACTGCCCCCCTCTTTCATCTACTTCTTTAAATGACAGACACACATCTGAAATGTGAGTTTCATTTGTAGCTGGTGGCGAGAGATTCAGCTCGCATCTGTTTACATCAGCTGGTGAAGCCTGAATGACCAGCCTAGATTCCAAACTTTAGGAAATTAAAGTTAAGTGAGGTGAATACCCTCTGTTTCATAAGAAGTTATTAATAGGATTCTTTCTGAGTTCTTTTACATTGAACCCAAGTGTTTGTTGTTTAATTGCATATTAAACAGGCTACAGTATGGACACTGACTTTTAGCAGTAAAATCAGTCTGTAATTCTAATTATGTCTATGGATTCTATCCACTGTAAGTTCTGTAAATAACAGTTTTGTTGTTGCTTGGATCTCAGCACGTGTGAATTTCTCCAGAAATCAAAGGTAACAGGTTAGATTATTTCCTGTCCAGAGAGGCAGAGTCCACATATACAGTAATACTGAAAGCTAGAAGAAAAATAGCAATAAACCAATTTTCTTCAAAACGTGGCTGAGAAAAATGATACGGGAAGTGAGACGGTAAGTAGTGAGTGAGAAATACAGGTCTTGTTTTGGTTTTGTGTTGGAAGAATGGTGATTGTGGTGGTTGTGAATGACATTTAGACCTAATGATGAACAGGGGATTCATGTTAGTTGTGATACGAGAGTAAGGCTATGACAGAATTTCATTAGCTAATAGCTTTGTTAGAAGAAATTATGAGTCGGTTTAATGTAGAGGGAAATGGTAGGTAGATAGGCCAAAACACATAAAGGGCCTCACTTGAAGTTGTCCCCTTGTCTTTAACTAATTTTATTCTTTAAATGAACTCTTTTAATTCTTTTGCTATGTTTGTCTTTCTTAAGCTAATTTAACTAATTGCACAAGCTGCAAGTCACTGCAGGTGCTGGAATAAAACATTTGAGATTCTGGTAGCACATAGTGTGTGCTTCAAGATTGAAAGGAAGTGTTTAAGGCTATTTAATCATTGATTTAACATGTATAGTTGCAATTCCTAAACTAGAAGTTACAAAATAATTGGTATCAGAAGAAAGCAAACTTGCAGGCTCAAGTGGTTTGCAAGTCCAGAAGTGTGATTGGAAGATGTTGCCCAGTAAAGTAACTGCTTCTGTGTCAACATCTTTGCAGGTGTCCAGTGAAGGGATATTGGCCCCTTCTTTGGGATCTTCCTGACTTCAGCTTGTAAGACACAATGTAATTGCTCTTCTCTGTGCAGTCCATCTCCATGCTGTTAGGCATCAGCCTTCTGTTTGTCCTCCCGCGTAACCCCTGCCTCCCTTTTGTGATGACATTCTTCTGGCCTCTATTTTTTATTTATTTTCACATGCTCGAGGGGTTATGGGGCTGTACACTGGCAATATGTGGAATGAATGCCGGAATATGCTCTCTTGTATGGATTTACCTAGCCCAGCTCACCTGGACCGAGAGGATGTTGTTCTACAGCGAGGCAACAGGTTCTTGTCAGTGTGTCAGTCTGGGGAAAAATGGGAATCCTTCATGGGATCCCTCATGGAAAAAGAAGAGGAATGTTAGGAGGCTAGAGAAGGGGATTAATAACATAAGCATCCATAGTAACAAATTGAAGAGAAAATTAATGGATTCAGCTTTTTTATTATTGAGAGTAGATTTAAGCTTGCAATAGGACTTGTTCAGAGATTGTCTGTTATCAGAATATGTGGGTGGAAAAACTTGAGGCAACTGAAGAAAGGAGTTTTAAGCAATAGCAGTTGGGTACAGATAATTGGATGAGGGGTGGAAAAAAAAATTACTTGCTGTGGTTGTCAGCTGAGATGCTATGGTCTTGGGTTTATAGATAGGTGTAGAAGAAGGATATAGGCATTAGGTTCCCTTATTCCCCTGACTGATGTCTGCGCAGATACTCGAGGGAGATGGTGGTCTGAAGAACAACTTGGGCCCAAACTTATTCTGGGCAAAGGAATAACTTTAAAGAGGATGTGACAACCCTATGGAGAATAGAAGAGTGAGGGGAAAAGATTACTAGGGATTACAAGGTGGAAAATGTAATCTTGGCGTGAATGTCAGCCTTTAAATATGTTCTAGAGTGTGTATCAGTTGCTATTGATTTTCTTTGAGGCTATAGTTTAGGGAAGCCAACAAAACTTAGATTTTTCTGTAGAATGAGTAAGCGAGACTCTGAGCTCAGCGTTGCATAATATTTTCACTGAAAGGGGGTGGAGTACAGCACATGGCAACGTGTACTTCGAAGCAATGCTTTAGAAGAACTACATGGCTTTGCACAACATTAAGTACTGCTTTGTCTTGTGTTGCCTGTGAGGTGAGGAGATAGCTTGGCAAGTACTCTGTTTGGATGTGGGCAGAGGGGAATAACTAAATCAAATTTAGATGGGATTGCACAGAACTAAGCCTGCACTATATTAAGAAAACATATAAATAGCTGCAAAACTATATGAATGAGAGAAATGTTTCAACATAATTTATGGAATGGAGCCCCAGGCTTAATTTTGCCTTAGCTGAAAATTATGTAGGGAATAAATCCCAGCAGGACACTTATCGTACACATACACGTTTCACGCATCAAACCACTAACCTGCTCCAAGGCTGTAGTGCTTGCTGTGATGTAGTTCAAATATACCGGCTATGAAAACTTTCAGAATATGAAGCCAGCCACTGGCCAAATCTTATAAAGATTTCTGAAGTTCATTTCAAAAATGAAAAGTAACACAAAGTTATACGCTTAGGAACTTCGGTTGGGAAGAGTGTCTTTGGGGAAGGTGATATGAAGGGCTTAGAAAGAAGAATCTCTGTCTGCTGTGGACTCTGTAGATAGAAACCCATTCTCTTAACTGTTACCTCTAACAGGAGTCAAATTCAAGAGAGAATGAGCATAACAGAAAATCAACATTTAAGAGATTTAAATTATATTTTAGGTTAATGATTTATTTCTTTTGATTAAACTGTCCTAAGGCAGTGGGCCTTATTTCGTGATTGTGGTTCCAGACATAATAAATTATTCAGTAATGTGATTATTTATGTACCTGAAGCTTTAGGAAACCTGCTTAACAGAAACAAAATATCTCGGAGAAGACAAACAGGTGCAGTCAACAGAGAAAAGAGGCTGTTGGTGTTTTTTCATCTTTCTGGTATGGGGCTTCTTAATGAGATATACTGGCTGGCTGTTTTTTCCTCTCCCTTCTATTCTTGTTTATATTTACCTTTATCTTGTTGAAATATCAAAAAATTTAGGTCAAAATATATCTGGATCCATCTGCTCATCTAGTCTGTTCTTTTACTGCTAGTAGTTATTGTATCTTTTAATTAAGTATGCTTAATGAGTTTACTACATTAATGGGTGGCATCAAGTATCTTTAATTTTGTACATGATGATCTTACTAATGCAGAGAAGGTTTTTTTTTTTTCTAATTTCTATATATCAAAACAATTATTTAATCCTTGTAATTTATCAAATTGTAATCTATATGTCTTATCTGTAACTTTGGTTTCACTGTTGTTTTAGGTGAAAACTCAACTAGGCTCTGTAATTTAGCTGCCTTTACCAGAGGTATATTATTACCACAGTCATATTATGAATACAGGGAATGTTTATTCACTGACACGGTGATCCATTTTAGTTTTGAATCTTGTTAGTTATAGTTATTCTTTTGATATAAGAACTTTGTGCTCTTAGTCTTATGACAGACTTAAAAAATTATGAAGTCCATGACTGACCTTCCAATTCTAGGTTCATCAAATATGTTTTAATTTTTAATTTCTATTTTGTTTTTTTTGTGGCTGACCATCAGTGTTGATGTAACCTGATTTTAAGCAGGGTCTGCAGAATGGTGCAGCAGATACTTGACCTGGTAGGTATGGCACTAGAAGGAAGGAGAAGATGATACTGCCTTTAAGATAATTTGCCTTTCATGACCCTGCTAAATCAGGTAATTTGGTTTCACATCAGACAGGTCAAAAATTAATCTACTGGGCTGATTTTTGAGACTACATATGGGATGGATTATTTCTTTGACATTCCCCCCATCCCTCTCCAGTTCTCTATGCTAGCCCACTAAGCCCATCAGCCCAACTACATTATCAGCTGGGTTTTTACTTTAGGTAGTAGTGATGCTTTGGGAGTGTGTTTAGGGAAAAGTGTTAGGAAGTATTTTCAGTGACAGTGGAGCAGACAGTTTTAAGATTAATTATTTAATCTCTTGGCAGGATTAAACTCTGCAGTAATCTTGTACTTCTGTGATCTGTAAAAACTCTGCAGTATTAACAGCATGCATGAATTTAGTATTTACTTAGACAGCTCTTCTTGGATCCCAACCCTGGTTATTTCTGTGTTGTGGGCGGCACTGCTCAGATGTAACTTTTGTAGCATGTTGTCCGAGCTACCACAATATAATCGCTTAACTATCTTTCCAAGAAACACGTATTATTAGCTTACATTGTTCTTTTTGATAAAACCTATGGCATTGCTCTGGATTACACCTGTATGCACATGGAACAATTCACCTCTGAATCTCCAGTGAGATCACACATGCCGAAAACAGACTGTGAACAAATGTGTGTGCAAGATTGTTTCCTGTATGTCTAGAAAAATAGCGGTATATCTTGTCTACAGTTGCCACATCGACAGCTTGGTGGAAAACTGCATGAGGGTATAGATTTTCAATTATTCTGTATCAAAGTGATTTATCTCCCCAGCTTGCTGTCAGTAGAACAAATAAAATAAAGCATATGCCTATAAACAAAATATATTTTTAAAATCTGTGGTAAATAGCAATTATTTCAGAACTACTTGGGATCAAAGTGTCTCATATCAGTGATCTGAAAGCAGTGTTTGAGAAGAAAAATAGAAAAAAAACAAGAGAAGGCTTGGGTTTTAGATTCAGATTTATAGCCGCCTTTACGTACAGTACGTACAACGGGATGGCTGCCTTGGAAACCCTGAAGGACACAAGTGTGTGTAGCTTTCTACCTGAGAAGCAGAAACTTCGGAGAGGGAATGGTAGCAGTGAGATGTGCAGCTACTCCTGAGGCTATGGCGGTGCAGTCCTGGGTTGTTCTCATACTTTGCCTTCTTTCGTGAGTGCTTTTATCAGCCAGAGGTGTACAGCTGGCCGGGCACTGCTCTGCCTGTGAGCCAGACATAACTCCGTGTGCGCCAGGCCCAACCAAAGCCAGCTTCAGGACTAACAGCAGTCTTTGGCTCCGCCATGTCCTAGAAAGTAGAAAAATCATATTCATGTCCTCTGTCCCAAAGGCTCTAACTCATGTCTCTGAGGAACTTTTGGTCTTGTTTGGCCTTTTGACGCTGCATCGCAGCATAGAAAGCAATGCAGGATTTGCGGGGTCAGAGAGAGTTTGACGTAGTGCTTCGGGATTGTATCTCTGGTGTATTTGGCAGGCACTACGTGGAGTGGGAATGGGTGGGAATTCAACACTTCATTCTCTCTTTTCAGGAGGTTTATTTGGGAAAATATACCTCAAAAATCAAGTAATTGCATAATGTACCATCTATAAACAGGCAGGGAGTGGGATATAGAAATCTCTTCTTGAGGCAGCGGGAATCTCATGACTGGACCACAGAATCGGTCTCCCGCAGTCTCCATTAGTCTGGCATTACTTTCCATGCATACCATATGATTCAAACTGCCTTTTATTTTTACTTTTTAAAGGAGAGCTAAGAGATTGTCTCATCCATTTCCTTGGCAAAGGGCAAGTTTGGCAGTAGTAGTGTTATTTCTGACAGAGATTTGACTGGCTTTCTGTTGAGGCTAGTCAGCAGTGAAGGATTCCCAGCCTTCCTGGATGGTCTACGCACTGTGCTTACCAGTAGATGGTTAGTCTTTCCTAATGTCCGTCTTAAGCTCATTGGGTCTTCTGTCCACGTAGATGTGGAAAGAAGCTTACTGCCTCTCTCTATTACAGTATGCTTTCAGATGCTTAAAGGCATGATTCTGTTTTCTCTAAAATAAGCAATTTCTCTAAAATAAGAGACACTACAGTCTCTTCTTTTTTTTTCCCCCCCTCCCCTCTATAGGTTGTGGTTTCTTGACCTATGATTTCTCTCTCCTTTCTGTCCAATGGATCACATTTTTCTAGAAGTACAGTGCTCAAAGCTGGACATACTACTCAATTTGTGACCAGATCGTAGCAGGAGATTATGTTTACATGCTAGTGATGCTAGCATGTTTGTACATAAACATTAGGGCTTTTTTTTCCAAGACTACCACATTGTTGAGTCATGTTGAGTTCATGATCATTATAACTGCCAAATCTCTTTCTGCAGAACTGCCGTTAGGCTAATCTTTCCCCAGATTTTGTTTATGCAGTTGATTATTCCTGGCTAATCGTAGAACTCTGTGCTGGCCTTACTTGAACAGCTGCTGCAGAGCAGCGGTTGTGTAGGGGCTTGCAACTGTCTCGTCAGCCTTGTGCACAGCCTTTTGCGTTGTGGTATTACCTGCATCTTTCATATCTCTGAGTATTTTCATTACCAGTATTTTGCTGCTGCTGGCATGAGTATGACAAATTTTGTATGTATGTCCAGTTTGAGATGAACCTCTGATAAATATTAAATAGTCTTTCTAAACAGTTTTTTACCTAAGTACCAACAGTTCTTGTTAAGTCATGTTTTTCTAGCTTGCTTGTGGGAATACCATGAGCAACAGTGTCAAAAGTTCTACCAAGGTCAAGATAAATAACTAGTATAGATCAAGGTAGGTGATTGCTATTCAGCATCTACACATCTTACCAGCTCTAGAGGTAGGACACTACCTCTGTGTGTATTCTAAATACTAGTTTTTATTACTAGAAGGTCTGCAGCCCTTCTTTCTTCCGTAGGAGCTGACAATGGAAATAGTGGGCGTCTTCTGGGTCTGTCTAGAAAGTCTTTTCCTCGTCAGCCTCACCCAGGCAGTTTGGGCTGTGCAGCCTCTCCCGCAGAGCACGGGTCAGGCAGGAGATGTCCTGCTACTCTGCTGAGCAGCTCTATACAGACCTTTTTGACCTGTATATTACTTCACCAGTTGTACTTCTGCTCCTGTTCATGTCGAGTTTAAGCACATTCTGATTCAGTGACCAGTGAATGCTTGTATCTTTTGGGAGAAAAAAGGGGTCCTTAAAGACCTGGGGTTTTTTGTATTTTCTCTTTTAAAAAGGGATGAGGGGCTAGGGAGTCCTAAAATAATTGACGCTTTGTTTTACAGAAGACTTCTGGTGTTTGTTTTATTTTTCTGTTGTTGGGGTTTTTTTGCTCTGAAATGCTGAAGAAGCTGGAGAGAACAAGTGGTGGTGTTACACTAAACAAACCATGCGTGTAAAACCTGTCTAACTCTATTAGCCCACCAGACTTAGGTAGTCTCTTTTTAAAATTATTTGTTTATGTTAACATCTGTCTAAATCAAGCAGTTGGGAGAAAAGCTTCTTTTTATTAATGACTCAGCATCCTTCTTCTCAGGCTTCAGCTTTTTTTCCTGCTTTCCATGACTTTTTTTTTTTTTCTTTATATGGGGTTTTTATCGGGTTATGTTACTTCATAGCAGTATTCAAGGTTGCGTTGCATGTCTGTCTTCCTCCTAGGTGATTTGATCTATCATCAAAAAGCTGCCCCCCCCCACGAATCAGTTGAGAGGTAGCAAGTGCCCTGCTGGACCAAAAGTTGTCTATGGATCCTACATATACGTTCACCTGAAAATAATTCCTGTGTCAGTGTTAGCTTTTTTGTTCTAGCTTTAAAATCCACAATGGTTGGACTAAAAGCTGAAAACCCCATACCTAATAGAAGTCCTTATATCTTACTGAAAAAATACTGAAAGACAATATGACTTTTGGAAAGTCTGCTGTTGAAAACTCATGCGTAATTAGTGGAAGTGTCACTCTGAATATGTTTTTACAAAATTAATTAGAAACACCTTGACCACATCTTCCTCTGTTTTTGAATACAGAGTTTTCTTCCAAAATACAGACTTCAGAATCTTTTGATTCTAAAGTATTGCGTTCATTTGTTATAATACAGTATTTTCAATCTTCCTTGTATAACAACCTTATGACTCTTCTTTCAAAAGTTCAGGATTCTTTCACTAATTTATTTGAAAAGCTCTAAAAAAACCATAGCACAACTTAAATCTTATACCAGTTGATCTAACTGCCTGCCATAATTCCATTTGGATTTTGAAATATGCATCAAAAGCTGAGAAAGCTTTCATTCTTTTAGGCCCATTATCTGAAATTTAAAGCAGATAAATACATGTGCTTTCTCCATTATTTTAATGAAATACGGGGTCACCAATTCTGATGTTTTGCATCTTCCATGAATGTGTCAATTTTTTATTGGCTCTGTCTTGCTGATAGAGTGGAAGGAAGGAGAGACTGAGACTTAATTAAATCTTCTTTGATATTTATTTTTTTATTTAGTGTCTTGGTGATCCAAGAAGCTCCAAACAATAATCAATCAAAGTCACTCCCCGCTGTCTATTGTCAGTGGAACCGTCAATAATAACCAATTAATACAGACCTAGACTGGACGGCAAAGTAGTGATTAGCCACTACAAAAACTGTGATTAGCTAAATTTTGGTGTAGCAGAAGTCACCAGTTAAAGCCTTTTTGCAGAACAGGTGTAGGATTTAGCTTGCTCAAAATATGGAGATACAGCAGAATTTTCACTGTGCTTCAGGCCTTTTTTGACCTTGACTATGGGATGAAGGCTTTTAGACACCTTGAGTTTCATTTTTAAAATGACCTGTCATTGTCGGTTAACTGATAATGTATCAATTAACCACAAAAATCGTCTGTGTGCATCCCTTCCCATGATTTTCTATGGTTCCACTTCTTTTGAAGCATTACTGCCCTAAAATCAAAGCACACACACACAACTGCAGAGCATTTTAGAAATATACGGCGTTATTCTGGTGACACCAGGTGTTGAAAGGAAAAAATGTATTTCATTATGTATTCAGAAGCATGCCTTTATTAATTGATAGTTCCATGGGGTAAACAGTGAACTAGTGAAGGTTTGTAATTTGAAAATAATTTAAGTTACGTATTTTAAAAGTAATATTCACGTGCTGAAAATCACAAGTGATTTGTTCATTGCCTATCTTTTTAAACCATATCAAAAAGACAAAATGAAATTCTTGTACAGTTTCTCTTCTTCCTATATATAAAGTAATGCACTGTTTCTTGATTTACATCTAGTGTAAATCTCTGGGTTTATTATTTAATTTTTCTTTAGTTTATTAGCATCTCTAAGTGAGTATTTGCTTAAAGAATGCAAAAGTAAAATTAACTGATGTTTCCAAATGTCCTTAGATACTGTTTGTCAAATATGGGAGAAATGGTATTTGGAGTAACAACATATTCCTGTATTTGGGGATTAGGGGTTACCAGAGACTGCTGTACTACATGACATTTGGGTGGGGGGAGCAGCATTGGGAGGGCAGTGATTGGTTTCTTCAAGAGCTGAAGTGTAACTTTCTACTGCCAAGTTGGATTATGCAGTTTATTAAGCAATGTTTTGTGCATTTTCAGCATTGAATGAATAATGTTTATCTTTCAGATTTTCAATTAACGTCATCTTAAGTCTGAAAATATGTTATTTGGTTAATCTATAAAATCATCCCTTCTCATTTCAACCTTCCATTGCGACATGTATTTGATGTGAGGGTGTACAAGTGTTCACCCACAACTACCTCTTGAAACTCCCAGGCCATAGTTGCTATGAGCTGAGACCTTTCAGTGGAAGCAGTCTGTTTTTAAAAGAATGGCACTGACTTCTCCGTAGTATTTAGTGGAGGCTCTTCTCTTTAGTTGTGGCATAAAAACAAATTATAAATGGTGGTTAGAAATTTACTTTCAATTAGGAGGAAAGTTGCTAACAAGAAGAGCAGTTGGTTTTTATATCATATATCAGTTTGTGCTGAGAGGAAGTGTATGTTGAAAATGTCTGTTGATCCCAATGTAAGAAGAAACTTTTCACTTAGAAGGATAGAGAAGTCTTAGGACTTGGTATTCCTGTCCTACTTATCCTGTTCACTGACACTGAAATTGGAAAAAGTAAAGCATAAAGGAGTGAATTGGAGGATACTCTGCAATACTGCTGGGCATCTGGGACCTTTTTGGAGAGGTGGGATCCCAATAAAAGAGAAATAAAATAAAGCCCATTGCAGCAGGTATGAATTGTTTTCTCATTTCCAGAGCAAACCCTGGAAAAGGGTGAATATAGTGTTTCCATTGTCACTTCTGCCTCGCGTCCCATGGTATAGGCAGTGGATGCTAGCTTGGCAGTTACTCTTCACGTGGAAATCTGTGTGTCGCCTTTGGTCTGCTCTGTTGACTACTCATGTAGCCAGTTTAGCCATCCTCTTTTCTCATGATTTTGTCCCGTGTTTGGGGTGTGTGAGGAGGCTGTTGTGGGGAGATATTAAAGCTAGTTGGGGGATATACTAATTTATACTTGAGGCTTAACCACCTTTGCTCGGGATCTGCTCCAGTCCTAAATTGGCTACATCTTAAGATCTAGCTCGAGGCATTCAGAACATTTTATATTGTAATATTGCCTTGTCTTCCCTCCATGCCTCTTTTCCCAACACTAAGTCTAGATTGATGGACAGTTGTAGTTGGACACTCTCCTAGATATTTGAATGCCTTAACGTATGTGAGTTTGCTCTGATGTGCACGCAAAGTAACTTTGAAGGCTTATATCCTTAGAATGCTGTTTTTATCAAAAAAAGAAATGCTTTTTCAGCTACTCTGTATTCTGTCATGATGCAGGAACATATTGCAGATGGAAACCATGTGGGTTGTAGAAGTAAAATCCTTCACATAATTACCTGGCGCTGGAAAATGTGAAACTTCTGGTGCATAGGACCACCTTCAAATCATTAAATAGACACCCGTAACTGCAAAAAAGAAGTAATAGATGCTTGCCCTAAGATAATGCATCTCATACAACTGTAAAATACACAGTCTGTAGCTGCAAGTCGAAGCCATTCCATCTCATTGTTTTTAACCCTATAAAATAGATTGATCAAGGAAACAAACAGCTTTCCCATCTGTGCACTTGTTGAACCTTTCATTGATGTTTCCAAGTACGGGTGATGTCACTTCCTTGCAATTTTTCTAAATGAGATTTTACTAATACCTTTTGTGATGTCTCCAGTGTTTCCTTGAAATACTTGTTCCAGTTGTGCTACCCTCGTACAACCATGTCATCTTGGTGGCTGGCACAGGTGTGTCTTGTATCTGATGAGGACGATGTCCTGTGCTGCTATTTACTTCCAACATCCTTGTGCTCATTCATGTGAGAAGAGGGAAATCTCTGCATGAGAATGGTTGGAAAATGAGCATGTGAATTTCTGAGGACTGCAAAACATACATGATTCTTGAGTATTATTTTCTCCTGGCCTACAGCTTGGTTTCATTCACTCATTCTGTGACTGACCAAAATTTACAAGAGTGTTTCCTTTTATGACAAGGTCACCCATCTAGTTGACCAAGGGAAGCCAGTAGATGTGGTGATTTTGCATTTTAGCAAAGCTTTTGATAATGTCTCTCACAGTATCCTTCTGGATAAACTGTCCAGCACACAGCTAGACAAGTCCATAGTAGTCCAAAGTCTAAGTCCAAATTGAGTGGGCAGTTGGCTGACAGGTCGGGCTCAAAGAGTTGTAGTAAATGGGGTTACATCAGGCTGGTGGCCTGTGGGATTCCCCAGGGCTCAATTTTAGGGCAGTGCTCTTTAATGTTTCTGTAAATGATTTGGACGCAGGAATCAAATGTACATGAAGTTTACCGATGATACTGAACTAGGAGGAGCTGTGGACTCCCATGAGGGTAGAGAGGCCTTACAGAAAGATCTGGATAGACTGGAGAGCTGGGCAATCACCAACCGTATGAAATTTAACAAGAGCAAGTGCCAGATTCTCCACCTGGGACAGCGTAATCCTGGTTATACATACAAATTGGGCAACAAGAGGCTGGAGAGCAGCCCTGCGGAAAGAGATCTGGGGGTTTGGGTTGATGGCAAGTTGAATACGAGTCACAGTGTGCCCTGGCAGCCAAAAGGGCCAACAGTGTCCTGGGGTGCATCAAGCACAGCATCGCTAGCTGGACGAGGGAGGCGACTGTCCCACTCCACACTGCACTGGTGCAGCCCCACCTCGAGTACTGTGTGCAGTTTTGGGCACCTCTATAAGAAGGACATCAGACCATTAGAGTGTGTCCAGAGGAGGGTGACCAAGATGGTGAAAGGCCTCAAGGGGCCAGACTTATGAGGAGCGGCTGAGGTCACTTGGCTTGTTCACCTTGGAGAAGAGAAGGCTGAGGGGTGGCCTCGTTGCAGTCTACCGCTTCCTTAAGGGGGGCAGCAGAGGGGGAGGTGCTGATCTCCTCTGGTGACCAGCGATAGGACATGAGGAAATGGAATGAAGCGGCGTCAGGGGAAGTTCAGATTGGACATGAGGAAAAAGTTCTTCACTGGGAGGTTGGTCCGTCCCTGGAACAGGCTCCCCAGGGAAGCGGTCACGGCACCAGTCCTGTCAGAGTTCAAGGAGCGTCTGGCTGATGCTCTTGGTCATACGGTTTAGTTTTAGGTAGTGCTGCGAGGAGCAGGGAGTTAGACTCCATGATCCTTATGGGTCCTTTCCAACTTGAGATATTCTATGATTCCTTTGTTGCCTTCAAGTGATGAGTCCCCAGAAGTTCTTGTCAGTGGTCCCTAAGCATAAGTTTCTGCACATTGTATCATTAAAAGCCATCTTATTTCAATTACACAATTTGTAGGTCATCCAATACATCTGTAGCGTGAACCAGTCCTCCTCAGGATGCATTGTGCACAGTTGTTGTAGGCACACAACTACTTGCTGTAGCAAGACCACTAATAAATAACATCAATTCTTGAGCAATATGACCGGTAACTTCTGTCTGTGCTTATTACTCCTTATTTTAATAGAGTCCACTATAACCTTCCTTTAACAAACTCCTTATTCATATACAGTTCTTCCCTATGACATGGTCTGGAGATATTTTCACTGCATATTAAATAAAGCATTTTACTTTACTCCAAGTCCATTGCGTTATCCTTGTCGAAAGAGGTTGTTTTAATGACATTGGTCTGGCTTTTTTGCATTCAGAACCACATTGCAAATTATTCCCCTTCTCATTTACTTCCAGTGCTTGATTCTGTTCTTCCTTTATCAAGTTAGTAACAGAAGTTCCTTCTCAAAGGTCATTGAAAAGAGGCTGCACAGCATGTATAAAGTGACTTTCATTTATATAAATATTTTATTTTTAAATAATTCTGTCTCATATAAATGTGTATATAATTCAGATTAATATTATATAATGTTTTCCTATTACAGCCATACCTCTGGTTTAAGATGCCTTTCATTAAGGCTTCCTTCCAGGCACCCTGGACACTGCCAAGAAGGCCTTGAATTAGAATAAATTCTACATGCCATCGTAAAACTTAAATAGCTTTTTTTGCAATTGTAAATGTATATCTAAGTAGAGATAGGGAATTATTTCCATCAGTATTTCTTGTGAGCCTTTTGTGGCTCCAGGAGAAGATTTCAGGGTTTGTGTAGCTGTTTTTCTTCGTTCTTCAGTAAATACAGACCTGTGTTAAATTTTGCATCAGACTACAAAGCCCGTTTCTGCATCAGAGACGTAAGCCGCTCCTTACCTGAAAGTAAACATTTCATTCAACACATCCTTATAGGACACACACAAACAAATCGGGAATTTCTTGTCTTCTTGCTTATCTTTGACTCTACCAGGCAGGAGGATATCTGAGATTCTGGTCAGTATGTTTTCTGGATCTGAAAGCAATTACTCCAGTGCCTTGCTGAGTGCCATTTCAGGCTTTTTTGGATGCCCCCAGAATACGTATTTGTTTCTTCTGTGTAGAATATAGCAGGCCAGTAAATTTATTTACTTTGAGATAAGGATGCTTTCCCAGTTGATGAAGAAGGAGGTGAAGTATGTTTCAGACTTCATTGCAGGACATTGCAAGTCTTTCTTGGAGAACAAATATCAAGAGGAGGACAGTTGAAATAACTCACTAGTTTTCTTTTCATTATGATCTGTGGCTTTTTATCTTTTCTGTAGTAAACGCAATACTAATTTCTAAACAGGAGTGATACGCCTTGGTGGGACTGAAGTAATTATATACATTTGTTCGTGGCTCTTTGTAGTTTTGATTTTGTGTTCTGCTTTGGTTTGTATTTTCTTATCTTTTATTATATTAGAAAATGGTGGAAAAGATTTGTTGCTGAGATATGGATTGTGTTTTTATTTTTTACTTGTCTTGAGCTGCAAGCTGAAAGTCACTTAAAGTCTTTCTCTTAAACAAAACTACCTGCATAGCTTGTCAAAATAAGACTTGCATATACATGTAATTAATTAGGCAAATAAAATAACTGCAGTTAGTAAATTAAAATAGAAGAGAATCATAGAATCATTTAGGTTAGAAAAGACCCTTAAGATCATTGAGTCCAACCATAAACCTAACACTGCCAAGTCCACCATCTCCCCGCGTGCCACGTCTACATGTCTTTTAAATACGTCCATGGATGGTGACTCAGCCACTTCCTTGGGCAGCCTGTTGAGCTGATTTGTTTTGTTACCAGTATGTCACATGTTAAATGTTATGCTTTTCCACAAATTTGATTTATAGACTGAAAGGATGATACAAGCCTCTTTTTTTAAATTTTTTTTTTTAAAAAGAAGGCAAAAGAAACCCAAACAAAAAAGCCCCCATAATCAGTTTCTTAGCTTTCAAAAACTTGACCTGAATAAATTAAATAAAGTGGAAGGAAAATATTTGTGTGTCACAGAAAGAAGATCTGTTGAAATTTTTTCATCGTTTCCCATTTTCCACTGTTTGTCCAATGGCTGTCTCCAGACCAGCGGTTTGACTTGCTTCAGAGCTGTAGCTGCAAACCAGTGATTCTACAATTCTGCTTTATTATTATATGAATACTCCACTTTTGCTCGTGTGCACCCTTAGTAACCTGAGCTGCGGCCTTCCAAAAGTTAAGAAGGGCCTCTCCTTCTTCCACTGCTACCTAGTGGCATGCGTACAAATAAAAAAGCATTAATGTTAGTATACTTTCTATGAGTATAGATATACCTTGTTATCCAGTACCCCTTCCGAACCTCACAAAATTTGTACGACCCTGCTTCTGAGCGAACGTGCTTGGACGTTACCCCACGCTGTCCGTACCCTTCCTGGCTGAATATTTAAAATACTGTTTCTGTTTAAATCTGGTGGTTCTTCTAGTACAGCTGGTTTTAATCTTCCTCTCTCCTTTTCCGTGGGCTACCAACACTTTACAAGCAAAGCATGGCTCTGTGTAGAAAAACCTTTGTGTGTACACATGGATGCTGTAAATGCGTACGAATTACCTTTCCTTGGCCCTTAAAAGCAGCCTGTAGTTTCCCAGGGAGTCACAGGCTGAAAAAAACCAGTCTGTTGGGGTTTCGTGACGCTTCATTTCTGCCACATTGGTCAAAGGTTTGTGTTTCAGTAGCTGGTCCACGCTGGGGTAGGTAGGTGGTTTCTGGAGGAAAAACAGCGCAAGTGTTACGCGACGCTGTTCCCAGATTTAGACCTGGATTTTCTGTTTGGCTCATTTAGGGGAGCAGATTTTGTTCCCTGAACACCTGCGCTTCTGTTTGGTTTTTAGCGAGGTTTGAGGAGCATCGTGTTGCAGTGACCCCTCTGCACGGTGCGCCGAGGCTCTGGCACCTCAACTCATCCCAGTGAGCCATCCTGCTGCCGCCTGTGGAGCCGCTCTCCGGAGTGGCTTCCCGCTGTTTGATCGGGATGCCCCGCTGCTGTCTCACCCGGCCGGTCGCACGGTGAGGCCTGGGAGGCACCACCGGGCACTCTCGGGGCTGCCGGCCCTCGCCGGGGCAGAGCAGATCTCGCCAGCAGCCCCACGCTGTGGCATGTCACCCTGGCCAGAGCAAAGGCATAAGATGGCCTCCAGAGCCACGGGCTCCTGCCGGTGGGAGGCTGCTGTTGCTGAATTATGGGGTTTTATTGAACACCCCCTTTCCAGGCTCAGTCACACGCCCGAGGGACGAGGGGACGGTGCTGTGCAATGACCTGGGAACCTCTCCGCTCCTTACAGAGAGCATCGTTGTGCAGCCATTCCCCCATTTCCCTCATGGAAAGGCACTTTGCAATCTCGCACAAGACTGCATCTTTTCTCTCTTCCTCTTCTCTCTCTCTCACCAGCTTTTCAGTGTAGAAAAATACATTCCCATGCTTAGGTACTCAAAGTGTTTGCCGTGTTTTGCAGGCCGGGATGCTCTTCTCGGTCCAAAACTGCGAACTGACCGCTCTGGGTATTGGCATGTAAATCAGTGTGCTGACCTCGCGGGGAACCCGTCCAAGCTGCAGGCTGTGTCCTGAGTTTCAGGATGTCGGCAGTTTGAAACCCTGGGCTATGCTCTGCATGTCAATGACGGAAACCACTTCAAATTCACGGTAGCATCCAAAACGGTACCAGGAGCAGGGCTGACATAGCAGGACTGCCCTATCAAAAGTTGTTTTCTACTTTTTTCCTGTAGCGGCAATCTGGCATTTAAAGTTAATGCTCCATTTTGTTTTTTTTTCCTTTTGTGTAGATATAACAGTTTAAGCATCTATGCTAAAGGTGCAAAGATGAGACATTTCTGTGTATGTCATTTAAATTAATTGTCGCGTACTTGAAACGGCGTCACAAGGACCCACCATGCTGAGTGGGATTTTGAGAAGCCATCTAGTCTGCTATGTTTCCTTAAGACAAGATTAACTGTAGCATCCACGATAGTTCGGACAAATACCTGTTATTCAGGACTTGCAGTCTGTCAAGGCTTCAACACTGTTGGATTTTTAGTAAACACTCCACGCCCTGGTTGCCACTCAAGCGTAAGATGCTTGAGGTATCGCTGTGTTCTTCTGAAACACCAGTCTGTTGCTCAATAGCACTCAAAAAGGCATTGGGGGAAAGTGTGAACGAAACAGGAGAAGTGATTTGTATCCCTGTATAAATCCATGGTTTATCTGTTCTCAGGCATTTCAGTTCCGGTTTCCCTATCTCAGAAAACTATAGGAGAACCAGAAAAGTTAGAGGAAGAGGTGGCACAGATGATTGCAGGCAAGGAGTGTTTTCCGTTCTGTTAAATGCACGAGGACTTGTCAGCCCAGAAGAGAGCAGGAGCTGAAGAAGTATCTGGTGGCACTGAGGAGGTGCACAGAGATCCCTGGCTCGGAGGAAGGGCTGTCAGATGAAGCAAGCAGGCGGCAGGGAAAAAGCCCAAAGCCATTTGCATCTCGCGGCCCCGCGTGGAGTCGAGGCGTGGGGCTGCAGTCGTGTGAGCTCGCAGGAGGAAAAGGCCTTTATGGACCCCGGCCCTCGTCGCTTCTGGCTTAGGAAGGGTCTGGACCCGAGCTTGGAAATGCACCGCTGTCGCCATGCCCTGTTCTTGCGCTCTTGCTGAAGTGTCTGCTGTTGACCACCCTCAGAGAGGGGATGCTGGGCTCACAAGACTTTTTCTGGTGACTTATTGTGGTTGTTCTTACACCCTGTCTGTTCTTATGATTAGAAACCTCTTCCTATCCACGTTAATTATTCCATGCAGAAATTTTGCCTGCTTGTGTGTTCATGTATGCGGAGAACCAATTGTCTCTTCTATAAAACCTTTACCTGTATTTGTAGGTGATTATGGCCCATCTCGTCAGCTGCTGTTTAAGCTCCTGCTTGTTCAGTCTGTGCCCCAAAAAACCCAGTGCTGGACTCAGTGCTCTGCCCTGAGCTCTTTCTAAATATTTTCGTAGCAAGACCTTGATATATTCTGCCTGAGGCTTATACAATTTTACTTAATATTAAGACAAAACAGTCAATAATACTGATATAATATTCTCTTGGGCGGACAACTCAGTTTGTCCACATCCATTGACTTTCCATTTTCTTCACCCTCCTTTTCTTGTCCTCCTAATGTGCTGGCAATCCCCTCCTGTCTCTGCGCTGTCTAGAAATTTAGTCCGTTAACCAGTCTAACAGCGTGCCCGGCACGTTTCTGCGTTGCGTCCCCAGCATATTTTTGCATGTGGTGGTTTTATCTGATTGTCACTTGGAGGCCTCTGTAGCAGCTCCAAACGGTCACTTTGGGAATGAAACTCTTCCTGGTAGTAGTGAAAATTAATCTAATGAAGTTTCTCTGTGCAGTAGAGTTGAAAGTGATTTGGAACGGTTTCAGACAGACAAAAGGCGAATGTTTGCTGTGATGCCGAATGGGTGCGAGGCACGTGAGCAACGCTGTGATTGATGCTTGTCCTAAGGGAGGGCGTCCTCGCCCTGCCTCCTGGCAGATACTCCAAGATACTCCAGCTTAAGCGCAGGCATATTTGGTGGTTGGGGGGTGTAAACGATCCAAGGGTGAGATGAAAAGTCTCTGCAAAGTAGGTTAAGTGGCGTTTCAGGTAGTGCCTGGTAGTGTCCAGCGTGGCAGTGGTTACTCCGATACTCTTGTTTGTTTTCACAAACCAGCACCTCACAGTCTCTGAGCGGACGACTGCTGCGAGGAGACCGTAACCTCTTGATTTCAAAGGAGCCATCGTTTCGCTGGTGCCTCTGTGGTTAATGTAAGAAAGGTGTCTTGCCATAAACTTTTTTCCGAGGTATTCAGCAAGGTTGGAAAGGGGTCGGCCCAGGCAGGAAGCCCTTGTGTGCGCTATAAAGAAAATAGCAAGCAACAAAATGAAAGCATCAAAGGACCAACAGGATGCAGTCCCAGGAGTCCTCTCTGGCATGTTAGTCCGCCTTGAAAGTTAGCATTGAGTGAAGGGTGACCTTAAAACTCGCTTCATTCAAACAGACTGGGCTCAAGTTTAAAGTTCAAGGCATTTTGTTTTTTCACCTGTTTCCTACAGTTTTAAGAAACTTCTGAAGAATTAATGTGTAACTATATCTGGTCACTGAGCCAACGCAGAGAATTTTTCTCAAGGGAAAATAATGTTACTGTATGGAGCAAAAGAAATGGATACTTTCTGAGGTGGGAGAAAGAGTTTCAACAAAATAAAACCCAAACCCACTGCTACTGTGATCACAGACGGCCCTGAAGCCAGCGTAACACGCACGCTATTTCTTATTTTATTTTCAAAAGAAGCTGGTAGGATCCCGTAATTGTCTGAGTTATGGTGAAAGGATGTTTTTTGTTTGTTGAAGCTGCTGCTGCTTGGGAAGCGAGGTCCCATTTTGGGCACAGCCTGGGAGCAAAGAGCCTGGTTGCAGCAGTTCACCTTCATCTGCGAGCGCACGTTGACTGAGCCAGCAACTGGCCCCGTGGCCACCCATCCCTCTCTCACCGCGGCAGAGCTCTTGGACCTCGAGAGGGAAGACTGAAGCCCTGACCCGAAACTCCGTCGGTAGGCGAGGACAGGCGTGGAAACGGTGATGCAGCGCTACCACCGCTAATGCCAAGCAGCAACCTGGGCTGCTGCCCAGCGCCAGTTACAAGCCGCTTTTATTTTCACCCAACAGCATCTTCTACCTGCGTAACCCTGAAATACTTGGTTTTCTGATCTTTGCATCTCCTGTAATGAAGCAACTGGTAATTGATCCTGCGAGTGGTCTGGCATGTCACCTTTCGTAGCTAAAAGAAATAGTTTGAAGAGATGACACGGACGTTTCTCTCACATTTCCCCATGCCATTAAATTTTAATGATTCTGGCATGAATATTTCATGGAAGTACCTTCCGAATGGGTTTGTTTTGTCCTGGCAGCTAATACTCAGTAGAGAGTCTGGAGGGGTTTTGTTTGGTTTTTTGTGGTTTTTCTTTTCCTCTTAGGTGGTTTAGTGTAGGTAAGAAGTGTCAAACTGGATTAACTGAGAAAAGGCAACTTCTTGTTGGTGCTTCAGCGAAGGGATGCTGCCTGTAAGTCTTATCAGCTGCTTAGTGGAAGTCTGTGAAATGACCCTCAAATAAAACTCTGCTCTCTACTCTCCTGCCACAAGGTGGCTAAAAATGTTTTGAAAGCTCCCAACATGCGAGCGCTAGAAATGATGCCAGTACCTTTATCAGCCTTTCTGCAACGCAACACATGGCGCACACGAGACCAGATTTATTGCACGGAAAATGGTATACGTCTTGCTAATATGGAGCGATGTTCAGAAAACGTTTTTATGGGGGTTATTTCAATCACTCCTCCACCGGGTTTGTCTGGGCTTGGCTTTTTTTTTTTTTTTTTTTTAATAGAAGGAGAAGTCATTGCGCCCAGCCCGTCCCACGTGAGGGACAGGGCTGCTGTGGACCGCAGCAGCGGTGTGATGGGGAGCTCGGTGGCCGCCTGTCTGCGAAGCCACGGCTCTACCACTGCCTCAGCTTCGTGGCTCTACACAAACGGTGGCTGAAACTTAAGATTCCCACTCTGTCTCCGCTTACGCTGCCTGCTGAATAGCTTAATGCACTTACCCAAACCTGGGTTAGCAAGGCCCTTTGTTGTTGCATTTTGCAGGTCCTGCACTAGGATGACGGGTGCGTTTCTTTACATCAGTAACGTTTCTGAACAGCCGGCTGCTGCGCCCTCAGCAACGCGTACTTTGGTTTCACCAGTTTCAGGAGTGGTAACACTCTTCCCTGAAAACTTTTTGGAAGCTTATCTCCAGCTGTACAGTAGGGACAGAGCTTTTGTTTAATGGAAATGAAGCGTATCTTTTTCTTACAGATGCACCACTCACTATTGAGCTTTTTATGTGCGTTTTAGCTTTCCCTTTTTATTTTTTAACTTATTAACTCTGACAAGTAACCTCTTGGTTGTGAACAATTTAATTCACAATTCATTTTTCTGATTCAAAGTGAACACGAGTGCCCTAATCCCCTAATGGGAATTAATTGCATGTTTCAGTGCTTAACTCTGATCCTTTCTCAATCCCCACTGGGACAAGTTTCTTCCTGAAGGATCTGTGTTTGTTGTTCAAAACACAATCTGAAAGGTAATGATTTTTCTTATAAAAGGGAGTCAGACTGACTGAATATTAATGCTCTTTTTATTATGAGGGAATGAGCTGCGTCCAAAAAATACTCGTTTATGTCATGAAGGATAAATTAAGCTGAAGTATATCTGATAAAATATGGGGTGGGGAGGGAAATCAGCACAGTCTTTTTTCCTTAAGTGAAAGCAGTTTGCTGGTAAATAAGGGCACACACCGTTTTTGCTTGGAAAACTGTATTCTGTTACAGAGAAAAACTGCTTATTTCACCAAGGGGGAAATTGCTTTGCTACCGAGTATTTTAAATGACACTGCTCTTGGCCAGCAACGTACCCTTTTGGATAACCCACCTGCCCTAAGTTTACTAAAATAAGAGTAAATAGCAGCAAACAGATTAAGTTTCTACTTCTGGTCTGTTTTTAAAGATTTTGGGGGGGGGGTTAAAACTCAAAATGCATTGTTTAATGACCCCCTTTCCAAAAGGAGCTGCACGTGCTCCTCTGCTGCCGGGTGTCGGGCCCAGCCAAGAGGGCTGGGGGTGAGGCAGGTTCTGCCCAGGCAGCGACCGAGGGCAAGACGTGGGAAACCATCAGAGACTGCAAGAACCGCTTCTGCCCTACAGAAACGATGGGGGATAAACAGGACACAGCGTGAAAAATAACTCGGGAACTACGAAGGTACCTTTTTTCCCCCCCTACCTCTCAATAAAGCCAGCCTTTTGTCCCATTTAAACCAATTCTGAGTGCTTTATGCTCACGGATAAAACAAATGTTGAACAACATCAGTCAGGGTCTGTATTCAAGAGAGGGCTAGCATGGGTGCAGATTGGCTACTTGAGGCGGCTTAGCACTTTGGGGTATCCAGGGTAGAGGGGAGGGCTGAAATGCCGCATCCCTGCCTCCGAGGTAAATAAATAAATATTAACAACATTTGTACAGCTCCCTCGGACAGGAAGGGTGAAGGTGGTTGTGAAGACTGTGGCGTCTGGCCTTACCAGCTCTGTAAATGAGGTTTGCCACGGAAGAGTTACCGGCAGCACCGAGCAGGGCTGTTGCCCTTCCCCTCCCTGGAAGGTGCGGGACAGACGTGTCCTTTCCAACAGCACCCCCTCACTCGGGATGTGGCGGGCGGCTGCAGGCCACCCCACTTCTCTCCCCAGAGCCGCAGCTTGCTTTTCAGCGTTGGGTCAGTCGGCAAGCGGGACCTCGGCGCTGGGGTTACCGAAAATCCTTCAGCGTGACTGGAGGCCGGGTTAAACTTGCTCTGCTGCCGCGCCGGCGTGCCTCGAGCTTGTAAGGTCTGATGTTAAAGCTTTTTCATCCCTCTTCGTGACAGCCAGCGCCTCTGTTCGGCTTGGTGATGTCCCAGTTTGTACACAGCTTGCTGCAGCTACGAGCGTGGTGCTGCTTGCTTTTCTTTTCCCTTTATTGACTTTTTAAAAAAAAAAAAAAACCATCGAATGCATGCAGCTGGAGCACAACAGGACCAAAAATTTGAATGCATTAATTTGCTTTTGGATAATGAATGCCCCCGTGCTTGCTTTTACCATGAAACAAGAAGACACTCAAAAATTCCAAGCTGCCACCAGGCTCTTCTCTCACTGAATACAATGCTGTTTCTCAGCTACTGAGTGTGGCCACGGTGAAAGGAGAGCCTGAGCAGAAGAAAGAGGGAGGGAAGCAGGTGTTTCCCCTGGGCTCACAATATCGGGTGTCCCAGGTAGTGCCTGACCAGGTCCATCAAGTCAGGCTTTAAAAAAAAAAAAAACAAACCAAAAACAACCACCCCACCCCAACAAGGGAAAACAAGCTAACTGTGGCTTCACTCCTGCAAGAGTTAATAACCAGGCTTGACCTGGGCTACTTACACCATAAATACAGTGGAGCAGCGGAGGCAGGTGTCTGCATCGCTGAGCTGAACGATGGGGTTTTAGTTATTTTTTTTCTCTCCCCACCCCCTGCCAAGGTTGTGCTAAGTGGGAATGTGTTTGTTTCCATCACAGGGACAACTCTCTGGGTTGCTTTTGGGTTGTTACGGAGCATGACATCACACTTACAGCAGCACGGCTCCCGTAATGGTGAGAAGGAAAAAAATTGCTGTTTGGAGCCTTTCCTGAGACTCAGGCATGCGTTGGCTGATGTTGGGGATTCCTTAGAGAAACCATGGGATGTAATTTGATTACAGCAAAGAACAGCAAGGGTGACTCTCTCCTAGTGTCTGTTATTCATTGTTACCGGTTTTGACTGAAAAGTTTAGAGCTACTTTTAGTCTAATATTTAAACGAGGTGTAGGACTACGAGACCGCTTTTGCACGTGCTTGAACAGTCTTGCCTGTACGACATGTCTTGGCGTGGCTGCGGTTCTCCAGAGTGTTGGCCAAAGCAGCCGCGTGGGTAATGTACACCTTTGTGTTTCAGCTGCTTTTGCAGGTACGATGGCCCGTGTCTTCGTCTACGGCACGCTGAAGAAGGGCCAGCCCAACTACAAGCACATGATCAATACAGCCAAGGGGCTAGCAAAATTCCAAGGAAGGGGCCGCACGGTGGAGAAGTACCCGCTGGTGATTGCCGGAAAATACAACATTCCCTACATGCTGAACATCCCGGGGACAGGACACCACGTTGCCGGGGAGATTTACTCGGTTGACGACCAGATGCTGCAGTTCCTGGATGAGTTTGAAGGCTGCCCAGACATGTACCAGCGTACCCTGATGAGAATCGAGGTGGTGGAGTGGGAAGGGAAGGGCGGCGCGGGCGAGGCGCGGGCAGCTGCCGAGGGCGTCGTGGAGTGCTTCGTGTACAGCACGACAACGTACCCGCCCGAGTGGGTCGGCCTCCCCTACCATGACAGTTACGACTCCTCGGGGAAACATGGCCTCTCCTACGTCCTACGCGAAAGCCGGGATTAGAAACGGGAGATGACACAGCCCAGCTGAAGACGTAGTACTAAGCACGTGTCGATCGGTAACCTTTCCAGGAAAGCTGTAATACCTTTTTATTATAACACAGGTAACCTTCCCAACCCAGGAGCCTTGGCGCTAGCGTTGAAGTCTTGTAGGCCCAGAGGTGGGGACTCCTCCCCAGCTATTCGGTCTCCTCCTCGCCCCCGCTAACCTGCTGCGAGTAACGGGTTTTGCATTAGGCGTAAAATAACTGTATGTGTGCACTTCGGTTTTGGGGGCTAATTATTTTCTCAGTATCATGCCCCCCCCCCCCCCCCTTTGCCTTGGTGCATGACTGAGGTCAGTGAAAGGCAGAGGAACAGACTAATTTTTCTTTTTTTTTTTTTTCTTTTTACCTGAATTGACAAATTTTCTTGTGTAGTTCTCTAAGGTGGGTGGAATAATGATGATACTATTGCACTAACAGCTGAAACTGATTTAAAAAAATCACGTCTGCAAACAAAGTAAAGCACAACTCGCATTTAGTATTGACTTGGAAATGTGTTCAGTCGGTTACTGAATGTAAACAGGGAGAGATGACCATGTAGATACTATGTTCTTCAAAACAAATATGAAATTGCTGGAGAAACAGAGAAATTTTAAAGACTACTCTTACTCTGTATTGCAATGTTTTTCTGAACTGGAAAGGAGTATTTTTAAAACATGTTTAGTTTTATAAGGTACTGTGAAGAAATATTAAAAGAGTCTAAGAGAATTACATTTAAAAGTCACGGTTTTAATTTAGTATTCTAAGCGCTTTAGGTACCACTTCAGGTCACTGAGTGACTGTAGGGTTTGGGGGGGGCTGGGGGGCGGGGCTTGGGGACCAGGAAAAGCAAACCTGATTTCAGCTGCCCACCACACTACAGCGGATGCAGCTGTTGTGAGCACTTACTTACTATCAAGGTGACTTTTTGCCAAACACTTCAACACAGAACTTGCAACCAACCATGTGCAAACTGAATTTCCTATCGGGGGGGGGGGAGATTAAAAAAAAAAAAAAAAAACAGATGGAAAGAAGACTATTGTCCCCCCGACCCAACCAGCTGTGCTGGTTTCTGTACAGTCTGGGAAAATCGTGGCTTTCTGTTGTTACGCTCCTGTGCCTCCTATTTTCCTTCAACTGCAGCGTTTGGTAGATACAGATTGTACAGTATACAAAGCTGCCAAAGGGCTGTGAGCAGGGAGCGTACGCCATGCAGTGAGCCAAGTACGGTTAAATGTACTAAGGGTACCATTAAGAACAATATTGTACTTCTGCTTCACTGAGAGGGCCAGAGGAGGGCCGGGGTAGGGAATCAGTCCAGGGATCCAGGGTAAGGAATCGGCCTAAACTTTATCGGTGGTAGGCACTGCTGCATCTCATTTAGAAGGACAGACAGCAAGCTTGCATTGCTGCAGTAAGCAAACTAAGTGATTTTTAAGTAGAATACTTGTGTCTCTTTACAATACTTGTTTTTTGTTTAGGGCAACCTGCAGAAGCTGAACTGTGCTCCTCTTGGAAGGAGCAAGATGGCATTGAGGAGATTTGTAGGAAGATCTGCAGGGTGTCTGCCTCAGTTTCTCCAACTGCAAAACCATTAATTTTCCTGGAGGGCAGGTACTACCCAAACAAACAAACACTCTCCTTACTCATCTTGATGGGTTTTGTAAACTAATTAACAAAGCAGATCCTTGTACTACGTTACTCTGTCTTGGCTACGGGATTTAGCTGGCAGCTTCTCTGTAACGTGACAAATGCCTCTTCAGCCAGAAGTTGCAGGCAGAATCATGAACCTTTCTGGTTGAACATGTTTTCGTCCTTCACCTTCCAGTAAAGGGCCCAGGCGCCTCTCGCCAGACGGGTTTTTCTGGGAAGTAGCACAACTCTGCACATCCTAGGCAAGAAAATGAGAGCAGGCCCCCTCCTCTCTGGGGCAGCAGTCAAGGTGCAGCAGGAATGGTGACTTAGAGGTACGTAAAAAAACAAAAAAAACAAACAAACAAAAAAAAAAAAACCAGCTGTAGGAGGTGAAAGCAAAGGCAGGAGCAGCCCAGGGTCCGGGCCCAGCAGCAGAGCATAGGGACAGAGATGATGCTTGCAGCGTGCAGGGACGGTGGAGGTATCACTGCATCTAGTGAGCTGCTGCTGCCGACTTACGGAGCTAGATCAATTAACAGCAGAAAGAGCCTCTGTTAACCACACACTAACATTTTGAACCCAGTAAACTTCTGGTACCTACACCATCCTGTGGCATGGAGTTCCTGAGCGAGGAGGAAAAAAAAAAAATACATCTCCTGACCAAGTCACCAGCCCTTGCACTTCTGTTCAAGTCTCTTAAATCTTCCTCCTCTCCAGGCCCTCTCTGGTTTCCCGTACTGGATACACAGCTCTTCCAGCAGGATGTAGTCTCCTATTATGAACAGTCCTAGTTCTTTAGTAAGAGCCTCTGCACAACAAAAGCTGAGACGCTTGGTCTCCCTTTCCTGTAAGCGTTTAGGAGGAGGCTTGGCCTGACAGCAAGTGCCTCTAGCAATACCTTGGGGCCACTAAGGGGAGTCGAGGACAACGCCGGCCTCCTCCGGTAAAGACTTCTGGTCATCCGGTAATCAACAGAAGATAGGGGTGGGGGGGAAAGTTGAGTAGGGAGTCTGAATTAAAAAAGAACATTCACTTACAACTGCAAATGAAAATGCACAGGGAAAGTCTGCACTAGCAAAATAAAACGTCTAACCTGTAATTTACAACTAGTCTGTACAAAGGCTTCAAAATATTACAATAAATCTGATCAGAATTTAAGCCCTCAGCAGTACTTGGTCAGCACTTACACAGTGTGTAGGAAAACTTTTCCGTTAGCCACCGAGTGGTTCATTTTTCACTCTTACCAACCACTCTGTACAATCTGGCTGGGCCCTCTAACCAGCGATATTAACAGGGAGAAGATGAATGGGATTCGGGCTTTTGTTGTGTTTTCTTTTTTTTAAAAAAAAAGGCTTTTCCTGTTTTAAAGCAGAAATTGTATTTTATTGATTTTATTTGATCCTGAAAAATCAAAGAATTACAAAGATTATGTACAAGTATTTCTGGAAGTACAAATCTGGGATCTGTTGCCAAGGTTTAACATCTGTGTTTGCTGTCTTAACTGCTGATACAATAAATATGACTGTATAAAATCTTGGGCATAGGACTGTCCATGCTCTGTGCTGAATTGCCTTAATCTTACTTTACGGACGAACATAATAAAGGCTTAGCTAATTCAACAGTGTGGATGCAACCTTTCATTCCAGTTCCACCAGCAGATCTCCTTCTCCAACGGTATCACCAGCTTTGCAGTGCACAGCTTTCACCTACAGTACAGAAACAGAAATAATTTCAAATCTTCCTCAACAGTGTGGTTAAAGTAATGGTTTGGTTGACATTGCTTCTATAGACTATCACATCTGCATGCACAGGGTAAATGGCGATTATACAACACCATGACCGCCACGGGGATCACAGGCTCGTGTATGGTGGAAGGGCCTTGCGAAGCTGCCCGCCCGCCCGACCTCCAGCGCTCGGGGTCCGGCTGAGTATCGTTGAGGATGGAGAGTCCACAGCCTCTGGGCAGCCAGCTCCAGTGCTTGAGCAAATCGTGTCCGACACCATCAAGGTACTGATGGACTACCTACCATCTTGCTGGTTTTCTTATTACTTAGGTGTCAGATCGAGGCGGCACTTCTAAATATTAAAAAGCACGTTTCTTCCACCTGAGCAGGGGACAGCTGTCCATTTACTACTAAAATTTTAAATCTTTTAGACGGTAGGTTGACTCTTCAACACTTACACTTGGACATTTCAACGAAATATTCCGGTATCTCTTGCATTACAGATTTTAACTGATTTTGGGGACTGCAGCCATGAAGTGGGTTTCCCTCAGTCCCCAGACAGCTGAGCTAGAGTGAGTCAAATCTGAATTTGCATCCTTTAACATAACTGAACTTGGCAAAGGGCTACTGCAGTCAAATAAATGCAGCTACAGCTGTTGATGAGTGATACACGCACGTGCAGGTTCCTGAATTTTAAAACACAAACATCTTCTTATACTAGTCCTTCATTTCATTTCCTCTATAAAAGGCTGTAACACGTTCATTCCCTTTCGGCACACAGAGCTCCGGAGAATATTTGAAGCACGGTGTTAAGAGTTTGCTTGCACTATTAACTCAGAGCTCACACGGACGTGCCCCAATCTGTGATCAAAACCTTGTGCAGCACTTAGCTCTGTTTAGTCCTCCAGCTGTTACCTCGGGCTCCTAAAGGAAACCTGCAGCATGCCCGAAATACCAGGCTACTAGGGCTATAGCCCAGGTCCTCCGTTTGATAGCCCGAGGCCACGTGTGCTGTAAGAGTATCTCTGGCTCTGTAGCACGGGCCTATTCACAGCGCTGCTCGAGAAATGAAGCTGGACACCGTACACGGGCAAAGGCACCGCGAGACGTACTAAAAAGGGCTTTATTTCTACAGCAACAGCTAGGCAGCCTACCCCACTGCCGAGTCACAATCTTCCCAGAGATGAGAGCCGTGTGAAAATATTCTACCTCTTCTCTTCTTCTACAAAGCCAAGGTTCAGCAAACACTAGCTGACTAGTGTTTCAAACCGCTCCCCCCATCACTTGCGACACGCAGCGGGGCCAGCTCCCCGTTCTGACCCACACGCAGCTGTCCCATAGGAGACGGGAGGCACCTCAGTTCCTCCCCATCTTTTCCCTCATTTTTAAACCACCTGCAGCTGGAGTAAACTCAAAAGTAGATAAAAACAAGCTGCTTTTCTCACAATTACAAACAGGAAGATGGGGTTGGATGCAGAAAAGGAATTCAGCCGGGAATGAAAATGGGAACGTCTTCCGGCTGAAGGCAAACGAACTTGAGTTTTCAAAACACGGCTTCAAAGCATCAAAACGTGGACTAACAGCCGGTGCCAAACATCCCATTCCTGTGGAGGGGCCAAGCTGTTTTAGCACTCAGACCCATGACTTTGCGCTGCAGCACGGGATGAATTCTGTTTAGCAGCTTCATTTCTACACAGCCCAAAACTCTTTTGCTTTTCCAAATGCTTAAAATTCTAAAGAATCAAATAATTTGCTTACTATTAAAATGGAGACGCCAAGAGGGACATTACAAGGTGCACATCGGGCCCACTGAATGGCCTGTGCACCACTCAAATCCCACTTTGAAGGATAAGTAAGTCAAACGTGGGGTTTACGTGGCATCTGTAGATTACTGAGAGAAGTACAAGCAGGATTTTAAGGAACAGGCCCACGGGTTGCAGCACACCTTGGCGGGAAAAGGAAGGTTAAAGTAAAAAATAAAGGAGGTGGGAGAGGGAATGGCATTTTAATTACAAGTACTCACTAGTTAAAAAGAGAGGATGCAAAGAGCAGCAAAAAGGGGTTAAACAAAAGAAGCAGATGAAAAACTGGGAAGCATTAATCAAGTGAGAAAATAAACTACATAGGAATTAATGCATGAAACAAAACAATAAAGTGGCAATGTTAGAGCAACAGGAGCGGGTACGTTCTCCCTCACTCTGCGATTTTTTTTCCTCGAGACCCAATTTTGCACTAGACGCACTGGAAGAGGCGAGCCCTGGGTCCCAGCCTCAGTGGCGATTTTAGTGCCGTGCCAAACAAGCCTTTCTTGTAAACACACAAACAGTCCTTGGCACGGAGACCCGTCTTGAGATCTCGGCGGATCTTGCCAGTGGCTGACCTCGGTCCCTGCCCTGGAGGGTCAGGCTCCTTGCTGCCTCCCTCCGGGCTACGGCATCTTGCATTGGGGTTTGTTTTCTTAGTTTTAATCGCGAAGTGGCCGTGGTGCCGGGCGCGGGGGGCGGGGGGGGGCGGGGGCTTGTCCCCAGGCAGCGAAGGACTAGGACAGGCGAGGAAATACGAGATAGAAGAGAATACATAATCCAGACCCAGACTCTGCCTCTCCCTTTGAAAAGGATGGATCAGGGGCCCGTGTCCAGGTGACGGTTTCAGGCTGTGAATTGTAAGCTGGCACAGGGACGCTCTGAGGCCCTGCCTTGGGGGCTGACAGTCCCCAAACCAGATGGGGTTTAAGGCATGCCCTTGTCATATAAGCTTAACCAGTTCCCCGCCCAGAGTGCTGGTTTTGGTACATCCCGCACTGCAGGAGAGTCCCAGCTCAGGGCCTGCAACGCTGATCCCTCAGAAGCAAGACAGCACAATGCACAGCCTTGCGAAGCTTAACGCATTTGCAGATCTAGGCTTCGTACTTAGCAGTCACAATAATAAAACAATGGCTTTTCTCATCTTCCTGCAAAAGCACTTTCTATGCCTTGCTCTGAGTGGTTTTTTGATGTCGAATTGTTTGCCATTAATGAATTAACTGGCAAAGAGGTCTCTCTACTTCAGTTGCTCTCTGGAAAGATGGAATTTGGAGGAGCAGTCTGCAACACCTTTCAATTCAGCTTGGCATTGTAACATCACAGAAAACAAATCATTTAGGAGACATAGTTATATGAATTTCTGAAGCCAGTAAAACTATTTCCTGCTGTGCTATCTAAGGCTTGGAACTACTTAACAGCATTCACAGCAGATGCAAATGTTAAAAATTAAAGACACCTCACTTCGAAAGACTTACAACAATCAGACTTAATTCCTTAACAACCAGAATCCTCCTTTTTTCCTTTTTAAATTCTATCCTATTTGACAAGTTGCATACGGTTTTAAGTGACCCAAGGTAGCTTACCTTGCCTGTTTTAGCAGCAATCATACTGTTCTGCATTTTCATTGCTTCAATTACACAAATCTCTTGACCTTCCGAAACCTGGTAAAATTAAAGCAGTACAAAATGAGGATAGAGGATTTTAAATGCTCTAAGTACATACGATTCTTCTGCTGTAAAGACTTTACAGAAGCAGAAGTCAAGTCAGCCAGCTACACGGTCACGACACAAACCACAATCACAAACTGCAGTTGCTTTTGACAAAACTGGCAGCAAAATAGGGAAAAAGGAAATCACCTACTTAAAACTATCACCCCAGACAAACCTGAAAGGCTCCTCTCCCATCCCATCCCATCCATTCCACTCCAACTTCTACAGTTCACATTTCACACCCACCACAGTTCGACATCAGTTAAATCCAGAGCAAAATTTACTTTGTGCAGTTCTGGCTGGGGAGCCTAATCCTGATGCAGAAGCCAAAAGTTTCTTGGCACGTGTCCGGGGGAGCACGGGCTGGAAGCTCCGGCAATACCCCGCAGGCTCACGCCGAGCAGAAAGTCACACCTCTGCACGTGGCAGCAGCTGGAGGGCGGCTGATGACTTCGGACTGACGGGAGGGAGCGCGCCTGCGAGGAACCACCACCTCTCCCACACAGGGGAGGCACCGTGGAGGCAAACCCCTCATTTTCACCCCAGCCGATAGCTCTTAAAAGGAACCATTGGAGTTTCCTCTTTCGGCTTGTTGGCACTCTGCAGAGGGGCACGCACCAGCTCAAGGTCACCAGTAACCCCCTGGGCTGCTCTGCTGGGCTCCCTGTGCCTCCCGGTCAGATCCTCCCTCCAACGCCTTGGACCACACTGCACAGAAGAAACAACCGCTGGAGGCTTCACGGTGGGCGGCGGGCGGGGGCTGCCTATGCATCAGGGGAAAAACACGGGATTCGGAATTTATCCCTCGCGTAACCCAGCGAACCAGCCAGCCATCCCATGAAGATGATGCACGCCAGAGAGGGAAGGGCGGCAGGCGCTACGGGCCAGCCCCTAGGACTGGTACGCCCCTCTGGGATGCCCGGCTTCGAGTCTTTTCGTTCGGCTCTTCTACAGATGTAGTCTGCCATTCACTCATCATCCCAGCAAATCTGGGATGCTTTCACTCTGATGTCAAAGTTTCATGAAAGAGGGTAATTTGAGACCTGCAGAGATCTGGTTTATGCCGTCGTTACAGGTGCCAGTGCCCTCAAACTGTGTTTGTTTATATACGTACATGTATACACACAGATGTATTTCTCTAAATGAAGTAAAATGAATCATACATACTTAAGGACAAGCGTGTACCACTCTGGAGGAATACACGGTCTAAGAGACAGGTGTGGAGTCAGAGATGAAATGCACATCGCATGAAATACATTCTGAAAATTTAAACAAAGCTTTTTTTCTAAAGCATGCACTAGCAGTGACTGAAAAGCATTGATGTCTGCCTATAGATTCTGAGCAAGAGAGAAGAAGAGACATTAGGTTCAAAAGGTGCTTACGCACCCTTTCTCCAACAGACTGCCAACAGCAATACGACTTTTGGGGGTAAATAAGGAAAGTGTTTCCTATGGGAAGATGGTGTACGAACCGGATACGGAGAATAACCAACACCCAACACTTCACCTGCAGAAATTCCATCCTGAGCTTCAGGCGAGCATTTAAGTCATTAGCAGCGTCAAATGCGGTGAATAGTATCGAAGACTTGTTCTTTGTCCCCAGTTATTTCCCCTCTATTCCCTTTCCCCGTCTTTTGTCTCCTTCCTTCCACACCTGCTGCTCTGCCTGTAGCCTCGTCCCAGCAGCTCTTTCCTCCCTTGCTTCTTTTCCTCCTCTTCTCCCTATCTCACTGCTCAGCTTTTCTTCCATCTGCTCTGAACTTTCCAGGTGTTTCTGAGGTTAAGAGGAAGCTATAAATATCTACTTCTGGTTGGGGGGGGAAGCAAGACTGTTTGTTGGAGGGGTTTTTTTTTATAGCATATTTCAGAAACAAATTTGCCCACCCTCTGGTGAAACTCAGCTATCAGAGCGCCAAGAACACGGGCCTCTAAGGGTTGCTGAAGGTTGAGATGCTACGGAGTGCAGATCTGAACTGAGCGGCCTCATTTCAAGGGCACAAGAAACTCTTCTCTTGAGCCCCGGTGCGATTCAGCTGTAACACGGCTTCCTCGCGTGGACGGCGTGCAAATGAACCAGTCAGCAATTATCTAAACAGAGTTCTGGAAATACATCTACTGGAAAAGTACAGAAGCGGTGTCTGGGAAGGAAGTAACTCCCCCCAACCCACAAAACATACGGACAAATTACCCAGTTAACATCCAGTCTTAGTAACTTGGAAGGAAGGAGGCGCTTGCCGCAGGTACCACCTGTGAAAACGCTGTGTCAGTACTTCTGACGATGTGCAATTTGTTGAAAATTACCTTGGTGAAAGTGTCACTTAAGCACAGAAGTTTAATTACTGTTCTTATGTTAAACCTTTACAGCTCCACTCATTGTGTTGCAAAGCGACAAATCCTAAAATTAGGCACTTGTATCTCTCTTTTTTTCAGTCTTTTGGGCATAGTCCAATTTCTTTCATTCCATAATTGCACATATCCTTTTGACTGTTATTTAGCCTGCAAATGAAAACCGCAGTGATGTGTACAAGTTCTTGCTTTCTAACTTATTTAAGGATTTATCGGGACCACTTTTAATGTTGCACTGGCTTCATATAATTTATTTCTTTCAGTGGATGGTAAACCAATGTAAACCAGCATCTTTACATTTCAATTTAGAGAGGCCTCAGTGATGACCCAAATCTGTCAAAACAGGCAAATAAAATCAAACAAAAAATCTGACTGACTGGAACCAAGTAAAATAAAAGGGCTCCTTTCCTTAAAAGAAATTAAATCAGGTATCTTTCTCACAAAGTTAAGCTACAGACAAATCTACCTTTACATTGCTTGGAATATTAAAATAAATGAGTGATTAACCTTTAGACCCGCAGTCTGTATTTTAGTAGTTTATTTCTGCATGGCGCAGTTCAAAGTGGCTGTTCAGTTTTGTTCTCCACAGAGCGAAAAGGAAAAAGAAAAAAAAAAAAACCAAACCAAAAACAGAAAGAGAGAGAGGAAAAGAAAGAAAAGAAGCAAAAAGATCTTTGAAGAGGAGGGTACCTAACATCTCAACGTTGCTAACAATTCTGATGTGAATTTGGGAACAGTCAATAGCACTGTTTGAGCAAGTCGGGGGCTGTGCGAGGGTTGTTATCTCCTCTGGCCAAAAGGTTACACGCAGGACAGGGAACTGTCTCCAGTCATTTCCCGAGCAAGCAACTCACGACCGGGGGTGGAAGCTGAAGTGGAGAAGCAGCAACCCCGAGCCGTTTTCATGGCACCTACCTACAGGAGGAGCGTAAAGACAAACTGCACTTACAGAAAGGTCTCTCTTGCACTCAGAAGCAGAAAAAAGACGGCGCACACCCGCGGGCACTGCTGCCACGGGATCTTTGTGAATACGGTACACTTTCCTCAGACTTTTGTGCGTCATCTGATGAAGACTTAATGATTGTGACAGGACGTCTTCAATGTTAGGCTTACAAAATGGTCACAAGCCCCACAAGTCTTTCTGATAAACCCAGTCGGCACTGATGTATTTCCCCGCTCTCTGTCTAATTGGTGTAAAGTTTGCAGATCTGAATCCCCTATCTTTTATCCAGCTTGCTGCGTCCTCTCCTTTGACGTGAGGTCAGGGTTCACATTCGCATCCGATTATCGAAGTGGCACTCATTAACCGGCAGCCTGCCTCGCACCAAAATGAGTTCGCTGGAAGGGGAACTCGGCCCATTTACTCAGCAGATTTTAGCATTTTAAGGAGGCCTGAATGTCACACAGTATTGCTACGTTTTGAGGAGTTTCAGACATCTCCAGCTGATGATTAATTGTGAGTGATGGGAAATAAAATCCAGTAAAGCCAGCTGCTTGCCATGGTCGGCAAAATTACTATAATGGATATAGGCTGCCAATTTTCCAGTTTTACTGGCAAGTCTTCCAAGTGTAATTAGGGGAAGTTATAAATGATATGGAAATCTATCAAGTCCCATTTATTTTCAGAGGACTCTTTCCCCTGAGACTTTTATCTTCAAGCTTATAGTTTGCTTTGTTGTGCTAATGATTTAAACCACTTCTTATTTCTGATTAAAGCCCCCAATATCCTTCCTAAGAAGTTAGATCCACTTTATTCAGAAGGATTTAAAGAAACAGAAACCTTTTTAAAGTTGCGTCTGTTAACTGCGCTGAAGTCTCGCTTCCTCTGTGGAGGCACAACAGAGCGTCCTCCATCTTAGGCACCTCGCTACCATCTGGACTTCTGCTTCCGACAAATTCTGAGGATACGGAAAGATCAGGGGGTAGGGGGAGGGAAAAGAGGGAATAAAAAAAAAATATAATAATTAAAAAAATCCACCATCAACAAAACCCCAACTTCACTCCAAAGCCTAAATCCTCCAAAAACAAAGATTGTAGGTGCTGCCTTAGACACTAGACATTTAGCACAGGGTGGTGTTGCTCGCTAATGTTGTTTGATTTGGAATAAAAGCATGAAAATTATGTGCAAAGGCCTAAAATTGGAGATGTAAAGGATGACTGCACAGTATTCCATTTCTCAATTTCATCCTTCAGAGCCACAAAATGGGGGTGATACAGTTACTGGATGAGATTTACAGTAACAGCTGTGGTCTTCCCACACAAGGGAGGACCTTCTAATGGGCTAAGGTCTGTTTTGAACAGACGGGGAGTAGCAAAACAAGGTTCCCTATTAAGGGTGTGCAGTAATATTCCTGATAAAGAAAATGAGTAGTGGTAGTCAGATTGCTTTAAAAGACCTAAATCTCCTGTCACTGTTTAAAAAAAAAAAAAAAAAACACAACAAAAAAAAACCAAAAACCACAAAAAACCAACAAAACCCAAACTATTTTAGAAAGTGCTAACTGCTAAATAAATGAAAGACACGTAAATCTAAGGGTTTGTTTTTTTCTTAATCTCCTCGCTACGAACTGTAAAGAATGCATAGGAACCAGTGCCAGGGGCATATGGCTTTCTCCTGTGCTGAACATTCATACAAAAGACAGGTTCATCAGTCATTGGAGTATCTGGATAAAAAATTAGCTCCTGATGGATGGTATTTAGAGCTTACCTGCTGCTAGTACATTACCAGAGAAACACAGGTTTTGAAACCCACATGACATTAGAAACTGCAGACCATGAAATACCCCACGTGCAAGCGCGCTCATAATGTACGCCAGGTTCTACAAAATAAGAAATAAGCTATTTAAAGCTTCTGCCTAAAATTGGGCCCGCTGCAAGGAACCCTGGGTCAGCCCTACACAGGCCAATTAATGCACAGCATCTGCTGTATAGAAGCCGTGCATGAAGCACTTCCGAATGATTTCAGCAATTAAAAGAAAACTGTTTCCTGCCTGTTCTGACAGCAACTGTTTCAATGCAAGACTGAGCACCAAATCATTGCGTGCAGCTGAAAAAATTAAAGTCTGTCTTTCTTTTTTCTTTGGGTTTTTTTTTTTGTTTTGTTTTGTTTTTAAATCTCGTGAAAAGGGGGTGGGAGGGATGAAGATTTCTTATGGAATAGGATCGTTCTTTTGTTGTCCGACATTCTGTGTTTTTCTGCCAAATTAGACAGAAGGCTCCGAGGGTTTACGGGGCCCTCTACAGTATCACCTTCTGGTGCACTGTGGCTCCCTAAAAAGATGGATCAATATCAACCCTGCTGATTTGCCTACAAAAGTGAAAATCCCTCAATTACATTTTTAAGACCGTTACATTTAGAACACAGGTGCTCCGACGCGTAACATTTTTAAGGCTCTTGCAGCTGAAGGGAAAAAAAAACAATGACAGCCCTAAGCAAAAAAGATCCTAGATTTGGTTAAAAGTGAAGTGAGAATTGGATTTTACTGATATCTCCTTTCTCAGCTTTGGGAAGACACCAGTAAATATTCCTCACAATTTCCACTATGCTGTGACTTGTGTCCCTACTGAGCCTTGTAAGTAAGAAGGGACAATGCAAGACGGTGCCATACGAAATCCAGTTACCCTCTCTTGCAGCCTTCTGCAAAATAATTACAAACATTCATCTTGTTTATGCTTGTGCAAAACCACCAAACAGTGAATTAAGTATGCATTCACTATCTATCTAAAACCCTTAGGAAGAAACTGGGATTTTTGTTTGTTTATTTGTTGTTTAAACTTAGTCCATGCTGGTATCATTCCCTTCTCAAGATTTTTTTTCTCTCTGACTTGTTGGCAATCTGGCAGCAAGCATCCAACAAGAAAACAAATCAAGAGGAATTGGATGAGCAGCAATTGAAATTCCTTGACATTGTCCATTACCATGTAAAATAATTAGTGCAGGTTTTCCCATCTCTCCAAATTAACTTTGAAACCGGAGCTACAGAGCTGCAAATACCATTAGCGGCAATTAATAGTACTTGACAAATCATTCTTAAACTTTTTTTGCCACACTTCTTTAACGAATGAACCCAAAGATAGCACATCCCCCAAATTTTGTGACCTCTGACTGACCAAAGGTCAGTGACGTCCCCCTGACAGCAATCAGCGCTGGTCATTGCACTCCCACTTATCCAAAACACACTTCCCCGACCGCTTCCGCGCTGGCAGCGCGCTGGGGAAGGGAGAGGCCGGCAGAGTGCTTCTGCGGGCCGCTCCTGGGCTACTCACCCAAGGCGAGGCTTAGTTGCCAGCACACCAATCTTTATCAGTCAACTTTGTTAGTGACGGCTGGAAAGTTGCTTATCATTTTGCACATCGATTAAAAAAAAAAAAAAAAAAGAAAAAAAAATCTAGGAATTCTTTTCAAAGGATGGTAGCACTTTTCCTCTAGGAGGAAACTCTAATAATATAGCCTATTTGCACCTCATTATCAGAATAGGATTTCATTCTTAATTACACCATACTCGAACACAAATCTTAGACTGTGCAATTGCATAAAGATATAGAAGAAAAATCTATCCCAGTCAAATATAAAAAATTACAGAAATATGTTATGAGCAATTACTATAGTTAAGGTTGTTTTTTTTTAATGTAACCACAATTATTACTTGGAGCCTCGTGTTATAAGAATGGTGAAATATTTGAATGCTTTTACTCTTGAAATTTCACAATTTGTTTTCATTGCCGTTTACCAATAGGGGTTTTTTTCCCCCCACAAAAATACACAGCAAAAAATTATTTAATCCACAAAATCATGAGAACTACATGAGGTTTGTGACCACGTTTGGTAAAGTTTGCAAACTCCCTTTAACTGAAAAATGCAGTTCATATTTGCTCTGGGATCGCTGAAGAACAGGAGGGAGGAAAGGAGATACAGGGAAAGAAAAAGGAAAAACAACAATAAAAGAACAAAAAAAAGGGTTCACACACAACAGAAAAATCTTATCTGAATTTAAGAATAACTTACTAAATTATTGATACCATATTCATCTAAATAAAATGTGAAACTATTACTTAAGCAAATACATTTTTACTGGTTTTCCTGGTTGTTATTTCTCTGTTATAAATTCCAACCAGTATAATTATAAGAAAGGAAAATCTGATTATTTTTTTTTTCTTAGATTTTGAGGTCTGAATGGCAAATAAGATTTAAAACAACACACAACTGGCTGAAAGCAACAGGTAACTTTATAACTCCCCCTTTTCTTTCACGAGAATGAACGATGTAGTGAGGAACAGAATTTAGGAAGCTCTTTTGTTTTGGTTTGTAGCAGTGAGGATTTCAGCAGTAGAGGTCAAGCAAAACCTATATTTTCCCATAGCAAGAACTTTCCAAGGCTTGTGAAATGGAAAATTATGGAGAAAGTTTTTGTTTTTTTTTTTTTTTTTTTTTAACTGTTCTTCTAAAGAATAACAAGAGAAATTGAAATAACATGCACGCAACTGAACTGGAAGAGGAATGCAGTTTAAAAAAACTGGAAAGCAGTTTAAAACATCTTCCTCAGATGTTTTTAAAACAAGGAATCACTGACAGTAATGTGTTTTCTAAGTTATACAACTACAGAAGCAGCCTTCAAGTTACCCAGTTTTGAAATTACTGAGATAATTAGCATGTACATTTAACAGCTGACATCTAGGTAGAAAAAAAATCATCCCACACAGTATCAATACCCATGGCTACACTAGCATCAGTTTGAAATCGTAAGAAATTTAGATATAGGTCCATTTAAAGGGTGGTTTGAACAGTGATAACTTCCAAAACCTGGGGTAATCCTGAATTGCTGGAAAGAAGAGAGGAAATTTAGAAACATAGGTCAAAATAATTTCCTGTCCTCTTTTTTTGGCCATAGTCCTACAAAGATTCAGTAACGCTGGGGTGTTTACCCAGAGGCGCTTTTCTTCTACATATTTATGGAGTGGGGGAATCATTGCAGTGATGTAGGCTACCAGCACTGGTGTTAGCTTATTGATCAATGCTTGTCTTAGTAATGCCACCTGTTCTGCCTAATTTAATTAAAAAAAGAAAAACAATCAACAGAAACATACAGCGAAAAGAAAAACATCTTTCCATTTCTGACAGAAAACTGAAAAAGCAAAAACTATATTCATAGGCGGAAATATGGCAGAGGCTGCAAGGCAGTCAGGACAGTTAAGATCTTTTTTTTGTTGCTGTGGACAGTCCAGGCTACCGAAGGCGGGATCAGTCGTGGGAGCACTTTGGGGGGCTTGCTTTAAACGGGGTACGACTACACTGCTTTACCTGTTTAACCGTTAGGACCTTGGGCTTTCCCTGCTCCTGCAATTTCAGTACATGGAATCCTACATGCGCAAAGATCAAGCCAAGCAACTCAAGACGAAGAAGAAGTATTTGCAAGTGCCTGCTTATTTCCCGCCCCCTAAGTAAAGCAGTGAATTTGTGCAGCTTTTGTAGCGTTCACGGTGCTGTAGTTGCAGTAGTTGTGGTGAGCCGTCTCCACACTCTGGCGTAAAAATGCTGCTGTGTCCTAGCTGCCTTGCGCTGCCATCGCTGTCAGCAGAAACAGAGAGGGGCCCTTGCCCCGGACCCTTTGAGCCCAGTGGTTTCTCTGGCCCTTGGCACCACGGGGAACCAAAAAGTAACTCTCCCAAAACCAAGTTTCATCCTAATGCACGCTCGTCATTAACAATCTACTTACAAAATAAACACGGAAACACCCTCACCCCCCAAAACAGGTATTTCCTATGTGACGTGACTGCTACCATGAGGAATGTAAGCTAAATTTAAATCTTGCTTTCCCTAAATAATATTAACCCTCTTCCCAGTCAGCCAGATTTCAAATTGTTTTGTTGTTTATGTTGCTTTCTGCTTCTGAGTGCCTTCACTGTGTTTCCAGGAATAACTGAGTGACTACTAATTACAGTCTTCTGATCACGCGAAGGAAAACAAAGTAAGTAGAAAATAACTAAAAAGCTAAAAAACCTGGCAACATCGCAAGTTGTGCTTCTCTCTAAATGACAAACAACACTTCCCCACTGTGTTACTAAAACCTATAGATCATCTTAGAGACAAAAGAAAATAAAATTTCTTGCATATGCAATATCTTTTGGCAAAAATAAATCGCAAACTGCTTATCAGACCGGCTGGATAGAGGATGCTCACACAATCTTCTATCGGACTTCATCAGACCAAAGTATTTTTCAGCAACAGCAGCCAAATGAGAACACTGTGCTTCAGGGAAAACAATGACACATCCAGCAGGGAAAACTAACGCAGAGATGAGCGTCGCCTTCTCGTCTGGCTAAGGACGCACAGAGAGGGACTAACAAACACCATATGCTTTACCTGACCGGGCATGATGCCCTATAGCTGAACCGCAGGCAATAAACACGAGTTTGCAAGCGCGGCCATTCAGACAAAGACGAGATGTCCCTCTCTAGGAGTTTCTTCACCATTTGTAAAGTTACACCTGAAGGAAGGGTACCGCAGCCCAGCTCCCCATGCTACCGACCGCTCGGAGAGCATCTCTCTGCGAGCGCGGCACTCTTGCAGGGACTGTGCTGCACTAACACTATTTAGCACAGATCACGGGTTAGGAGAAAAGAGTCTCGGAGTAGCTAATAACCAGACAAGACAGCTTTATTGCTAGCAGCAGCAACACCTGAGTGGAAGGATGGACAACTACCTCGCGCTCTCCCATTTTTCAGCTGTGCTGTTTTCACCCGCCATGCAAATTCGAGCTGCCAAATCCAGCTGCAAACACAGAATAGGAGCTACTTGAATTCCCATTTCTCCAGCGCGCTAAAGAAACCAGACTTTTCCCAAGCAGCGCAACAAAAAGAGCTGTATTTATCAGGGAGCTACAGTTCCCTGCCCATCATGCCTGGAACAGCTGTAGTGAGCGAGCTGGTTTCTGACGGACAGCCCAGACGTGTAATCTGAATCACACCATCCCACTGCTTATTCAGTGCCGGTAGCTGATGCTACCCTCATCTCGCTTGCTGGCTCGCCTTCCGCCCCCCCCCACACACACACATTTTGACACTAGTCCTGAAAAGGAAGGATTTAAGTTAAACCCTTTTCAATAACGCAAATGTGTTTTTGCAATTAAAGCCACACAATTAGCATTGACAAGCTCAGGTCAGCAGAACACAGATTATGCCGTTCAAATGCTCTGCCACTCAGTGCCTCCAGAAAAAAAAGCTGCAGGAGAGAAGAGAGTAACAAAAAAAAAAAATCTCCACACATTATTTAACAACTTGTGCTCTGACGCACTGCACTACTTGTGGATTTGTGGAGGGAGGTTCATTTATTTATTCGCTTCAAATCCCTTTGGCTCTGGCCTCCTTCTCCACTGGTTCTATTCCTTCAAGGCAAGAAGAACTATTCTTCAGGGCAAGAAGGCTGGTAACATTTAGCAGAATTAACTTCTCGCAAAAATCTCAAACAAATTAAAAACGGTTCAAAATCCTTGCCTTAAAAATGTTTCCTTTCGTCCTTCGCCAAAAAAGTATTTGCTTAACATCCCCCTCGCTCAGCCACTCTTACTGCCTAGAGACAGGAATCACAAATTTCTCTGTCTGTGCGATGACAACAGCGATTAATTTTAACTGAACACTGTTGATTTTAAAGGTATAAACAGTAATGTGCGTGCATGTATAGATCACAAAACCAGAAAGCTAAGTGTAAAAACTAAAGGAATTTTTCTCTTGCTAGTTTTTTACTCAGCTGTGCTTAAGTTCTGTCTTCTCAGAAATGTCTTTATTTCATTAATGTAAACATTTGCACCTACAGATCTTTAATATTAACATGACGACTGCCTTCTCTCTGTAAATAGTCAGAAATATCTATATATTCTAAAAACAAAAGCGGCATCATAGCAAAACGTCAGCGAACAAATCACCAGCACGATTGATGACCGTCACACAGTAAGTGCAGTGCTAATTTTGGACTCCAGATCTTGATACCACTTCTACATCATCTCTCAAGAAAATCTAGGTTTCACTGCCATGAATTAGGAACCCTGCGACTAAAGCTTTCTGTTTGTATCTAAGTGCCGCATACGTGTTTATGGCATCATTTAACTGACAACAGTACTTCAAAATTAATCTGCACAATCCGATTCAAATATTCCTGGTCTGCAGCACTCTACTGCTTTCAATGGTTATAAGAGATAAAGGCCCTGACCTTGGAAATAACATATGATACAATGTGGTAGAATTTCATATAAAGCTGAGTTCAAGCGAGTATTTATATGTAAGTCTAAAACGCCGTATTTACGTTCGTTTCCAGCACGACGTGAGGTAAGAGGCGCTGGAAATCCCCAGGACAGCAACGGCATGTTCTGTTGCCCTTCTGTATGTCAAGTTTATTCCTTCTGCGGGACAAAGGGATTCCCCTAAGAGACTGGGAACTCCCAGCATGGAATTCCCAATTCAAGAAATTCACGTGTCTTGCAAAATGCTAACACGGGAGACTAAAAAAAAGGGGCGGGGAGGGGTAACAAAGGTAAATATCTATCTTGCACCCCTTGTGTTTAGTAACGTTTTCACTGCTTCGGGGCAGAAAATCCACAATCCCCTCCTGCTAGCACTAACAGCATATATATATATACTTACGTGTATTTACATGCACTTACACATGCACAGAGGTTTTCTTTCCCCTGCCTAGGCATTTGTAATACAAAACCAAGCAATTTGTTCGAGTTTCGTCTGTGGACTTGTACCCAGCTGAAAATTTTCCTTTTAAAGCCAGTTTAATTTCAGTTGTGCTTCCTCATGAGTTTTTATAATTCAAATGAAAAGCAGCACACATCCTGCAGCCCCACTTTATTCTACAGGTGACGTTAAAAAGGAAAAAGAAAAAAAAAAAGTGACCTGTAGTTTCACTTGCAGCAAGGAGAAATTTGTGTGGAATCTATAATGAAAATGCAGATACACAGATCACATTTCTTACCGTGTCCCCAGGCTTGACAGAAACTGCCACCACTGCTCCAGGCATGGGAGATCTCAAAATGCTGGAGGTGTCCTCTGCTGCTTTCTCTGGCATGTACTTGCTCAGCTCTGCAGCAACCTTCGTCAGTATTTGTAATTTGTACTAAAGAATAGGAAGAGGAATGTTTTAGAAAACTGCACCTTGGTGAATTCCAGTCAAAAATCTGCACTATTTTATGGCATGTTTTTATATAATACATCTGTTATCTGCTCTTCACAGGAGTGTGTAAAAATCACTGTTTGAAATCTTTATTCAAAGTTTCATTTTTAGGATGTAGAAAGAAAAATACGCAACGCCAACCTGCAGCAATGAGCACATAAAAGGAAAGAATCAAGTACAGTAAAGAAATGTCAGCTACATTTAAAAACTGGGGGTAGAGAGGGAAGATACAAATTTAAAAACCAGAAATATCCTTATGCTGACTGCACGTTATCTTCAGAGGATAAGGAATATTCAGGGATTCGTTTCCAGCGCTGTGCTGAATTTGAGAACGACCTTTTGGGAAAGTCTGCCCGATTTTCAGTGACGTGATTGATTTTAAACATTATGTTTACTTTTTAAACATTCCTTTTTATCATGTATTTAATGTTTGACGTTAATAACTTGCTTAGATTTTGCGATTAAAACATACTAAACAATTTCAATTCCCTTTTTTTTCATGCCCAGGCAGAATGATGGAGCACTGTGGTTGTACTGAATATACTTTATCTGTAATAAAAACTGTTCAGCAGCTGTTCTGTACCTTGAGGAAAAAAAAAGAATGTTTTCTCTAGTGTGCTTTACAGCAATTAGAAATGGAAAAGAATACGACGACTCTCAAAGGTGCCTGAGAGCACCCCTTTGAACAAAAGCATCTATATGCGCGTACGCTCATTCCAGCTCCAGGCTTTCTGTTTTTACAAACTTGTAATCCCTTTGACAGACAGAGATAATTCATGGCACGTAAGACGGGTGGGTGGCCTTCCCGTTTGTCCCAGGGCACCCAAAAACGAGCGGGGAAAAGCCAGTAGATGGCAGCAGGTCTCTGCCTCAAACTCCGGCCTCGCCGCGGCCCGGGGGGCGGGGGGGGGGGGAAGACCAGCCCCACACTTAATAATTTAAACAAAGGTTTTCAGACTAAGCGTGGGCTGAACTGCATTTACAATTCAAATGTGTATTTTGCTGATGTAAAGTTCAACACCTTGCTTCCAGCAGTATGTTTTCCTCCGAAACAATTAGCTATTGTTTTATTAGCAATAAAACGTCTTTACTTTTACAGTTTTCCACGGACAGAAAAAATCCGATATCCTTATGGTGAAGGTAAAGGGGGACTCTACCTTCTGCTTCTGTAGAGACTAGAACAAGGCATTTTGAAATACAAGCAAAAGGTGATTAATTCTGCAATGACATCTTTAAAGAGCAGCTTTCAAAGCCAAATTAAAAATACATAACAGAGGATTATCATCCTCCACAAATGGCGTTCGGACACACAAGATTATGTGCAACGAACAGTGCGACCGTTCAGTTAGAAATACTTCCCCCTAATCAGAAATACAAGCAAATGGTTAAACGAACCAATCCCCCACCACCGCCCCAGCAAAGGCAATAAAATGCCACAAGGGTACTCCCTGAAGCTGTAAGTGGCACCCAAAGCTTTGAGAAGCCCTTCCCAAACATGTGCCTTGGTTACAACTGATGGGGCACAGGGAAAGCAGCACCATTTTGTCTGCAAAAAGCTGCTTTAAACCCCAAGCCTCCTGCAGGCATCATCACGACAATTAAGACTGTGGCACTCACGTTTTCCAACCCAAAATACAGCACAAGCAACTGCATTCAATGCGGTGTGCTCCTGGCAGTTTCTTTTTCTAAAAGTAAAGCGTGCGTATGCACGCTTGCACGTCTGCTGTAGGGAGAGGGGAGGTGATGCCTATAGGAGGTTTGATGACATAAGCTGCAAATAGAATTGCAGCAGTGTGACAAGTCAAATAATAACATCTTCTGCATGTTTCTTTACTCGAGTGTCTGTTTTGCAATCAAGACATACAAGTGTCTGCCAGTTTCTGAAGGATATGATCCTTAAGTGAAATTACTGTGCAAATAAAAGCTTTTTACTCCTATTAAAATTCATCTGAGTCATAAGTGGCAAGGAAGAAAAGCTTGCAGAGTGTATTCTGCTGTCAATCTAATAAACATTCTGTGCAGAGGGACTATTTATCAAAGATAAATTGTACTTAAAAGTCCTTCATTAAATCTATGGGGGGGAATATAATTACACCAAATTGCACAGTTTCAGTATCCATGGTTAGTGTCTTCTTTGTACTCAGACTTTGAAAATAAAATAAAAAAAGAAAAGAAAAAAAAGGAAGAACACAGAATAAGTTAGATTTGTGGGCTGTACTGTTGCCTCTTGCAAGAGATTATTTTGATATGATTTCAAAGGATTAGGTTTAGATGCCATTTATTTTTTTAAGGCACATGTAACACTTCCGAGCTGCCCAATTTCAAAATTTAAACTTGAAATGAAAGCTAGTCCTTCTGCATTCATCTCGGTTACGGTATTTCGCAGGGACTGACATACAGAATTCCCTATGCACTCCCCAACATGCTGCAGTGGGGGAAAAACCATGTTCCTCAGTATGCTGCACTTTAAAGCTCAGTTGCCCACACCAAGTTAAAATATCCCTACCAAACATTGTTTTTACTCTCTTTACAATTTTCATATCTTTTAGATTCCTTTCTCTGCAGGATTCCTGCTTTGCTTGGAGTGAGATGTAAGAGTCAGTGCACTCAAAGCTTTAAAATGCAGGTCTTTGTTATTGATGAGCTGTTCCTTTTCCTTTTGTATTTGTTTATTGTTCTTGAGTCTGTTTGGGGGATAAGCAAGTTACTGTAATCAAAAAAAGTAAAAAATAACAACAGTAAACTTCTGGGGAAAGGCCTTTTTTGGCACAGTTGGTTCACAAATGACCTTTCAGAATATAAAAAGACAAAGCCGCTAAGAAAGGTTCCTTCTTTAAGATTAACTTTGATGTATTTCTGCTGCTGGCTGGACCCCACTAAATACCTGCAAAAGTAACACTGTTTCTTATCTCTGGGGGATGAGCTGTGCAAAGGGGGGTGCGGGGGGGCTGTTCACCTATCCAAGGTGCAGCCCGCAGCTCAGCCACGGCCACGAGACTCTGGAAGACCACGTCAAATGACGCCTGCCAGGGCTGCTACAACAAAGACAAATAAGAACAGATCACATTCTTCCATTACATGATTAACAACTGCTGCCATGCCTTTGATTGAGGGAGGACAACGCCAAACATACGAAGCAGAAGTTTTGACATGCTACTAACGGAGGGCTTTCGGGTTTTCTTCCTTTATCCTCAGGAGGAGTAGGAGATGGGAGAAAGAAGGGGTGTAAATCGGGGAATTTTGGGTTATAAATAGAGACCAGAAGGTTTCCACTGGCCTAAACCAGAAGACACATCTGTTTGAGTCATAAATAGGTTGCGAGTGGACTCCCAGAGCAAGGAAACCTGCTAGCCATCAGATCTGCGCTGAGGAGTAGCTGTCACCAGCCACTGCTCCACTCCGTAGGGTTTCAGAGCCAATTCTGCCAGCCCAAGTCAAGTCAATAAAGAGGTGCCCAAAAGGAGCCGCGCAGCTTATGATGGCATAGAAAAGGGGTGGGTTTTTTTCCACAAGACTGCTGGGGTCCACAAACAGTTGACAAAAATTATAGTAGGGAAAAGTGGTGTTACTTAACAGTTTTCCAAGGGTATCCTGTCCTACCTCTCCCGCTACATGAATTGGATGTTTATGTAATGCAAAACTACCTCTTACACCCAAATCTCCGTGACAAAAAAGAAGAAAACAAAGAAGTGTAACGATAGCAGTGCAAAGGAGTAAGGGGGGGGGGGGGCAGAGAGAAAGGAAATACAGGGAAAATTATACCTTGGTTTTTGTGGGTGGTTTTTGTAGCTATATACCGTACTGACCCCGCCAAGTCAGCAGACAAGTAGTAGACCAGCTCCTACAAAAAAGGTGGCCAGGGCACATCTGACCCCCGTCTTTGCTTAAAACAATTTCGGTGGTTTGCACAGATACGGTTCCCTTGCTGTGTACAACAGAATAATGTAAACCTTCAGTAAAATGCTCAAAGCTCCACTCTGTTACACCCCACATTCGTTTATTAAGTATGATCTTCCCTGTACACCTGAAACTCATGTCCCCAGAAGCTGTAAATGTTCAAACTCCACTGGAGATTTTATAGAGCAATGTAACGTATCACTACCCATACGATACTTACGGTAGTGTTTCGACTGCTGACCAGATGTGGACTTTCAGTATGCTTTACCTAAACGTTCAACCACGTTTTTCAAACGTCTGTCATTCTTTGTGGTCAGAAGGGTGAAAATCTTGGGTAGCTCAGCTTTCAGCAGAAGAAACAGTCTACTGTGCGTCTTCATTATTTTTACTAACCTTACAGCCTCATTTTTGGAATTGGTGAAATTTAGCAACTGTGGTCACGTAATTTCCCGTCAACATTCTGAATCCGCATCCTGCCTCCAGTCACTGAACTGTTGTCACCTGCACTCTGACCGTCAGAGATTCACAAGCAGTATGTGATTCAGTATTCATTCAAAGCAATGCTAAGCAACGTTCCAGTGCTCAACACAATGACCACGCTGCCTTTTTTATTAACCGTTACACATTTTAACATCGTGACTGTACCCTTGCTTAGCTTTCCACCACAGCATCTAAAGAGGAGAACGATGTATGTATTACTCGAAGGTGTCAGGCACCACCTTCTTTCAGAGTCAAGGATTTCTTACCCCACAACAAGATAAATGACATTTTGCAAATCACAGAGGCTTTTTTTTTTTTCTTCCAAGCTCCGAGTTCTAGAGCTAATTTACTTCCACGGGGTGGTGGCGAGGACTGGCATTAAGACCTGCACGAAATACCAGCACTTTTAGTCTAACGGAGGAGCAAACACGCAAGGTGCTACGGAGACAGTTAAAAGGGGGGGGGACACAAAACAAAACCACAACAAAAAAGACAAAACGACAACAAAAAAAGACAAAGCAAAACGACAAAAAAAAAGACAAAACAACAAAAAAAGGACAAAGCAAAACCACAACAAAAAAAAAAGGACAAAGCAAAACCACAACAAAAAAAAAAAGGACAAAGCAAAACCACAACCAAAAAAAAGGACAAAACCACAACCAAAAAGGACAAAGCAAAACCACAACCAAAAAGCAAAACACCACCAAAACCCAACAAAACGGAGCAGCCCCCAGAATCACGGGCCTTCGGGAGCAGCCAAAGGGGAAGGAGAAGGAGAACAACGCGGGAAGCCTCACCACCACACAGCACTCACTCCGGCAGCAGAAACTTAGCGAGACCTGCAGTTCCGCCACCTTTCCCCCGCGCCATTCCTTGCGCCACACACCAAGCCACCCTCTGGAGAAACCACACACGGGTTAAGGCCACGCAGAACCGCATCCCCTCCACTTCGGGCCCGGGCGGAGCAGGCGGAACCGAGAAGCGGCAGGGAGTGGAAGGGCGGAGACGTGTCGGTCCCCCCCCGCCGGCCCCGCAAGGTGAGCGGGAACCCCCCGCCGCCGCCGCCGCCGCCGCCGCCGCGGAATGCCTTGACAACTCCATCAGCGCAGTCTCAAGGTAGCTGTCAATCAGGACGCATCATTTAATACAACAGCACACCAAGGATTTTCTCCCGCAACCCACATGACAGCGGACCTACAGCTCTATTTGTGTCAGCGCCCGGTTGCGTGTACCGCGCTGGTGTAATTAGGGAAGGTGCAACAGGCAGCGATATCCTTCAGATTTCCGTTTTGCCCGGCTGCCGCGTAAAGCGCGATCTTGCTGCACAGAGTCACGCTACAGGACAAAAGCGCTATTTTCTCCAGCCTCCGTGCTCAGACAGCACTTCATTTGCAGCTATCTATAATTAGATTAATGGTGTAGTGCCGTACAAAGCAGGCCCACTTCACATCAGATAGCACATGAATTAGGACAAACACTTATTTCAATTCCAGGCAGAGAAAGCAGTGACTGGGGTATTTAGCATACCCTTTATGGTGGAATGAGATGTTAATTGTGTACCATTACCTCTAAACTGCTTGCTTGTTGTATAAATCACTGTGCTAATTGATGCAGAGATAGAAACGTAGCCACAGGCAAGAAAGCAAGGGAATGAGAGCCGAAGACGGTGGATAAAGGATTATCGAGTAAAACCATATGGAGATGAGGTTCCTTTGAAACCTGCCCACAAGCAGTACTGCTATGAACTACAGGGGAAAAAGTGCTGCACTGATGCCCATGGGAAAAAAAGAAGAAAAAAAAAATATGTATTTTTTACATCATCGTTTCAGAACAGAATCGTTGTAGCAAATCCGAGCCAAGCAGAAAATTGCAGAATAAATGTGTGTAATGAACCTCAGCACACGCCTCCAAAAGACAAGTAGCAGGGCAGGCATGCCTTGGGAGCAGCCGCCACAGTGCCCAGATTTTGGGGGCCTGAGTTAGTAAGAGTTAGTAAGTAACACTTGAAAACTATCCAGAGCAGATGGTCCCCTGACCCAACTGCGGACTAGAAATGCGGACTCTTTAAACAGAAACTGTGTCTGTGCTATTAAAAAAAAAAAAAAAAAACCAAAAAAACAAAAAAAACCCCAAACAAACAAAAAACCAACCCCCAACCAACAACAACACAACCACCCAAACAAAAAAAACCCAAAACAAACACCCAACCCCCCCCCCTAAAAACTCCAAACCCTGAAAACCCCCACAAACCTCAACACATTCAAGTGGCTACTGATAAGTTCAATGTCCTAACAAGGAGGAAGAAGGGAAGCAGCCTCACACCCCTGTAGTAACAACTACTGGCCGGTGCCCATACAGAGACAAGAAAATCCCTGAAAATCCCTCTCCACGTGCTGTGGAAGCAGGAGAGGAGAATCAGAAGTAACGAGCAGCTGTGTCAGCACCAGGACGAACATAGCCTGCTTTCTCACCAACAGGTTTTGTAGTTGTCAATCATCTCCAAACCAGCATTATAGCCTCGGGAGCATTCGTAACTGCCCTGCCCCATGCAGATTCTCTCCCCTTTGGAGTCTGACCAAACCCTCTGCCCACACTCCCTACGACACAGAGCTGCAGCCTTCTCCTCTGGCTGGACACCTTTTATTCACGAAATCGATTGGATCATAATGCTTTTAGGACCCTTCCCCACTCTGATACATTTGGCTGAAGTCGATCAACTAAGTCAAAGCTACCGGGAAGCTGGCGGACAAGCACGCGACGGACATCCAGCATGCCTGCCTGAGCCTTGGTTTCTTGGCAGGGGTGACTAAAAATAGCATTACGAAAGGACAATGAGCTACAGTGCCATCTTGAGCGCCACATTCAAGGACAAGCCAACTGGGTGACACGCTCACCTTCGAGCTTTGCTTCTTCCCCTACAGACGCTGCAAATCTGTTTGGCATAACTATTCTACAGAAGAGTAGCTCTAGTATAGAAGCTGGAGCCAACACCACTGCACTCTAAATCATCTCCCCCGTACCCCCAAATTATTATAGAAACCTTTTTCTTAAGCTTCTTGTTCAGAAAACTTGGTTGAACTTGCACACAACTAAGCCTTGGCTTCATACTTTGATTGCTAACAAAATGCCAAGACAAAATGCTAGCAACTAAAATACTACTCTATTAGAAGAAAATACATCCCCCTCACTCACAACACAATACTTAAGAACAAATGCTGACTTTTAGCCACAAGCTCCAAGATCCTAGCATGGTGAAACATACTTCCAAAAAATACAAGGTATCTTCCCATTGGGTGTTGAGTGTTCAGTCTCCACTATTCAGCGCTTGATATTGCCTGAGCTTAAAAGGGCAAAGAGAATGCATTATACTTACTAGGTATCCCACTGTCCTAAGATTTATTAAAAAGAGCGAGATACGGCATTTTCCAACCTTGTTTTTCATTTTCATTTGGAACTACTTGTTTTTCTTACATATGGCGGCTAATTGTTACTTGGGGGGGGGGGGGGGGCCGATAAGGTGTTGCAGTAGCATTTCTTGACCTCAGCTCCCGAAGAAATATATATGTATATATTTCTTACGTGTGTGTGTCCATGTATATAAGGGAGGGCTTGGGGGTGGACAGTCACCCACTACAAACAAGCAGTACTGATGTACAAATTACTGCTTGCTGCAAAATCAAGTGAATAGCAGAAGAGAATCACATATGGGTTGATGAAGTGCTTCAATTGCTTTGAGAGGAACCTTTAAATTATTTCCACCACAATACACCAAACAGGAGTAAGCAGAGTGATGTTAAAGACAGCAGTCACTGTTTTGAAATGACGGTCCAGTTCAACTGTTTAGATTTTGGTCACCAGACATACACAGCCTGTGGATTATCCTCCTTTATCACTGAAGCTTACAACTTTAAGGCAACACTAGCTATAGCTGGCCAGCCAAAGGGGCCTATGAAATAGAAACAAATGGCAGTAGAAAAAAAACCTTGTGTTGACTACTTTGAAATAACACCTCCCAAGTGTGCGGCTAGTTGACATAAATGGAAATGCATTGAGGAAAAGAGCTGTGAAGCTGTGTAACAGTCCTGTTCCTAATCATTAATCACTTTTTTTAGACCATTTAAACTAGCCCATTAGAGCCTGCAGCAAAATGCCAACACTCCCATCACTTGCATGTCAGCAGTACTGGTGTTAACAGGAGAAAATATATGGTTTCTATGACTGTGCCCCAGTTCTACAGCATTTGCTACCTTTAATTGAAAAAGGCAGTTAAACACAAGGTAAATCATTCAGTTAGCTAAGCTGTTTAATAACACATAATTGATAATGTCAGTATGTTACAGTGACATAATGCATCACTTTCATCACTCTTATGCTTCAAATACGGTCAACTTATACTTCAAACATTTACTTTATATCTGCTATTTAATGAAAGAGCCAGGGAGAACCGCCTTGAGTACCACACGTGTGGAACATACGGACGACACACACCACTGCCTCAACTCATCTGCGGGTTGGTTAGAGACAGGTTACTGCCACACCACTTGCAACTTTGGGCAAATGGTTTAGTTACGTCATTAGCAACTTGCTTTTTGTCTCAAAACACCAGAAGCTCCTACTGGAACAGTAGATATTTCTCTGATAAAATCTCTTGCAAAAGAGCATGAAAAAATCTGCACAAGGAAAAGCAACTACTTGTTTTCTGACATGTGTCCCCATCCTGCAGGCTTTTGCCTAACTTTTCACATGCAACCAGGCCAACAGTAGCCATCAGTATAAGGCTAATCACATGCCTAGGTGTTTACAAAGTCATACCCCCTAAATATGGGATATGATCTTGGGCAGGAAAAAATATATCTTATCAGCTATGTACAGACAGTGTGGTTAAACATGACTAACCCCATTATACAATACAGTGGTTTTAACATGTATTAATTAAAAAAAAATATTATTTCCACAAGTATTTTAAATGGGCAAGAACATTTGACCTGTTTATTATATAACGATAAGAATGCAACCACTCACAAGAACCATGCAATTCTCGCTTCATCATGTAGCAGAGAACAAGCAGATGGTTGCAAAATGAGATGGGGGTTTTGCTTTTGTTTTTCGAAAAAATACCCCCCCACCCGCCAAAAAACCAAAACCAACCAAAAAAAAAAAACCAAACCACAAAACCCAACCAAAACAAACAAACAAACGTGCAATCAACTTTTAGTGACCAGTGTTACAGGATGCATGCAAGAAAAGAAGCTGATGGAGCAGACGCAGTGGTAGCAGGCAAGACTAAGTATGCTGCCACTTTGAACCTCCATTTCCTACATGTAACTATAATATTTGTTTGCCTTGAGATTTCAATTGTATCGTAGACAAAATGGCTAGGAAGGCTCGGTCATCTGAAAATAAAAATATGCTGCTTCCCAAGTAGCCGCTTGCCCTTCTCCTGTGCCTATAACTGGGAAGTACCTGCAGGTAGTGGTAATGATATCGCTACGACCAAGGCTTCCAACAGCTTCCAGACAGAAGTTGGGTTCAACTGTCCTGGAGTTCACTGTCCTAGGAGAAGAGTTAGCCCTATGTCCAACTAACAAAGGTTGCAATGAACTGCACTGGCCACAGTTACAACCAAGTTGCCTGTACGTCTTTCTAAGTTAACTTTCTCAGAGTAACGGATTCTCACAGCCATAAAGAGGCAAGCCCATTGATCACGAACTGCACAAGGCTCACAAAGAAGCTGCAGAGTTTGGTGTGACTAGAGACCTGGGTGATGTACATAAGGTAACGACTTACAAAAAGGGAAAAGCCAACAAAGACGTGTAAAACTATAATTGCAACTACATAGCAACCCAATGCCTGTAGGATACTTACTATTTTTCAGCCTTGTTCATTTTGGTTAACTACAAATTTGTTAGAGTTATTCAGTAAGTTCAGTAAGAAAGTACTTTTCGAAAAGTACTAACAGATTTGGGGCACAACACATCCCCCTCTAGAAAAAAAACCCAATTATTGAGTAGATTTGATTTACAGAAATGTCAAGCAAATGCTGCTTAATTTCTAAACACCAATGTTTTCCCCCCTCTGGGTGGCCATGGAATAATAAATGTTTGACTCCTCTTCCCTTCAAGCTCAGCACTACTTTTGGCACTCACTTAAATGGAAGAAAAAGCAGAGCACAGAGGCCTTTCATTCACTGTGAGGCTACTTACGACCATACAGAACATCTAGATAGGTCTTATTTTCCACTGACTGCAAAAATGGTTTTAGTCTGTATGTTTCACAGGGAGAAAATTGCAGAGCAAACTGCATTCTTTCACAGCTTACAAAGTTTTCTAATGGTTGGGCAAGCACTGGTTAGAGCCTGGTCTGTTAATTTGCCTTGGAGTGCTTCCAAATACTACTTGGTTAAGCCACAGCACCTTTCTGTTTTGTTTTGTACAGCAGGTAGCACAATGACACCTACAACTGGAGAAAAACTAGGAAGCCAAGACTTCTCTCTTTACAGAGATTTGATTCAGCTTACAAAGCTCTCTGGATTGAAATATGGATTTAGGATAGTTAAGATATGAAGCCCCTTGAACCTGGGCAAGTCCAGATGCATTTGTAAGGCTGTTGCAAACCCAAAATTCAAAGCACGAGTCTAGCTGGTCGTGAGGGGAAGCTGTGAGAAAAGAGTGACTACATGTGCGAGAACTCAAGCCATCTAAGATGGTGCAGCTTTACAGAAACTGTGCGATAATCTCTTCCATACGTCTTCCTGCCAGACACTGCTCTCACACCACGGCCATTACACAGCCTGGCAACTGGTTTAGGGGTTTTGGTAGCATTACTGTTCAGGTTTGCTGGCATTACTGTTCAGGATAGAGACAGAGAGGCTTTAAATCCTCTATCTGGTTTTGTCCTGGACTTGTTACTGTCAGTAGTCCCACTGATTTCAGCAAGTTCATGGTCTCACCCAAGATACTGAATTGAAAGTTCTCACTGAAGTAAGAACTGAGTTCTACACTGCACATTAATACGGACGTATCTGCCCGGAAAAAAACCTGTTTGTTTGAAAAATGAATCCCTCATCCTTACCATCTTCTTCAGGGTGAGGCTGGTGAAAAACTACTAAATAATACAGGGAAGTTGTGCTCTACTTTTTCATTCCTTAGTTTAAGGAAACCTAGTTTTTATTTCAGACGCAATAAAATTAACGAAAAAGACTGATGGTAAGGTTATGAAAAACCATAAAAACTCTATAAATTTTATGATATGTAATAAAACAGTTTTTAATTATGTTTCTTAATTATTCTGGACCCTAAATCATCACAAAAGTCTCAGCAATAGCGCCAGTATTATACCTGTTTCCTACCATTAAGTTGCCAGGGATCATTTCATGGCATTAGGATGGATATTATTAGGATTATTATTTTATAATTCAAACCTTACATGACAATCTTTGCTAGTATCTAAGGGCTACATCCAGTAAAAGACTTAGTGACACAAAGCAGGACACTTTGGCAGAACTGAAGCACCTAAACCCAAAATGGCCATACAAACCCTTGATCATCCGTCACTTTACGCTGAAGGTACTTATATTGCATCCTCCTCCCTGGTTCAAAATGCATGTTTAGAGTTCTGCTGCTGCACCTCCTCGGAACCAAGAGATACAGCTCCTTCCTTCTTCAAGCCAGAAGTCAGGAAAGCAGGGTCCAGTTCTGCTCCAGGGACCATTTCCCCATTTTTCTTTCAACTGGCATTGCATATCATACATAAAATATCGCAGAGCAGAGAGAAAAAACAAAATTTGAGATCAAATGGATAGTAAAAATTGAAAAAAAGAAAACTCTCAAAGACTAGCCTCTTATTTTCAGCTTTAAGCACTCATGTAGTCAAACGCATCCCTTATGTGTGCTGATGAATTGGAGCAGCTATTTCAAAAACGGGCTTACATTTATAAATATTTCACTCGCACACATACAAAGTTAATAATTGCCAAATACACATTAGACAATTTATGACTGAGCTGTCTCAGCCCAAAGCCGTAACACTCACACAAGAGGCTCAGGTAAGAAGTGAGTCCTGGGAGTCATTTACCAGTGAACAGCAACATTATTCAGTGGATTTGGGACTGGAGATGAAGTGATGAACACTACCGTATGCAATTAGGCTTGATAGGGCAGTAGAACGCAATCACCCAAACGAAGATCAGACCAGAGCACCTCAGTTAACAACTCGTAACCACCCCCCCCCCCCGCAAAGCTATTAGTGCATGAGCTTTGGCCACTACTTCATAATTGATTTAACCTCTGTCCTCAGGGCAATATTTTGAAGTTGTTGGTTAAAGTGATTTAGTATTTATTTTTTTAATTAGACTAAGTTTTTGTGAGGCATTCAGAGCACGGAGTATATTGATCTCTGTATATTCATCTATGCTCCTGACTCAGTTTTTGACATCACAATTAAAGGATCGCGTGAAACTGTTTCAGACAATCCTACTAAAAACAGTGGAGAAAGCAAGCTAGGAATATTTCTTTAAATGCAAATGAAACTCAAAGATAACGGACTTTCAATAAATATTTTATCAGTCCTACTCTTCACTTCACTGAACAATCATTTTTTTTGTGCCATGGGAAATATATTTGCAATTGCCATTATAGGATTTCTTTTAGAGATGCATTTTATACATCTGTTCTGTCTTATTATGTATCTAAACTACGTTTATTCGTCACAGCAGCATTTTTCCGAGTGTAATCCAACAGAATGATTGCTCAGACAACCTACAGTAGATCTGGACTATTACACTTGCAGCTACTACTGGTTTAGGCCCAAGAGCTATTCTCCAGGGTCACCAGGCTAATTTCTCTGCTGGTTTGAAAGGTGAAATGCAACTTGTAGTGCGCTTATTTTGACCACTAGAAAACTTGGGTCGTGTTTCTTTAACTATGGTTCCTTCCTTCAAAAAACCAAAACCACTATTCACAAGAAACCTGAACTCATTCTCAAGACTGCTGTTAATCATACAGTGAATTTCTCTACCCCAGGAGAAGACCAGGAGTGATCCACTGGCCACGAGGTGAAAATCAGTCAACTGTAAAGAGTATTAGCAGCAATAACACAGTAGGGTAACACAACCATAGTTACGTATCTATTTTCAACATGCCAGTTTATCACGCTTGGCATAAATAGCAACCTGAGTGAGTCTGTGTATCCATAATTATATAAAGCTGGTGTGGGAACAGGAAAAGAAACTAGGAACAACAAAGAATGCTGCTGAGAAATAAAAATTCCTGAGCGTTGCCATGTAGAGTAAAATGAAGACGAAGAGAAGGAAAGGGTTGTAAGACTGGAAATAACTAGTACTGACTTTATCCATCCCAATACTCTCACCACTCAGTACAATGTTAGGAAGAAACATGCAGGTTATCCCGATGTTTTAAAGCTTCCCAGTTTGTCTGTCAAATTTGCAGAAATAGAACCGAGACATTTCACAGCGGGGTAAGATCAGAGTTGAACAGATCAATCTTATAACATTATTTACGAGTAAAATTTTAAAGTGGGACACATCGCAAAAGAAAAATTTTTCTTTTCTTTTTTTTTTCTTTTTTACACAAGTGCAACCAACATGGCTGGCATGTGGCTGACAAAGCAATCCTGCTCTGGGTGCTAAAGGAGGACTTTCATCAGTAGATGAGTAAAACTGCAACACACGTGACCGAGCAGGGTAGATATATTGAAAGGACAATCAAGACGCAGCTCCATTCTTCAAAACGGACTCGGTAGTTTAAATATTTACAAACTGACTACAGGGTGCTCAAAGACGACTGCTCCTGCTGTGTAAGGCAGGGGCCCTTGCGCAGTCACGACTGGAGAAAGGGGACAAGGAAGGAACAAAATTGGTTTTGTGGCTTAAAGGCTAAGGAACTCAGCTGGTGAGAGGAGAAAACTGCCTTCTGGTCTCTGCTCCCAGAATGACCCGGCTGCCTAGTCTGACACAGGGAAACGGTTCTGAAAATGGGGACCAGAATCTGCTTTCCCAGCAGAAAGGCTTGAACACTAGGTTTCTCCCTCTGCCACCCTAAGACTTGGCTATTACAATACATTGCAGGGACAGAGCAGATTTTAATTCTGTCATGTGGAAAGCCAGCACAGAACCCCGACCTCCAGCCTTCTGGGCAAGCGCTCTCAGCAGCAAGGGGAGCTGCAAAAAGTGAGCATCTCTGCCTTCTGCTGCTATGAATTCTGATGAATGTGGCCACAGATGCTAGGCTTTGGGCTGAACTTAACACTGCCCACCCGTGCTAGATGTTTTCTGAAGACTATTCTCTCAGGAGACTTGAGATGAGTTTAAGTACTTTGTTTCAGCAGCACAGTGAGGATAAGTGAACATTTGATATCTAGTTCCCCAGGGCAGGGTTGCTGAGAAGATGGAGTTACCTTTAGTTAGACAGCTGTGAAACCCATTTTAGGTGTCCTGAGGACACTTAGAGGGTTACTGGATCTTAAGCTTCCTGCATCCCTTTCTTTGACTTGGACACTTAAATTGCAATTGAATTTTGCTGTAGGTGCCAAAATAGGCACCTGAGCCCCTCTGGACCTTTAAGCCCGATGCCTAAAGACATCGGAATATATGATACTGAGGTACTGTTGTCAAAAAAAAAAGTATATATAATCCTACTGATGCTTATGTCGATTTCTGTAGCGTTGATTAGTGATAATTATTCAACTACCTTCATTTCTCTATAGATTACTTTCTACAGACAAATTTCACTCAAGAGAAAATTGTATCCACCAGTTATAGTCACATGGCTCACATCCTCTGCCTCCTTTTCAAACACGGACAACTGGTCTTACTCCTCCGGCTCTTCTGACCTCACTACTGTTTCCAAAAGTGTTGAATTCTGGATAGCTGTTCAACTGGCTACAACTTGGTTGCAAGTTATTTGATCTTATCTTAAATATTTAAAATGAGACAGGGGTCACAGGGCACTGGCAGAATTCTCAGTGTCTCCTGCTATCTTTATATGATATGTGATAACCCATAACTTATTTTCTTATATACTAAGACTTCAAGATTAATTGTACATTCTATAAAAACAATGTCTGGGGTCTACAATCAATGACTAAACCTCGGTTGCATGGTTGCCTGTAATCCAAGAAGGGTTTCGCATTTCACAGTTTCATTGCTTTAGCTGCTGCTGTTTAACAACTTCACTGTAACACAGTTCGTTACCATTATAGGGGAAGAGGTGCAAGAGGAGTTGCGAGACTGTCTCCACGGCTTACTCGTGTTTGTGGTAGCTGTGCTTATTGCACTTGTCCTTCCTCACTACTCTTTCATAGAGCCAATAGGTTGAAAGATGATCAAGCAAAAAGGTATAATCAACACAACTCCCTTCTCCCATTCCTGATTATTTGCTTATTTTGGAAGATAAGGAGTTTTGACAGCAGAGTGCATTAGTCAGAATAATATTTGAAGCTTCAAAATCTGCTGACCTACAACATAACCAAGGACTTGGTTTGCTGCAGTCAGGGAAGACTATAGTTCCACTTACAGAGTGTCAGAGGATTTGGTACCAACTGGGATCCTACTTTAAGATCGATTACAGGCATTGGATTTCTCTTCTCCCTTTAATACAAAATAAAACCAAAATGTGTTTACTGCCATTATGGAGGGGTAACCTTGCTAAAGCTTGCAGCTGTAACTTGCCTCATGATATCATATTATTACATGACCTTCACTGTTTATATAGTCAATAGAACATAATTAAATGACTTCATAGAATCAAATTAATTTCTCCTATGCTGTATTCATTTTAAAACAGAATCAATATTATTTACCCTACCTGACAATAATGCCCCGTCCTTCACATAAGATTGATTCAATACCAGCAGGTAGTTATCAATGAATGCACTTTGCTGTGGTAAATGAACACAATCAATACCCAGAAATGTGAGTTTTCTGGCATATGGCTGAATCGTAACTGAAGTGAAGGCTGAGTTTTGTTCAGGTCTTTTCACTTCTTTTAGGTTTCATATAAGGTGAATCTGAATTTCATAGTCAGCTCCAGTACAGTAACCATCTGAAAAATTACCAGGCATCACCATTGCACATTGAACATTATTATCCTCTGACAAGGTTATGCCGCATGACATAGCAGACAGAAGGAAAACTCAAGAAAGAACTATCAGAGATTCTCAGCATTTCTTGAAAAACATGATTGTTTGAACTCTTAAGCATCACAGAAGTATCATATGAAAGACGACTCTGTATTGTGAAGGGCACATTGCATGAATTTCAATTTGTTCTGTTCAAAACAGAGTAAGAAAGGAAAGCTATAGTTCTTGGAAGGATATCCGAGGACATCATTTTTCATTTTAAAAAAAACGTATGAATGTAGTATCAGTTAATATAAGCTAAGAATCCTTTTAAGTTGTATTACATACATTGAAAACAAAACTAATGTCAACGAGATTCACACAACTTCCCTGTTAACTTCAAAACGAACTAAAAATAGGGACTTCGGGAAAGTCATTTCATTTATAGCAATTTTAAAATAAAACATGTGAAAAGGAGATTTCAGAAGTCGTTAACGATACGGGTGTCCATGACCACTGCCTTTCGGAGGGAGCTGGTCTTCTGGTTGCTCTTTCTCCCTTACAAAATGTGTCCTTGAATCCCCACAATCCTTCAGCTTTTTAATCCTTTTAAGGCAGTCCTCATTTTTTCCTAGAGCAACTTAACCTAGCTTGCACTGCTTCTGAAGCCATGCTGCACCAGTCATTTTCCCAGCTACCCAGGCACCGCTCCGTCTTTCTAGCAAGTTCTTCAGCTTTTACAGGTACTGAGCAATCCCATTTTTACTTTATAGAAAATTCTAGGAAGTACACTGAAGAAAAGCACTTCCATAGCACACTTGATCTCTTGTTTTACTACTGATTTAGTATTCAGATATTCTTTGTGTAAGAGCCAAGAAAACAAAAGCAGAATGCTTTAGAATAACATTGGCACATTTTTATATATTTACTGAAAGAGAGGTGAATGGCAATTTTAAATACAAACTGGCTTTACAGTTCACATCTTTTAGAAATCAACTACAACTTCACAGCTTTTTTATGCATGCCTTTTAAGACTGAAGCTGGCTTTCCTGGAAAAACTGAATTCATGAAAATCTAAAGTAGCTCCTTTCCTTAAAAAAAAAAAAATAAATCTGATCATATATAGCATCTATCATTGTTTTGATGTCTGCTTGCAAAAAATACGGCAAGCCAGCATGCGTCACCCATCTTTCCTCCCCGTTACCTATTTCATAAAAACATCCTTATGTCAACAATAATCTACCACAATTATTACAAAAATAGCACAAATGCTATATCTAGCTTTATAAAGATAAAACTGAATTGCAATTAACAGTCTACACTTAAAATTATTTCCCCTAAAATATTAAACCACAAGCAGAAGAGAAGCTTCCGTAATTTACATTTCAAGTGCCCATAATGACAAACAGTAATCAATACAACATACGTTCAATGCAGAAGAGCTACTGTAACTGCTGGAGTCCACAAAACTGAAGGTTTGCCAGTGGGGCAGTGAGGCAATTTAACACGTAGCAGTCAACAACAACCACCAAGGAATACTTTTTTCTTTTCTCTGCTGTTTTTTCTTTTTTGTGTCTATTCCTCCCAGCCTCATTTTCCCAATGTCTGACTATTTAATCTGAAATACCAGTTATTAACTGGCTTTATAATTCCACTAATTCATTTAACATTCACATCAACAAAGTTACATACAGGAGGAAAAAACAAACTAAGCTTCCCTATCACAGGCAGAACCTTACTACCCAAACACACAATCATCATCTGATTCGCTTATATTTACCTCAAACTGTTTGCTTTTTATCAACTAAGTTTAATCATTATAAACAATATTTATATATAAGCATATATAAGCATACACCGTGTATGTAGAAATTATATGTACATATTTACATATGTAGATATACATGTAAGAACTTAGTTCTGTTTTGACGCTTATAAAACCTTTTCTCTTACAGTTGTAAGAGTTCTTTCCTGTGCAAGAATGTATTTGGGGGGGAGTTAAATGGAGAGGGGTTTATTGTGATCAGCAACATGAAACATGGAACAAAACAAGGCTTTCTCTCATTCTCGTACATTTTGAAGGCATCCTAAGGGAAGTTTTGTTTTCCAGTTAAAGTATTAGATAATATGTCACCCATTAAAGAGAAACTCTGTTGGTAATGCTCCCGGTAAAGTCCAGGCTCTAACAGAAACTTCCTGCAACATCTCACCCAGCTTTATGGGTTCAGGTACTGTTGCCATTTTGGATGCTTTCAGGTGTCCCAGCTGGCTTCTGCACGCTGCCCTAGAAAACTACAGGGCACCTGTAGGTCCTGCATTACAGCTGCCGGCTCCCTATAGATTTCTTGGGTAAATTACACGCATGAAAATTAGATATCAAAGTTTGAACACAGGAACTTTGTCCCCTTTACCGTCCAAGCAAAGAAGCACACGGAAGAGAATCGCCCCTGGAAGTACCTGATTGTCTCCACTGACCGAGTAATCTCAGACTGCAATGTCTAAATTTTTGGCCGCTTCCATTAGGGCAGGTGAAAATCAGACTGCTGTGCTTTTCAGTTCTGGAAAATGCTGTCCCTGATTCAGGGAACATTAGCAAAAGAGACAGGAGACAGAAAAACACAACTACGCTTTCCTTTAAAAGGAAGCACAGCTACGTAGTTTTATCACAGTGGGATAATGGGAACAAACTCTTCACAGAAGGCCCTTCTGTGAAAAAAACAAAAATTAGGTGAGTTACCGTTTCATAAATTTGCTGGTGGATGGCTGGGAGCCAGTTTCATGGCTTTCCTCCGTGGCAGTTGAGTTTGCTTAAGACAAAATACAAAGAGCTTCCGAATTTCCTACAGGCAGTTTATCTAAAGGAAGACATTACTGGACCTGGAATGTGGAAAGGACCCCAGACCGTGAGGCCGGCAGATAAGGACTCATCCACAAGGTATACACCAAAGACTTTCGCATAGTCTTTGAGTAAGGAAGAGCTTGTGGGAGTGGGGCAGGAGCTTGGCAAAATACGAGCACACACGGTGAAGGAGAACAGGGCTGAAAGGGCCCGTGGTGACAAGGCGGCATAATTTTCCTCGAGCTTCTTGGTGGTCCTGCTCATCACCGCAGCGTATGTCCTCTCCCTTCAAACAGCTGCTCAAAGTGCGGAGGATTTGTCTGAGTGGCACGGTAGCATAAATACACAAGTGACCGTATATTACTTCCGATTCAAGCAATACATCATTTACTGCTCAACGTGGAATTCCAAAAAGGCAAGTTTAATCATTTTAATTTCCAGTTATTTTACCCACTTTACTAATTACCATTACAGCACTGATTAGTTTGTAATAGTTATTCATTAGCTGTAAGTTGAACAAGAGCTGATTTGAGGTAATTGCTTCCTTGACACATTCTGGGGACTAAAGTACTTCATAGTCATCAGATAATGACTGACAAAATGCACGGTCAATAGCAAAGACTCAAAGAATCGGTCGTGAAGCTCTAAAATATTCTCAGAATCATCTCTACTTTTCTGGTGTGGATTATTTGGTAAAACTGGCTTTCCTCCAGCCAGAGTAACCAAGAACGTTACTGTAGATCATATACTTCGGAATAGAAAAACAGTCTTTGAGACAGCTCAGTATTATGCCTTACGTACTTTGTCTTGGAGAAAGGCTGCATTTTGCCTACCCGAGGCCCTCCTTACAGGTCATTACAGTATCTTGTTTCAGGAGAACTGCTGTTTGTCCTTGCACTCAGCCTTCTCCTCCTTATCCCACTGATCCTCAGTGACAGAAACATCTTATTCATAGACAAAATCACAGGTAAGGAGAGTGTTTCTTGTTTCATTGGCTTGGAATTGTCGTGGCGGGAAATACAGGGTATGTCATGGGGAAGACAATGGAATTGGGGCCAGAGGACATGTCTCTGAAACATCCCCAGGCATCTCCCTCATCCCCTTCATCCCATTTACATGTTTAGTTTTCTCTTGCCATTTTGTTGGAGGCTGCATTTTGGATCTCATCTTGAGGAAGCATAGATCAAGCCCCATCATTCTTACTACCTACCATTTAACTGGAAAGCAAATGCAGGATACAAGAAGAGATACGCTCCTAGAGACAGGACATTGATTCCTTTTTCTGCTGAGCAGTAATTTGTTATCCATGGGATATTCTTTTACCCACTTGTGGAAACTCACAGAAATTTCTGACTTTGATATGGCCAAGTAAAGAGGCTGTGCAGCCCTCAGACTCATCCCAGTAAATCTCCAATTGGAGCAAGCTGCTCTAGTGGTTATGTCCCAGATCTTAAATACTAGATGTGATCTCAGGAAAATGTATTACTGGGGAGGAGTGAGTTAAACCCTGTTAAAAACCATCCAGGTTCATTCATCCAAGAGCACGGGCGAAGTGAAGGTACTTCCAGCAGAATTTCCTTGCTTTTATTGCTCAGCTCTCTTCAAAGTCCTGTCACTTACAGTTTTGGCTACAATGGGCTACAAATTGAAGACTGGAGCAATTCTGTTTCATGATCCTTACCTTAGAGACTGAATTGTTTCGTTTTCAGATCCAGACTGTGCCCCCAAAAATGGGAACTCACAGTGAGGGACAAGCATAAGGCTTAGAAGGATGGCAGCAACATAACACTACTCCCTCAAATGATTTGAAATGACTCAGAATTAAAAACAATGGAAGAAAACAAAACAGTAGCTTAGTTCATATGCCCAGAACTAGAAAACCTAAGATGTAATTATTTGGGAAACACCCAAGCCTTTTCCTTTAAGCCTTGAGTCATTTCTTTACTCGATGGAACACAAATACAAAACACAACCTTTAGCAGAAGCAAAACAATACAGAAATACCAAAATGGATATAGAACAGGTCAGAAGAACTTCAAACGGGAATGGATTTTGTTACAGCTAATCATGATACTGAGGACAGATCAAATGACCTCCCAAAATATCTTGTACTCTATGAAACTTTAACAATGCTTGAAAAAAAGTACGTGGTGGGGGAAGATGGAAGTGAAGAATTTATTTTAGATGCCTTTCTTAGCAGCTTCTATTTTTACATGATCTGATCTGTTGCCTTTGCTCATCCCCCAAAATAATACCGGCACCCCTCCTCCCCTGCCAAAGTCACCCCCCCAAGTTCCACAATGTGTTCCATTGATTTTTGAGACACATTGTCAACTACCTAATAATTTAACTGGTGGCACAGCTCTTTCGGTTGAAGCTTCAGTTTCCCAAACAAAAGCTAACCACCTGAGACCACAGAGGACAGGATATGAGCTACTTATAGCAACACTGGACCAGTGAACAAGAATAGCAGGAAAGCTGCTTATTTTATTTTTTTTTTTCTCCAGCAAAGGCCTTTGAAGTAAACTATTTATTAAACATTATAATACTCGAAACAAAAATCTTTGAAGGCAGGTTATCCTCCTCTGCACCATGTCCCGTTGTGAATGAATTGCTTCCTTTTCCTTTTCGGATTTTTTTCACTTGTGAAACTGACACTCAAATTGTTCTCTTAAGCTACTCTGGTGAGCCCTCGCCTTTGCCGAGAGGAATAATCCATCCATCAACAAAGGGATCATTAAAAATATTTATAACTCAAAGTACTTCAATATCACCGCACTGTAAGCAGCCACCCTGTTCATCAGGCAGTGTTATATAAATACAATAAATAAGTTCATTGTGCACAGAAAAATAGTATCAATTAATAAGTAATGATGCAGCCAGATCATTTGAAACAGAAACAAGCGGTCTAACAGCGAGACTTAATTTTTCACTTTTTTAATTAAAAAAAAGTAAATTCTCCCCACTAACACTGTTACTGATGCGTGCACATGGGTTTTCTTTGTTCTTCTGATTAAAACATTTGTCTCTCTCCCCCTGTTGTTGAAAGAACTCATTTTTCTCTATAGTATCACCAAGATCATTGGCAGTTTCAAAACCAGACTTAGAGAATTGCCTTTTCAAATACATGTATTTGAGCTACAGAGACAGAACTGTCACACATTATACTGCATTTGCATCTCTGAAAATCTGGCACTGATGTGCAGTGAAGAAGGGGATTGCTCTGAAACAATCACTCAGAACCATCTGAGCCTGAGAAATTCTCTGGCCAGAGCCTGGGAAATAATCAGAAGTGAACTGAAACTCCCACTGGGCCACCATGCATGCCTGCATAGTAAAGATGTCACTGGCAAGCTACAGACAAATTCATACTTAAAAAGGTCTTAATAATCCTCCATCGAGAGAAATAACTTGCTCCAAGTGAGAGACAGTGGAGAAACCTAAACTACCAATATCCTGTTTTCTGAAAGATGGGAGAATTTGCAACTTCCACTGATTTGCACGGAAGTAATAGTGACCTACCACCGCTGAAAATCTAACCACAAAAATACCACTCAGAGTTCCTCAGTATTTTCTTAACGAAGGAGCAGACCCAGCCTTTATTCACACAAAATAAGGCACCCTTCACCAAGTAGGCACATTTTCTCCATTTGTTCTGCCTTCTGCTTTCAGGTGCAACCTGGCACGCGTACAAATGATGATCAAGCACTAAGAATTCTGAATCATTTTCTTCCCCATCTCTGAAACATTTGTCTATCTGACAATATATTCCCATTATGTATCATATTTTTGCATTTCACCTTCCACAAACACCTATGAGCAATTTAAAAAACATGTATAAGGAGTTTTGATGGGGGTTTTTAATCAAAGCAAAGCTCTCCTTGCACACAAAAGTAGAGCTAGCCTCCAAAAAAAAATGCTTTCTACCTGACGTACGTCGCCACTAACTAGCCTTAATTCATCTGTGCTATGTATAAATCCAATAGATTTATACTAGTGAGCAAGGAACTCGCTCTGCATACCCACCAGGCTACTCTGAAATTTGGTAGACTTATTCGACTCCACGGTACTGACTTTTGATGAACAAAGAATCCATCCTTTAACCTTTTTTCTTGCTATTGGAGGGCATTAACATGCCTGTAGCCATGTTATTGCTTCTACCATAAGGACATAGTGTCAAGAAGCTGGATAAATGACACACACTTGTAAAATTTGTACCAGAGGCAATCACTGAAGTTCTGGAGAACCTGGAGGAGAAACTGGTGGGGAAAAACAGAGCGCAGGCTCACAATTTGCTGGAGATTTTACAGGCTTTCTACGGAACTGAAGTGCAGAGACAGCTCTGAAAATAAACTGTTATAATTGAAGAAAGATTCCTTGGGCATTCGTAATTCTGTTATTTATGAATCCTTATTCACATGCAAATTACTGGGAAAAGCAGCACATAAACTGGAGGGTGTGTCCTATTTTCCTCTGACTAATTGAGCTCACTCAAACAAGTTTTGAGTAGGGAACAAAAACTATAATGAACACAGCTCAATGGTGGACCAAGATAAAAATGTCCATACAGATCTCAGCTCGTAAAAGCATGTCAGTGTTTTAAGTGCTCTTTAAGTCACACTTTAAGCGCTTTCAAGGATAAGGACACACTGAATCATAGACTTTAGCACTTTCCTTCCTAAGGGCCTTAAATGTGTCAGCAGGCTCTGGTTCTACCAGCTCTAAGGTGTAGTTGATAGTCTAGAGCCACTTTTCTGAATGGACAACCTCAGTGGTTCCATTCCCAAGTCTCTTCAAGAGCCTAGTAAGTTATTCGGAGAAATTGCTGATTTATTTTGAGCTGTCTCAGGAACAGCCATAAGATTAAAACTCTTCAGTTCCTCTGTCAAATTGCTTTGCTTCAAAATACAGTAAGACTATGAGCCAAAGGGAGGAGGAGGTAGTTGTAGGCTCTTGCTTCCCCCAAACTCTTTCTATCTAAAGATTTTTCAGCGGTTTACCTTCACATCTCCAAGTAGAATTGGATCTCATTCATGAGTTCCCCTATAACATGCCCCATTTGTTCCAACTGTTTAAATCTGAGCCTAAATTTCAGAGTCAACTCACCCTCTGGCAAAACAGGCACAAAGCGAATACAGAACTTGCAGGGTAAAATAAAGAAATTAGTAGAAGATCTCCATGATTTCTCCAAGATCATTCAATTAAGTTTCACAACAGATTAATTAAATGTTGTATTTGCATAGCAGATTTTGATATATTTTTCATTTACAGTGCTGAACTAACTTTTAAAACTTTTTGTGTGTTTCATTTTTGTTATAGAGTAAATAAAAATGTTTTGGCTATTGCTTCAAAAAACACTTTTCCAGCCCATGTGTTGAGCTGCCAACAAGAGCTGCAGTTTACTTAGCTCATATGTTGTATTCCTCACCGCTGCACATTCTGCACTTCTTCAACACCACGAATAGTGGTATGTGCCCCCACGTGTTAAAACTTTACATCAAGTTTTGCTCGTCTTTCCAGCTTCTTTGTAATCCTCACTGAATCAGCTGCAAAGCCATTGCATGTTCAAAAACCGAGGTCTGGAACTGTGGTAGGGAGGAGGCAGGCATTCAGGGAAAATCAGAGGGCAAACTGGGGTCTGGGCAAAAAAAATTTGCAATTAATAAAGTAGCTAGCGGAAAGAAGTTACATTCGTACTTTTAGCTTTGTCGGTTAGATCAATTAGAGATACTCTCCTAGTAACGTAAGCAGAATGTGGGCCTTAATATGCATACACCTTTGCAAAATCCTTTCAAGTGTATGAAAAAGAGCTTTGAAATAAAGGCAAAACCAGCTCATTACATCATTTTCAGACACCATTTATATCAGCTAGTACCATCTCCAAGATTCATAATAGTGTGATTTTATTAATTCTCATAAAGCCTGATTTTGCATTCAGGCAGTCAACATGATTTTAAGTGCCAATATCTCAACCTGAAAGTCAGCAAAATATAAAATAACATCAGTAGAATATTAAAATCTCCCACTGAGATAAATAGAAATATGAAGGTTCAGACAGAGCCAAATAGATTAGTGTTCACTTCCTACTCATTATGTGCTTTCAGCTAGCACAGTACAGTTTTATAATTTGATGGAAAAAAATTACACTTTTTAGCTATTTTCCAGCCTAACTTTCTAAGGCTGCTCCTCCCTTTAAAAATGGCATAGTATTATTACCCATAAAATAAAACTATGTCTACACAACAAGCTCAGTTCAGTTATGTTCATGTTGCTGGGATATATATTCTTTTCTCAAAACAAGTCTTGGGAGAAACACCGAAACCCGGGGCGGGGGGGGGAGGCGGGGGGAGGGGAAATTGTTCTTTGACATCCTCCTTACTTCAGAACTTATTTGTAGTTCAGAATGGAGTCAAATGTCATATCAGCAATTAAACTTTGACTTCTACTAGAGCAATATTAATGTAGAGCGAGTCCCAGAGCAGCACTGCCCAGCCCGGCGCTTGGGGTTAGCTCCAGTGCTAAACAGCACGTTGCTGACCGACACAGGAAATCCCTCTCCTGTTCCTTGAGTTGAACTGAAGGGCTGGCATAAAGAAAATGTCCAAAGTATTAACAGCAACAAAAAATACAGGCTCGGAGCCAGATTTCAAAGGCATTTAGGTGCCTAACTTGCATTAATTTTAGTGGGACTAAGTTGCCTCTGAAAATCTGGCCTTCAGTCTTCACCCTTCTTAAGCCACTCCAGATCCTGTGGCTCTGTCAGGATGTAGAAGCAATTACATTTCACAACTTTGAATCCAACAATATATTTTGGAAATCATTCAAAGTACAGTGCTTTTTTAACACAAAGTTTCCTCGTCCAATAAAATACACTGGAATTTTATATACTTGGTATTTGCAGGTCTCACTCCTTTTTACTTAGATCGAGGCCAGAAGCTAGTAGTATGTTGAAACCGCTAACGTCCAAATAAACTCTGGTTTCTTCCTTTAGGTGGAAGAAGTGTTTAATGGATACCAATGCTTTGACAAATACTTTTTATAAAGAGTAAAATACACAATTTCAGCTTTACTGAACACTAATGTAATTGCTCCTGAACAAAACCATTGCCTAAAGAATGCTAATCCCAAAAGAAATAATGTAGGTGTTACAGTGCGCATAAAAAGAAGAAATTAGCGTCTGAGGTGTCCATTCCTATACAGATCCAAAATGAACTCAGCCAAACAAATACCAGCTAGGCTTGTAAAGGAATCCAGTGTAATGAAACACATTGAAAATGAGAAAACCAAATCCTCATTTTGATTCACAAGGCAGATGTGCATATACTTGAGCTAACAAAATCGGTCTGAGAATCTTTTAATAAAAATAAACACAGGTAGCTGTGATGTCTAAGCAGACGTAGCTGTAGTATCTGTTAATGCCAGGCCATTTCACGAGATGATGCTCACACTGCCCCGACAGATCATGCTACACCACCTCTTCAGAGCAGAAACTGCAAGCCCTCTCCTCACCTGTGCCCGTGCCCGGTTTGTCCCTTGCACTGGTTCCAGCTCCCCAACATCAAAGTACAGGGATGGAGCTTGTAAAAAGGCTTCAGACAAAACTTTATCCCCCTTCCCCGCTGAAGGTGCAGCAGGGAACAGGCGAAGAACTTGAATGCTGCCTTCACCCCCCACCCCCAGCATCATCAGTTAGTCTAATAAAAGATGCTGTTTTTCCCTGTGGAACTTGCCTCTCTAATTTATACCAGTCAGTTGTTTTCCTTTCAGCTTTTAATATCTAGTGGTATTATACACGGAAAACACGCTGAAACTATGTATATTAGCTCTTTAAACACTCCTTTTTGCCTGACGGAAAAGGGTCTGTGGGCTAGCACGTTAACCTCCTTCATGGTACAATGCATGTCGCCTCTCACAGGGAGAGAGCTGAAATCTTGTTGTCTCCCAAGCGCACACTACTTTCCCTCTGACCCTACGAGGCAGTATCCTTCCCTTCCCCAACGGAGTTTCTTCCTCGCTGGCCCCTCAGACCTCCTTGTAGCTGGCTCACACACTTCTGAAAAATCACTCCTTAAGAGAATAACCCACCTCCCTTTAAGCACCTGCTTGAGTAATTTCAGGAAATTATTTCCTGACTCAGGCTAATCCTTCCTGGCTAGTCATCTTCCCTTTCCTTCCCAACTCACTATTATCCTTTAATTGTTGATTTGATCCCTCATGTCCCAAGTCGCCAGGGCTCCTTCCCTACTCCTGGGCAGGACTGGTTCAGCAGGAATCCCTAAGATGGTTAACACCTGGTCAGCCCCATGTCAGTTTATGAGGAAACCTCATTTCAAGTAGAAACTGAAGGCAGTGCAAGGCTTAGAGATGACAAGGTCTTACTCTTCTTTTAATAAGGTAACCTAACAGTTATTCAGGGTTTTTACTCCTTTGCCCTGGTTTAAACTTAGACATGAAACCTGTTGGGGGGTGGAACTAAAAGAAAATGTAAAGTAGCTGCATTTTCTTCCATCTTTCTTCTGGAACTCAAACAAAACCACCAGCTGATGAATGGCCATTTGTAACACAGATGCTAATGCAATACTAAATGAGGCAAAAATCACCAATGCAGTTTGCAAGCCTCCCTGCAATGTACACTCATCAGGCAACACCAAGACCAGCACTAACCTAAACTGGCTTCGCATATGCAACCAATACATGTTTCACTATTAATTTAAATGTTCTTATCACACACAGTTGCGTTAATTAATGTAACAATGATCACATTCCCCCAACCTGTACCAAAAACATAAGCGGTCTTTAAAGCATATACTAGCAACACACAAAGGAAACACTTGAGATGCTTTCACAGATAATTTTACAACCTGTACCTGCAAGGTGAAGTACCTGTTACTGGCAGAACATATGGAGAGGCTGTCCAGCCTATTAAAAAGAACAGTTTAAGCCATCATTTGGCTCAATTCACAACATATTCCAGGAACCCCATAAACAAAGACAACATGTGCAATGTTAACTTTCTCTTTTATGCTGACAGCTTTTTTCTCCCATATAACGACCTTCCTGCACAGTGTGTGTTACCATAAAAAGAAACAGAGCCCAGTAAAATTAGAGGAACTGCTTAATATCAAAACGTTTTATCTGAGGAAGACACCACCGCCAGTGTAAATATAAAAAGCACAAGAATTAAAAAGTATTTGTTTTGCTGTCTCTTCTTTAAGTTTAGATTGTTCAAACAAACCTAGCTCGAGTTTTCAGTTACTCTGCACTAGACAGTCCTCCCAAAGGCTGAAACGGTACTCCAGAGAATGTGAACTTGGCTCCAGTTTCAGACAATTTTCATCTTCTTTTTTCAACAAAGAGAAAAGCATTTGAATGCTTTGTCTGTAGCCAAGAATTTGGATATGAAAGACACCCCAGTAAACAAGTCACCAAAATGGGCCACCACTACACAGACTGTAGTGCATGCTTGTTTTTAAAAAAAAACTTCTCTGGCCCAAAGGACACTGTTTTATTTTACAAGCAGAATGCTAATGTGAAATTTTAGTTAGAGATTATCTCTCTCATCTAAGTATAAAAGAAAAGCTACAGGCATTTTTGATAGACAGAGCCCAAGTTTGCTATTTTGTTTGTAAAAAGAAAAGTAAAAAGGAAGATAAAACAAGAACCTCACAGCTAGTCGGCTTGGTAAAATGCTGCATGAAACTGAATTACTTTTTTACAGTTTTATTTGAACTACTACAGACAGCCAACAACCCTTATTCATAGCATTTGTCTTCCTATCAGCATTCCCAGAATGAAAACCGAAACTTTAAAAACATCACTGCTTTGTAGCAAATGCACACTAGCTTCCATCATGGCAACTACCCCACCAAACTCAGGCAAGGCTAATCACAGTTCCCTGGGCTTATTATCTTTTTTGTCAGGGAGGCATTCAAAAGCACTATGGCTGCCTGGCAGCTAAGGCAGATATTGTCCTCGCCCAAAAGAGTTTTCATTTTAGCCTCGTACATTTGGTGAAAATACGTTTCTGAAAATTGGAGAACACGCCAGGCAAAAGCTCACACCAGCTCCAGTACAGAGCTTCTTGCTCCACAAAGTGGCATATATGAGAACTGAGCAATAGCTCGGCGATGCCAGGGAGGCTTTACTGAACGTGCCAGTAAAGTCTCCCTAAGCCGGCCAGAAACCCAAGGGAAGGAAATGAGAGTGATTATATACAGCTGAGCAAGCACAGTACAGAGACTCCTAAATCAGTGATATGGTGTTCGCTGCTGGTGTTCTGTGGTAGAAATGTTTACCATCTGTGTTACTCTCTCTTTGTTATGGACACTAATGGAGCCTTCAAACATAAAAGCATGGGGGTGGGGAACAAAAACACAATTAAGCCGAAGTACTTTAAAATCACTTTTAGCTGTATATTACATAAGGAAATCCTGACACTAAATGAAAAATGGATCAAACCCAAAACAGAGCAGTTTCAGGCTGAGCTCAGGAGGGCTGCACAGAGCTGCGTTACTCTGCCCTGGAGGTCTAGTTCGGAGCTGTCAGGCACAGACAAATCCTTTAGGTACTGAGAAGCAGCTCTAGTTTGGACACAAGCGAGCAAGGTATACTCCGATAGCTCCTCGGCCTTTCAGCCCCATCCTTACACCGAGCATGCCGGTGGCAGTTGAGTTTCCTGGGAAGCAGCTGCGTTTGCACAAAGCTTTTCTGCAGGGGAACTTCTCCGCTGCTCATCGCCTGCTGCTGAGAAGCCACGGTGGCCTGGAGGGTATGACAGTCTGTAGTGAAGCCAAAAACTAATATACGCCATTCAGTTTGCAGACGGTGCATAAAACCAAGCATCTGACTTGCTCATGCTAGACATCTTACACTGCCATACGTGAAAATAGGTGGAAATCTCAGCCTCCAGCCTGACTGCCATCTCAGATGTTTTTTTACTCTGCTCATCAAAATTTATGTAAGGGAAAGGAGTTCCAACGACCTAATATCTCCACTACAACCTCAAGCAGTTGCCTCACTATGTCTTCTCACAGTCCTTCCTCCCTCACTACCCAGAATGACACTGCCAGGCATCTATGATAACACCCTGCTTTCTTCAAGCCCAAGGAAGAGAGCTTGGCTCAGACTCCCCTGCTTCCACTCAACACAACTAGCTATCGGGGTGCCTGTTCTCCAGCCCCAGCACATGCAAATTCTTTGGCAGCCAGTGCCCAGTTTCAACCGAGTTGTCAGTGATTTGAGGCTAACTACCCAATTCGGCACACGCACACAGCGCAGCCTCACAACAGCATAAGATCGTCTGTCAGTGAGAATAAAGCTTTTTCAGATGAGGTGTTTCAGGTAAGTTGTTAATCTCTCATGTAACTGATGCCAGTTCAAATGTAATTCCAGCAGAACAGGAGTGGGCTTCATGAACCACAAACCAAGCCAGGAGGAAGAAAATCAGAAGTGGAATAGCAGTTTGGTTTCTCTGCAGCTGGAGGGGCCTCCCAGCAGTCTTACAATGCTGAAAGTAGTTTTGGAACCAACTGGTGCCACCTGCAACATGACCAAAACTGAAACACCACATGGGTTTGAAAAATGCTTCCAGAGCTGGCACAAAGTTGGAGAAGCTTTCCCAGAGCAGACAGACACCTGAAAATAATACAAGTGAATCAGTCTTGGGCTCAAAATTCCCCACAGCTAATGCATAGCCTCAGCAGATGAACCACTGAGGGTGGATCATTCAGTGATGTGCTTGTGAAAATTCCCTCCTGAATTCCAGGGGACTCGTGACTTTTGGTGCCTATGCCTCTCAGCAAGTGCTCTAGGATTAGTTAAAAGAAAAGGGAGAAGGGTAAAAGACACTGTTTGCCACAAGTAGAACTTCTTCTGGAGCACAGCAAAGAACAATGTAGGGAAACCTGTGCAGAAATGAGCCAGCGATCATAATCCTAATAATAAAGGAAAACTCCATAACTAAAAGAACAAAGAACAAACCACTGACCCTTCAGATCACGGAGGGAAATTAATCAGACAGCTTTGATACCATTTTCCTACTCCTTACCTTCTCACTGAACCCTCATGTTATTAAGGCTCGCACCTAAGATTCTCAAAGTCACACACTTTTTCTCCCTCTAATAATTTATCTGCGATCTCAAAGAAAAGTGGTGAACTTACACACATCTAGAAAACCCATGCATTTAACACTGACATGGTTATAAAGTGTTCACTGGGCAGGCAGATGGGGGAAGTCCTCTGTTTTGTACGCAGATTCCTTTTGCTTGACGCTTTGCCTCTGATACTCTGTTTCCTGTGTACCCTACGGATATTTCTATTAAAATCGTTGTTCCTTCACGACACTAATGGTAGACCGTTTGAGAGTTCAATTCATCTCTGGTGACAATCTCTTCTTAACCTTCTCTACAGCTTCCATCATTGCCTGCTAGATGGGTTTTGACAGTTTAAGAGGCATCAGCCTGCCAGAGCTCTCTACTCGTCTTCAAACCTCTACAACACCACGAATGCATTCTGCAACATGCCCATGGCTCTACCACAAGCGTCCAGCCTTTTTCGGATTAGAAACGGAGCTTCTGACCTCTCCTCAACTGGATACTTCTCAGTGCAGTCATACAAGCTCTGGTAAAGAATGATTATTCCCTTTTACACTCAGCATTACTGCAGACCTGGAACTGCTTGTCCTGATTTTCTCCATCTATATTAGTTCTGTGTCACTGCCCTGTAAAGCCTTCGGGGACACCCAAGAATTTGCAAAATCACTGAATACACTGTCAAGATGTGGAGTTCGTAGAGATACTCCAAAGCCAACTGGATGCAGACCTGATCAGCCTGCTCTGACTGACCCTGCTTTGAAGGGGCGGGGGTGTCGCTTCCAACCTCAAATATTTCACGACTACAAGAGTCTTCTCTGGCCTCTCTGAGAGCGTGAGTGTGTTTGTATGGTTACTTCACATGTAACATTGCATTTCTATTTGGCTATTTAAGATAAATTAGGAAACAGTAAAGTTCTGGGTTTTCATCTTGCCTGCAGCATGGTGAGAGACATTTTACGCGTGGAGAAACTCACTGCCTCTCTTGCATCTTGGGATGCTTCCTAAGTTCTCGAAAGTATCTTCTGCTTTACAGGAAACTTGAAGAACAGTTTGTGCCTTGTAAAAGCCACTACTTGATGCCATAAACAAGGGTATTTCCATTATCACGTACTCCTTTTCTAAGTCAATGTGTCAAAAACAGGCTGTGGGACAGATGCCTTTCAGAACGTAGCTGTGATCTTCGTGATGCAGTGTCCAGATCTGGCTTAGGTACAGCAACCACATTGGGTTGTTCTGCTTGCTGAGTATTTGTTAAATGTTAACAGTGGGCTTGGAACTTACGCAGCTAAGGGAGGGCTTCCCTGCAGCTCTTTTATAACTAAAAGATAAACCTAGGGAGAAAAAAAACAAAATAACACAAAACGCTCACAAAAAAACAAGGAACGCCTTAAGACTTGTAACAGAACACTAATGTAAGTATTTTAAAACTGAAACATCTTTGTTTTTCCTCATGTGAAGACTGACATCAAAGAAAGCAGTAAGTGAGAGTTGGTTCTGAGGGCATGTGAGGAGAAATCGCTCTGAAGCCGTGAGGAGGAGGCGGCAGCAGTGGAAACACAGGACACCACCACCGCTTTCCTACCCACAGGGCTTTTCGGCCTCGCTGGAATATTCCCGTGTCCTGCTCAGTGCTGCTGTGTCATATACGCTGAAGCTCTCTGGCACAGGGGCAGTTTGTTTTCACTGTCCTTACAATAGTGCGGGCCTTTCCTTTTCATCCGCGTTGCCCTGACCTCCCTTTTCTCCCTCCCTCCCCCCAATCTAACAATTATCATCGGATGCAGGAAGAACCTTGTTGTGGTTCTGCTGCTCATAACACAATTTGCTATGCGAATACTTCCTGTGCACCCTGCCAACGTGGCACCTCTCCAAGACATAGGACTGGTGTTTGGGAGATGGTCACACAAGCATGATACTTCCTACTACAACTGCTCTGCTCTGCTCACCTTCCTTCGCCTTACTGTGGGGCAAGGGCTATAAATATCAAATGGCATGAATGAAATGAAGATGGAGGCTGCCTGTTTGTACCAACATGAGTGTTTGCGGCACTGTGCGCTGCTGTCCTTCAGATAAACAGGGATGCACAAGACCTTCGTTAAAACATCGTGAACGTAATTTTCAATGTAATTTACGCAGAAGAGAATTAATGTGAAACTTTAGTTTTGTAAAAAGTGAAACAAACTGTCTGTTCCTGCATGGTAGGTTCCCCTGTTATTGGCATGGAGCCTTAAATGAACACTCGGAAAAATCTGCAGAGCTTCAAAATATCAGTTGAAGGCTAATGTAAGATTTTACATGCAACGAATAAACTGGACCCAGATACTGTAAGATACACAGTAGGGACAAAGGGGAGACTTTTGTCTTACAAGAGTCCCTGGTGTTCCCTGTCTGAAATACTTATATGTTAACTCCGGCAGCTGTATGACTTGGTGATGCACAGCAATTTTTCTATAGTTTATTCTTATCCTCATGCTTCTCCTAAATGCTACTTAGAGAAAAACACAGAAGTTAATGTCAGATTAATAGTAATACCTCTCTTCTCGACCCATGTATCTCCCTAGCAAAAAAACAACTATGCCTGAAAAAAACCTGACACAGGAAATGCACAAGAGAAGCAATCTTGAGAAAAGATGGAGAAGATAAATATGGCAGAAAAATCAAAGAAAGGATGACTAGAAAGAAGAAATGAAATACCAGGAAAAAAGGTTTGACATGGCATACGACAAAGTAATATAAGGCTTTGGTGATGAAGACAGGAGGACTGAACTTCAAGTATAAGGCAATAAATTCTATCAAAAGAGACAACACAGAAGCAGACTGTTTTAAAAACCACATGGTTGAACACATAGTTTGGAGTCCATGAAAGGCATCCAGAGAGAGGAACTGAAACCAGGTTGGTTTGCGACAAATGCACAGGCAAGGGTTTCAGTTGTGGGAACAAAAAAGCGTGGAAGGCAAGTAAAAGCCAACTGAGCGCATGATGATAGCACTTAAGAGCCCCACACCGGCTTCCTACCTGCTTCAAAGCACGGTGCAGTGGGTTAAGCCTGACCTCTGACATGGTCTGAGAGTTGGCCTTCCCCTCAGTGACAGTCCTAGCTGTAGAGGTATTTGAGCTCAGACAGCCAAAATGCAACGAAACCGAGAAGTCAAAAAACTAAGAGTTATTTCATCCGTTTGTGAATTTAACTACATATCCTACTGTTTACTCATCTTTTGTCACGTATTCCGGTGCTTTAACAATGGGAAAACAAAATTTACTAAGGCAATTTACAGGAATCTCTATCTGAACTTAGGATATAACCCACAATAATTACAAGTAGTGTGTGGCAATATTTTCACTATTTAGGAGAGGAAGTGAAAAATACCAAACACATCTAAAATTGCATTAGGGATTTGCGCAGACAGAAGGTAATTACACAAAGTGGATTTTGGCCAAGACTCTCAGAATATGAAACAATCTCAGAACCTTGTGGAAATTACCATGGGATCTTTAATGATAAGTGGGCTAAATCTTCATCTAAATTGTCCTAAAAAAGATGCCTTCTCTAACAGCACGTTGTCCCTTTGCTACATGGATTGACAGCACCATCGTACTCCAAAATTAGATGGCATGTCCAACACTACAGCACACAAGCACAAAAACAAAAACAAAAAAACCCCCCAAAATCCCAAAGCACAGTCATTTAAAAAATAGACCAGGAATAGACATCTCAAGTGTTTCACATGCACAAAATTACTTGCTTCCCCCTCTGTCCAATTTATTTCAGACTAGTAAAAGATCCCTTATTTTAGGTCAGTGCTATGACAATAGAAGTATGCCAACGTAACCTTCATTTTCTTAATTAGCATTTAACAAGAAGGTTGTCCTCCTCTAGAAATATTTCCTTCCATAAGGAAGAATAACCTTGAACACAAAACTAAGCCAAGGAGAGGAGAAAAATGAAACTGAAGCTCCCAATATATTTACATGCCTTTAAAATATATTTATTTATATACCCTTAAAATGTAAATAAGATAGATGTAAGTAAAAAATTACTTCATCTCCCAGAAGCAAGCACAGCACTGTATCTGTATTCATAACTACTCCGGGGAAAACCAACCACAAAGAAAGTCCCTCTTTTACACATGCTTCCTACCATGGACCGTGTGCTCATGTAACTCACTGTTTATCTAGTCTGGAAACAAAAATGCCACAAAAAAGCAATCACAAGGCAGATGGCTGGTTTCACTAATCTGACCCTCTTTCTTCCAAGCAAATCTAGTCTACAATAGCTATGCCCCAAATAATCCACCATTCCTATAATACTGAGATTTGCATATTTAGGTTAAAAATGCCCGGCATTGCTGGATTAAGATTTTTCCCCCAGTGAAACAACGCTTTGTCATAAATTCTACTCCACAGACCATGCCTATTCTTAAACCACGTGTCCACACACTGACAACCTGAGTGGAAGCACGCTCACAAAACATTCTTACCAATGCTCACCTCTACAGCTGAAATGCGTTTGGAAGTTTCCTTTTACTCTACTTAAACGCGACCGTAAAGAGTGACAAATGCAAAGATTCTCTTCTGTAGCCGCCCCCATGATAACAGATGACAAGATGCAGCACAAGCTTCATCTCTTGCTAATTAAACGAATCAATTAAGAGACTATTGTTGCAACTGTGTAACTGCTGTTCTATAGTGGCAATAACAACCCCACGGGGAGGTCTTTTACTACATTAAAATGCTGTCCTCCACAACTCCATTTGATATTATTAGAAACAGTTATTTGCGTCTTGCTGTCATATTAGTAGCAAAGGCAAATTATGGAAATATGCAGACCAGAATGGTCCCAGTATGAGATCAGGTTTGGTTTTCAGCCTCCAAGGGAACAATTGCTGAAATTCCAAAGTTCCCTAAAGTTCTTTAATGGAACTGATAAATCTATCAGCACAGCATCCATTTAGATTCTAGGTAAGGGTCACATATTTGCATACTTTCCTGCTAAGCTGATACAATTCAACTAGATAAATTATCATATTAAGTTTACCCTCCTGAGTTAAACTGATGGAGTTCAAAATTGTTTTCGATGGTTGTCATTAATCGCTGTTACATCCTAAATGCTCACTTTGAAATCTAATTGTGCTGGTGTGCCAAGGGTCACATTAATAGCATTTTTAATGTTAAATCTTTGTAAAACATGTTTATTTTACTGGTATTACTACTGAAGCCTAGAAGACTAATGAGAAGCAAAGTATACTTATTATCAATAAAAACTTCATTTAAAATTTACGTTCAGAGACTTAAATTAGCTTTACTAACTTCATCATGCCTTTGTTTCATTAAGGTTCCTGGTTAAGCTTTAAAGCCATATAAATTAATACCTCCTAAACAGTTCTTGGGTATATGCCAAAGTTGCAGCCATCAAAAAGCTGTTTAGAAACATGGGCTACACATATGTTTATTACTTGGCAGTAGGCATCATCTTCTAGAAGAAAACACTAGATCTTCACTATGAGGTAACAGTCTTGATACAGTTAAAAACAAACCCAACAATACTTCTTTGGCCAAACAAAGCAACTGATAATTATTTCAACATTGGTAAATCCTGGTCTACCGAAGGAAATCACTTGAGTTACCTTGGGGTAACCCGCCCACTTGTGTTCCAAGAAGTAACAGGCTAACCAACCAAGTTCTGTCCTCGTCCTTAAAGCATTACTGAGCTCAATAAGAAACTTGTCAAATGACGTATGGAAAATCAGAAATCCTTATTTTCCCATTTGCTTCTTTCAAAGGGACAAGGGGCATAATTTATTACAAGCAAAGACTACAGATAGCACACGCACTACAAAATCCACTGACAATCAGGGACGTTCATGGGAATTCTGACCTGTTTATGATGTTATCATATTTTTTTTTCTCTGCAAATTAAAACTTTAATTGAAAACAGAAGGAAAGGCCAAGATTAAAATTGAACAAAAAGCAAAACATTAGAATCTAAATGTAATAGCCCTCTTCCAGTCTGGTTTTGTAAGAAAGCGAGGCTTGCAATCCAGATTTCTGCCTCTCAATCCCCATCCCCACCTCATTCCATCTAATTATCCCATTTGCACCCACATACACTATTTTAACCTGCTGATCAATTTCAAGCAAATTTGAAGAAAAGGTAGGTAAGTCCAACTACCTGTAAGTATTGTAGGAACTATAACTACGTTTCCACAAATCTTCCGAAGAGCACTGGCTGTGTTGAAACGAGAGACCTCCAGCTGAGGGAAATCTGGCAGCAGCCAGTTGGCCAGCCAGCGTGTTCACACTGGCCATCCAACAAGCACGTATGCACCTTCAGGTTCACCCTGGCACCACCACCTCTCGCTCAAGAAGGTCTCAGGCAAAGACCACAAGAAGTTGTTCTGTGGGAACTTCTGGCACTTCTGGTTTCTTTTAAGTCACAGAAGCAAAATTCAGAAAGAACTCCAAGCGCTTTCTTATTTCTCTTTCCAAAGGAATCCTGAGGAAGATTGCCAAAATAATCAAAGTGATTTTAGGACATGGCTTTTGGGAACACCAGTATTTCTAAATCTCTCAGGTGCTTTTCAGTTTGCCACCAATGGACAGCTTTAATATATTCACTATACCTTCTGCTTTAAAACATACAAATATATAACAGAATTTCAATGAGAACGGCATATGTAGCTGTGTGACCGTACCTGACCATCCACATCACGTGAGCTAGAACAATTCTCACTCCCAAGTCCTAATGATGGGCCAAAGTATCACTACTTTCACAGGTGAAATCCTTGTTGCATGAATTATCCACTTTCAGCAGAATACTGCAGCAGCTTGTAGCCAGTCTCAGGATTCTCACCGATCATGTTCAAAAGGGACTTGCAGAAGTTAATGCTTCCATAAGCAACTGCACATTTTTCCTAGTGACACCTTCTGCACTACTGAAATGCCACTGACGACAGCTCTACTACTAGAAACACTGTGGTTCACAGTGTCTCTGAAACTGGGTGAAAAGAAAAAAATCTATACAACAGTAGAATTCCCTCTAGATCAGCAGGGGCCCTAATCTTAAGGCTTGTGAAAAGGAAGAGTAAAAAAAACCATTTTTTAAAAAGACATTAGCTTGAAAATAAACATGCACTGAACTATATTTATTTTCTTGTGGTTAATACTCTACATATTCCAATAAATACCACCTTTGTAACCTCTGCAGGCTTTCAACCAGTGTTTGAAAGCCTGCACAAATCTTCAGTATCTAGTTTCAGAAGTGTCACATATAGAAAGAAAAGCAGAAAGAAAGAAAACCTGTTAAGAATTGCAATGATTTGTAAAGGTGAAAGAAGCAGGTTGTTAAACATTTGTCATTGTGAGCTAAATCAGACTCATACAGTCCAAGCTTCTATCTTTACTGCTATTTAATTGGTCTTTGTAAGAATGCAGGGAGAAAGGAAAAAGGAGGAGGAAGCTGTCTGGAAGCTGATGAGATTATATACCAACTGAAAAGTTCCAGGACAATTTGTAAGCCTCAGTAATGGGACGGAAAGTTGGAAGTTTGCTGTTGAAGCAAAAGCAGACAAGTCATGGCAGGAGGGAGCGGAAAGGGGAATCAGCAGTGAAAAGTAAAGTTGCTATACTGACCTGTAGCTCCTAGGATTACCTTAGATACACAAATGATGAATATGCAATAAGCCAGGAAGCAAAGGCAAAGATTTTGAGGAATGCCTCTATGTAAAGCTCTCCATTTCTGACCAACTTCATGAACAACATACATAGCTAACAACCCTAAAATATCCTTTTGCCAATCTGTCTGGAAGTAGTTAAAGAGCAATCAAGAAGTCATTAATACTGAGGGATCACTATTGTACTAGAACATATGCCAACTATGGTAAAAAGCATGGCCATGGCTTGACAGAGACTAGTTTTAAATGGGTCTGCAAAAAGGCTGAAGAACAGCAAGCATAGCATTAACAAGGCTAATAGCAAAGATAAGAAAGCATGAGTCTCCACAGCAAAATGTCAAATGTTTTGTAACTCAAAGGTGGCAAAAAGCACTCCATCAGGGATGAGACTGAAGCAATGGCAAAACCTCCGGTGAGAAGGCTGAACCAAGAAAATGGTGCTAGGAAACTCAGAAACACCTAAAGAGGGCTTGATTCTTAGGCCAGAGCAATTCCACCCTGTTCCACGTGGGTTCCTATATTGTGTTCACCACTGAAGGAACATTGTCAGGTAATATACTGAGCAACATGGCTAACATCTGTCACATGTATGCCCTTTCATCCTTCCCCAGGGGAAAGAAGTAACTGTTTTTCTCTGTATCGCCGCTCTGATGTTAGAAAACAGAAAATGAAAGAAGTGGCATGAATGATGAGCAGAGGATAATGAAATTTTCCACTGTGGCTGGGGACTGTGCACTCTCTGGGACTGTCTGTTTTGAGGAAAGTGTTCCACTGAGGCAGCAGAGCATCGCTGCCAAGCATGGCCTGCAGCCCAAAGCTGACAATGACGTTACAGATGCGACGGAGCCAGGCCACTCACTGTCTGAGCTTACACAGAATATTTCTTTACTCAAAATTCTCCACAGAGGCCATTAAACACAGTCTAGAATAAGTTTAATGCTTCCATAATAATCTGTAGTTCCCTATATACTTGTAGCTTTCTTAGTGTCAAAGGCTGCCTGCCCAGACATATTTCATTGCTGAAGTCCAGCTGACAGAGGCGTGAATAACCAGCAAACGACTGGGGCCATCAGTGGGCCAACAAAAAACATACCTCTCACGTAAGAGAACAGAAGGTGGAACAAAGACAAGGGAGATGACAGAAACTAGAAAGAGAGGAATGAAGGGTGGACTTTGGTCCTCTGAAAATAGACTACTCAGACACAAGCTTTTGAACTGCAGGAGCTGAAACAGAAGGTGTGTGTACAGATCTCAGTATTTTTCTATAGATCTTTGTTTCTGTTTCAGACCGATCTTTATGTCTAGAGCACAAGTCCCATGAGGAGTGGCCAAGGGAACTGGGGTTGTTCAGCCTGGAGAAAAGGAGGCTGAGGGGAGACCTTATCGATCTCTGCAACTGCCTGAAAGGAGGCTGTAGCGAGGTGGGAGTCGGTCTCTTCTCCCAAGCGACAAGCGATGGGACGAGAGGAAAGGGCCTCAAGTTGTGCCAGGGGAGGTTTAGATTGGATATTAGGAAAAATTTCTCCACTGAAAGGGTTGTCAAGCATTGGAAGAGGCTGCCCAGGGAAGTGGTGGAGTCACCAGCCCTGGAGGTGTTTAAAAGACGTGTAGACGTGGTGCTTAGGGACATGGTTTGGTGGTGGACTTGGCAGTGTTAGGTTTATGGTGGGACTTGATGATCTTAATGGTCTTTTCCAACCTAAACAATTCTATGAGTCTACGTTTGTTACGAATGTACTTCTGTGAGCTGCCTACACAGGGGAGACAACCCATAAAGGACTGCCTCCTTGTTTCCTGGTACTCTTGCTTTTAGGCACGGTTTTGGACATTAATCTGAAGCATGTACTATCTTGTTTCCTTTTTATTTGTACAATATATAGCACAATAAGATTCCTTGGTGTTACAGTAATGCTATTAATAAATACACTATCTGAATAATTCTAGCGTAAAGTGGCAGAATAGCAGGACTCCATCAGCGTGTGATATCTAGTCACCTGCATCGGAGAGGAAACATGAGTAGAAACTCACATAAAATCTCAATTACGGCAATAACCCATGATCTGTTCTGAAATAATTTAATCATGACTCAAAATGTTATCATCCCAGGAAAATTAAACCAAATCAGTGTAGTCTCCTATTCAACAACTATTTCTTACAGCTCAAAGTTGCTTGCCCCTCAGGCAGAAACATCCCTGTACATCCTTCAACAGCATGAGTCCTATGTCAGATCTGAGACTTGTAAACCTCTACCAAAAAACAATGTGGAGAAAATAAGCTATCTGATGCCACTACAATTTGAAGAGAAGAGAAATGCTCAAATTGCAAAGAATTTCTACTCGTGATCGGAAACAAACAAAAACATTATTACAAATCCATGTAGAGCCCCTGAACGATGCTAACAGTGTGCACTCAAAGCTATGACTTCCCTGGGGAAAGCAACATGATTTTTCCTCTTCTCCACTAAAATAAGAGAAATATGCTGCTGCACTAACAGAAACATTTGCCCTACTGTCCACGTTTACCATATGTTATGCAGCAGAATTCATATTACACTGTTGTCTTTCTGCTGCAATGGAGTTTCTCTGTCCTTCACCGAGCTAACGGGGACAGCAAGGATGTTTCTAATCGAGGAGCATACCTTTCACTTCTCCTCAGAGTGTCAGCTGGCTTCCTGAAGCAGGGGCTTGTATTTTAACAAAAAAACAGTAGCAGAATTGTTTCGCCCGTCCAATGTCAAAAATTCAAGTGAAGCCATTTATCGAAGCTGATGCCCTCCTGACAAGCCAGGGAGCTGTGCTCCTGATCAGCTGGTTCTAAAAATATGTTCTGATAGACAGGTCAGTGGTGTGTACACTCAGTAGCACCACGCTGCCTGCCACCACTGAAGTGCCATCAACATTTGCCCCCATCAAAAGTAACACAGAATGCTCAGCTATCCCTAAACATTTTCTACTGTGAGTGAAAATGTTAGCAGAGCAAGAATTTCATAAGCTGTTTATTATGTTGATAAAAATACACTATAATAATAATGATCAATCAAGAGTTTCTTGCTGCTAAATATTCCTTTCAATCACTTACTATCTTGACTGCCCGTCTATGTTAGCAAAAGTTTAGTAAGAGATACATAATGGTAAGCTCAAAATGTATTTCTAGGACCTTCAAACAAAGAAAAGAATATCATCTTAATGAAAATTTACATTTTTGTACGTGTACATGTACACACACAGGTACACACATATAGATTGTGTATCTCTACGTGTAGGCAATTTGTAGGGGATATCATTGTAAGGAAAATCCATCCTTCCCCCCCATTACCTAAGCTGAGTGTATTAAGTTGAAATCAGAAGAGTATAAGGATGTTAAAGGAGCAAAGGACAAATTAAATACGTGGACTTAGGGGGAAACGAGAGGGACAGTGGGCTAGAGGAACTGGTAGGAACACAGGTGCAGACTCTCGCTTGGATTCTGTGGGAGAACTGGTACTGGAGCAAACCCTGGGGAGCAGACTTCACCACTGCTTCTCTACCCTGCTCGCTGAAGTTCTCTCTCTGGGTTTGATCAGCAAGCCATGTGCGTAATATATATTAAATAAAAAATTGTGGACAGAGTACTACAGGCTTTTCTGTCTAGTCCTCTTGAGAATTTTAGCTATAATCACATACTTGATTTCCCAAAATAACTAGGATCCAACAAACACACATGAGCTAGTCAGTAAGAGCTGATATATATTACAATCCATAAGCTGTTTCATCACCAATTTTTTAAAGCTAAAAGCACATCAAAATACTGTACCCTCTCTTGTCATCTTTTGCTGTTGCACAAGGCCCAGCACAAGAGTTCTAGCCTCTAACTGAGGCTCCGGGGCACTTCTAACATATTAACACAAAATGTTTTCACACCTAACTTAACAACAAATTTCATTTTTAATGTTGCTGAATACACGCCTAATCAGAATTTTCTCTGCTACAGCACCCACTTACAGGAGATCGATTAAAGTCTTTTCAGTATTATCTTATCAAGTTGCACCTGCATTTACATCTCATCTTCTTGGAGTAATTATTTTCTTCTCACACAAAGACTACCAGATCAGTTAGGTAGCAGAAACCTCGCATATGCAGGATGCAACTCCAGAGCTGAAGCATCATTACAAATACAATAATGCAGAACAAAACTTCTATTTTATGTCTTATTTGTAACTGCCACTCTGATACTGAATAAGACAAATAAATGTATATGCCTATGCAGAGACACATTGATAGAAGTAAAAAACATTAGGGGCACTTTTCATCTCTAAAACACAACATGCAAGACTACAGGTATTCTTGTTAAGTTTACTCTTACCATGTTATACCTCCCAAAAATGGCTTCATAGGACTTTCAGAAGAACTAATCACAAGTGAGCAGAATGAAAGCATTATCATATGCAATCTTAAGCTACTTTTGTCCAAAACTTATAGTGCACAGAGATGTTAGGACTAAATTCTAAACGGAATGTTTCATTCCTAGGCTTTTCACTGTTCATGTCACTACAGGGAAACCTGTTGGCAGCAATCAGGACAACTCAGTTTAGAGGATACTTCAATTTTATCTCATTTTCGGAACTATTTTTAGGTGCATAAGGAACTTGGAAAAATTCAACGACTGCATTTTAATCACGCAAATCATGGAATTGGAAGCTGCTTCAATCACATATATGTTTATAAACATCCATCACCTACCACAAAACTTTAGTTTCTATAGTATACATGACTGCTCCAGATAATAGCAGATGAGAAAAAAAAAATCTATTTTATTGAGTAAATTCTGTCTAATGGTATAAAATCTGATTAGGATTTTAACCATACTTCTCTACAGCAAACAAAATCCGGGAGAACTACAGAGCTACCACTTTTGGTTAGAGTGAGAAAAGGACAGAACGCTTTGCGTTACTAAAAAGTATTTTCATAAGACAGTTACTGACCCACAGCTGGGATGTGAGGGCACGTGGTACGGTGAAGCACCAGAGGTCAGAAAGCTGAGGTGATGGGGAAGAGTGGGGTTGAACCTGATGTGGACCAAACCTGAGTATGCTGCAATAAGTTTACAGCTCTGCGACCAGTCACTCTGAAATCCCTTGTAAATGCAACAGAGGCAGACTTGAATCAATTGAAATGTGGAATGCAGGTACTGTGCGCTGTGCCTTGGAAGTTAGCTTCAGAAATTTGCCTAAATTCACCTGTTAAGCTCAGAATATTTATACATAACACTAGCCTTCACAATTACAAGCGTTAAATGTGCTGCCAGTGTAATTTACCTATTTTCTGTTTACATTATATTCTTCTACCAACATAACCCTTGATAATAGTTACACATACTTACCACTGTGCCTAGAAACTGAATGCTTGTATTTCCAGAGGCATTCCGAGAAAGCCACTGAAAAAAAAAAAAAAAGTAAAAACTGATTAGAAGCATCTCCAGAATTTGAAACCATTCCATTTTCTCTGTCACATCACTGTCAAGTAATCAAAACTAATTGAATACACAAATCTATACATAAAATAGATAAAATAAAACCATTTCCTTCAACCGATTCAGTACTAGAAGTCTAATTCATACTTAGCTCAGAGTTTGGTTTTGATTCAGTCAACTCAATAAAATTTATTTTTGAAGAGCAATGAAGACAAATATGGCCAAGTACAACACAGAACAACCTTGGGCTTGCAGAAAGATGAATGTCATGAATAATGAGGCTTCTGCCATCTCTAAATGTCTGATTCTGTATTCCTGTTACTCACATTTAGTATTAGCTTCATTCTCTCCTAATGAGAGACATTTTAATCTCTTTTTAAAATGCAAACCTCCAATGATGCTACTTTGAAAACAGAAAAAAAAATGACCTTATGAAATGTCTGGTCACCTACTGTGGTTCAGGAGTTGACTGAAGTTATTAAGCAGTCTTCAAATATTACATTGTCAGTAAGCCACAAGACAATGCAAAAGAAAATATGTTATTGATTTAACACAGTATTGTCCATAATCTAAATATGCAAAATGCATAAAGAATTCTTTCTTCTTGTGAATCGTCTCCTTCAATGTGAAAAGTTTTTTTCTCCTTTTTTCTTCCTGCTGTTAAATTATGGCACGTATAGACCCAAAATCAGGGCCCTAGTCACGAACACAGCCCTAATACTTACGCAATGCCAGGCGTACATATGAGTATAGAAGCACAGATTTGAGAAGGTGAGTGAGTATAAATTGCAAACAAAGAGCTGCACGGAGATTTTCAGCATTTTAAAGACAACGAGTCCTAGGAATAGGGCTGCAAATTATCTTGAGAGATCTTCTAGTATAGTACCCCCAGCAGAATCAACACACACCTGTGCCACTCCCAAACAACGTGTGTCTAATCCATTCTTAAAATCTTTCAACTGCAGAGATTTCACAGCAATTTACCCCAGTGTTCAGCATCCTTGTCTTTAGGAAGTTTTTTCCTAATATCTAATATCTGACTAAAATAACCCTTACTGCAACGGCAGCCCATTAATTACCCTCTTTTTCATCACAGACAAGAAACACAGATTATTCCCCTTCTTTTTACAGCTACATGAAGAGCCATTATGACGGCTCCCTTTAGTCTTGTCTTCTCTAGACTAAGTGAGAAAGTGCTATACAACAATAGCTAGATATCCCCCAGAACAATTTTAATAGCGATAAATTAAATCCTGGTCCCTTTTCAATAACGGCGTATGTTCCTCAGCTACGCTTTATGAAGTAATAATTACTACGGCCCAAACATGCTTATTTTTTGACTTAACAGGTCACACACTGACACTGCAATCTGTACAATCATACGAAAACAAAGGATGATGTGCCAAAGCCTGACATATTTCAACAATAATGATTAATGGAATGGAAAATAGGGGAAATAAAATTTCATACAAAACCTGACGTTTACTTTTATAAAGGAAACAGGAATATACACTTTTCCCACAGTCTAGGATAAACACAATCAGGTTTTGGAAACCACAAAGAAGAACAAAGTACCGGCTGCCTACAATGAATAAACCCCATGCCAAAACAAACAAGTCCCAACCACTTGATAAGCTGTCAGAAAATGGCAAGCCGAAAAAAATTAAAGGATTTAATTTCTTTTTTTCCTGGAATGCCCTCCACCCTCGTTAGAGTTCTGTCACTTATTGTGCTACCCTTTTGTCCGCTTTCAAGGGTCATTAGAGACCTTTTCATGTCCTAATAAAAATTCCATTTTTTTGGCTAATCTCCCTGTCACACAGAAAAACACAACTTAAAAAACAAAACAAAACAAAAAAGAAAAATAGAGCCCTTTTGTCATTTTCTTTAAAGGCTTTCAAAGTAAAGCCAGGTATCTTGACAACTTGACTTCTTTTTCAGAACTGAAAACAAAATCATTAAAGTGTTTCCTCACACAGATTCTCTTTACTCACAACTAAATAAGCTAGCATAGCAATAACCAAGCCCTTTCAAAAATGATTTAATAACGCCAAATATATATGTATATCAAGAAGGCACCTTCTAAAGCCATAGTCTCAAGACAAGACAAAGATATAAACAGCTGCCGCCTTGCTCTGCTGCTGTTGAAGTGCCCTGGTATCACACTATAGTAAATCCTCACCGCTACTGTTTGCCGCGTTCAAAATACAAAGCATTACATTCGGTTCTCAGCAGCATTAAGAGTCAGTACAAGCACTAATATCCACCTCTTAAATTAACAGCGGGGGGGGAATAATGGGGAAGGTGAGGAAAATAGTTAACAAACAGAGGAGAAAAAGAAATTTCCCTTCTGGGTATATTTCAAAAAACAAAAACAAGAAAGAAAGGTGCAGAAATTCTCCAAGTCACAAAACATATGTTACATCAAGACCAAAAAGAGAGCTGCCAGGCTTTTGAGAACCATGTTACAAAAGAAGTCAGCACATTATCATAATTAATGTTTCAAATTACAGTTGTAAATAAATTTCAGCTGTTAGATGTGATTAGATTTTTTGAAGCATATTGAAAGGAGTTATTTCTGTTCCACTAGTGGGCCTGTGTTTCTGGGAATTGTAAATGTAATTGATGTTTTCAAGAAAATGAAAGGACATGGTTAACAATTATTCTTTTATTTTACACCTCTTTAGAACAAGGACCAGTTTCCAGTTTCTCTTGTAAAGTTAGATATTTACATATTCTATATCTCATAATAGATGGTTTCATATTGCATGTGATAGCAGGAAAGTAATCAAATAGAGGTGACAAAAAAGAATAGCTAATTATATGCATTGTCATTGTTTTCCTAATAATTTGCAAATTATGTACTAGGAGGTTTACTCCGAAAAGCAAGGGAAGTCTACCATTTGAACAAAGACAAAACTTCCCTGTATGTTTACCTGCCAATACAGTAAAATTACATTGTTGGCATCAATTACATGATCTTAGACATAACCAATGCTCTTCTCATTGATTCAAATGATAGGGCTTCAGACTAACTTAATTAGCATAATTTGAGTTAAAAGTACAATTTTTTTTCCTTATGAGAAAGTAATAAGATAAATTGGGAAAAAAAAATCACAACTTCAAAAAAATCCATCTGCAGTCTCAAAGCTGTCAAATGAGTGTGTTACATAAATATTATATGTATTTTTACACACACAGGTACAGCATGCTATACTGCATATGCTATGTATATACAAACAAAACACTTATGCACGTATGTAAAAATAGAAAAGTGTATAGAATCACGCAAAACATGTTTGATTTTCCTCCTCTATCTTAAGCGTATGCTATACCACAGTCATTTCACAAATAATCGTTTTAATCTGTAAATCCCAGTAAATTACCAGAGGTTAGTGTGATACGACTTTAAATTCTTCTGCTTTGCCATAGAAAATTATTTCCACTTAGTTGGGTATCAATGATCTATTCATTGTAAGATGCAGTAGGGTTACAATCAGCTTTGCATTAAGCCTGCAGTGGATGAGCACTTGCAGATAAAAAATGATAACAACCTTTACATGAAGAAGGATAAAGAAGCTCAGCCAAACATAAAATACACATTGTTGAAAGAGATTCTGAACTGACACAGACATTATTAGACAACAAGATCTCAGAGTATTTTCCACAAATCTTCTGGTATCTTGGGCTCTCCAGGCTGGAGGGGAGCAGCTGCAGGGAAGGTATGATACCAAAACAAAGAAACTCCAACAGACTCAAAGCCATTTTTTTTGCTTGGCTTGGAAATGAAAAAGTAATGGGTCAAGTCAAAATGAGTATGAACCGGCAAGGGACATCATATATGTAAGTTTCTCAAACACATTTATCTTGAACTACTCTATACCACCTTTATTTGTTGAAAGTAAAGCTGGAGACCATTTGTTACAGAAAATGTACAGATTGTCACTTGGCCAACTTTTTTACAACCTTTTCAAGCCGCAGCATGACTACATTAACAGTTGGACAACATGTATCAGACTATAAAGAACAAAAAAAAAAGTCAAGCCTAGAAAACCTATAGATAGACTATAGATAAAATTTTGAGTGAAACACTGTGTAGTTTCCCAGCATGGTGCTGGTTTCTGGAATGCAGAAGTTCTTGCAGCCCCTATTGCTTCATTTCAACTGCTCGCTACCAGAAATGCTGAACATCTTATGCCATGAATTTCAAATGGAGAACGCTATCCACTTTTTTGGCCAATATTTATAAATTCTTGAAAATCCAACCCGGCAAACTGCAGGCCAGAATCATCCCCAGACAGGTTTAATTAAAATACAAATTATTCCCACAACAGGGAAGTCAGGGGAAAAAAACCACAGTAATTTTACCTTGTAAAGTTAGAGCAGACTCATCTCGCTAGTACCTCATCTATGAGATTTTGTGTACGTGAGGGTGCTCAGACATCTGGAAAGCTCTATCATCCACCTATGTCACTCCCGTCTTTGGAGTCCCATGGTTGGGTCAGAGAAGAGGAGAAAGCTGCAGAAATGGCTGTGACACCGCAAAGTCATCACCTTGTCAAAACGTGAGGATTGGTTTAGCTTTATCCATCTCATTTTTTCCCCTCTCCTCCTAGAATCTTTGCAGAAAGCAGAATTTCATTTCAGCACTCCCTTTCCACTGTGCAAAATCCGGGCCTAGGCACGTGATCCCAGACTAGTGATGTGACCAAGCTTTCTGGTACGTTGGAGACTGTCTACATTGCGCTCTATGTTCAGACCTGTGCAGCCTCACAAGCCTTTCCACTTAGAGGATCCCTCTACTTTTGTCACAATTTAGTGTTCTCCACTGGTGGTGTGTAATGGGTTTACGTGGCAAGGTTTTGGTAGTGGGGGGGCCACAGGGGTGGCTTCTTTAAAAGTTGCTAGAAGCT
>JAVKLA010000008.1:4059808-4087897 GCA_034782735.1 Sagittarius serpentarius
GTTTAATTAAGGAGGGGGAGTGAGAGAGCGGCTTTGGTGGGTACCTGGCGTCCAGCCAGGGTCAACCCGTCACATGGTGTCATCATTTCCTCCCCTTACTGCATTAAACTACAGATGGAAACTTAGCCCAGTTTTGTGCACTGCTCTACCCTTAGCCATTATCAATTTCAGATCACACTTCACAGGAAATGAAGCCTCAGTTAGCTGTTCTTCCTCAGGGCACATCCACATTTTCCAGGTTCTTACAAGGGCAGCAGTCACCCAGTGGGGAACGAGGTGATCAAGTCCTGCTGTGCATAAGCATTTTGATATGTGAAAGATGTCTAAGACTGGCGTAAATGGTACCGTGCTGAAGTAGTCTTTCCCTTTAAAAGGAGTCCTGCCAGGATGCTAAGATACTGGCCTCCCCAGCACCTGTTGCAAGCTACCACGGTCCTTTTCCAGGGACTAAATGGAATCTCTTCCCAAACAGTACAAATACGGATGTTAAACACAGCGTGAATGGCTTACAGGGCATCAGTCCACACAGATAAAGGTGCAGGTGCAGTTTGCAGGAGGCTGAGGCACCATATTACCACTTTTAAAAGAACCATTCTCTTAATGCATGTCGAAGGCTTAGGAATTTCTCTCATAAACAGAAAAATGGAAACAGATCCTTCCCAGTATTTCTTTAGGTGATACCCAATGTTAATGTCGCTTGTTACTTCTTTTTGCCAAGCTTTAGACATGCAAATATTTAATATTAATACCACTGCAGCATTGCTATTACATATACATAGAGCATCTTCCAAGCATGTCCGTGTGCTCCTTTAACCCTCTGAGGTAAATAGGTGTTATAAAGCAGGGGATGAGAGGCTTTAAAACAAACAAAGAAAAAACCAAACACCAACACCACCAACACCCCCCACCCCCCAAAAGACTGTTTATTTGGTCTTGGCAAAGAATGAATCTAAAGAACATTTACTCCAGCCCAACATTTCCAGCTATTTACAATTATTTACAATAAGGAAGAGTTTAGTCCTCCCTGTGAACTTCTATATTGTTGCTGCTGTTAGACTAAATAAGCCTAAAACTTTGAGAAACTTTACCCTTGTTTTGACATGTCGTAATATGTTTTTCTCTTACAGGGGGACAGCGTGCAGGTAATCACGCTGCCACATGATTCTAGATCTGACAACGTTTATAACTGGCTGAGACATTCCTTGCAGGATCCATAGTCCGTTCTCTCTCTTTGATGCCCCTCCTCTTCCTTCCCCTTTCCTCTCTGAATGTGTTACCACGTTCAAGAGAACCATTCCTTGTCTTTCAAGGTTTAGACATCATAAAACTACAATGTCTGCCAACAACTGAATACAATGCTTTGGTCTTTGGACACATATAGAATTCTTACAGTTATTCATCCTGAATATTGTCTGTCATTAAAATTTATAGCTCCTTTGGAAAAAAAAAATATGGCATGAGATACTGTGACAACTAGAGTTATTTCATTAACCCCTTGAGTAGAACAAGATACAACTAATCTCATTAGGTTAAAGAAAGGGAGAAGTTTGTTGTTTGCAGATAGGACTTTATTGTGGGAGACCTCTCTGAAAAGTGGACAATAAGTTCCAGAGGGATTGATTGGGAATAGCAGTTGATCATTCATTTCCTTCCCAGATTTAAAAATAAATAAATAAATAAATAAAATAATTTTCATTCTTTTCGCTTCTGCTGCTCAATTAAAAAAATAATTAAAAAAATAATTTAAAAAAGGCAGCAGTAAACTGCAATTTCATGATCTTTTATTTCCTTGAATTTTCCCCTTCCCTTCACACATTCTCCATTCAAACCATGGATGAGAGTGTGGAGTCAACCTTCAGTTAAACTGATTTCACACAAACTGCAAACCATTCATGAGATTCGGGTGCTTGCTATTTAAAGTAGACATTAACACATATACTCTGGTATGACAGTGAAGAATATCCAATATTTTTAAAGGTTTCATGACTCAGGAGCTGGCCATACTGTTGTTGTATAGGCTATAAGTATATACAGGGCTCATTTTAAAAAGTAATAATTTTAACAATTTTGGCAAACACCCGTGTCAATGAAGCCCTGATAGTAATATTTGTTTTAACCTGCATCATTGGCAATTACAGCAAGCAGAACCAAAAAGGCCAGCTCTCATACACCTTCCCTTTCCCTACCACCTTTGGAAACAAAAAAAGTCTCAGTCCTTCCTTAGATCACCCATGATCAAACAATGAAGCCCAAGTGGTACAATTACTTATTTTCTCGTACAGAATCTTGTACAAACTCAACAAGTTGAATTATCTAATAATTATCTAAAACAGATCACTCAGGTCTTTCCAAGTACTCCTAGGAGATACGCATTGAATCATGCATTCTGATAAAGTTTCAGAATTTCTTCTAGCTATGACTTTTCTCTGCCTCTGTGTCTGGTCCTTTGGGAAGGATCGACCTCCACCCACAAGAACAGCTGCGTTGTTTGCCAAGGGTGTCACCAGGACATCGCTATCTGTGCCCTAGAATGCTGCACAGCTTCAAAGTTTCCTGGCAAAATCTGCCGTTTTTTTCCTTGCCCACCCCAGCCGTTACCAACCAGAAGTGATAATTCAATGGGAACATCAGCTCCATGCTTGGTTTTGGTTAAAAAAAAGCCAAAGGAAATATTTGAAATCAGTAATGAGAACAGATAACAAATCAGTGCACACTATTAAGTTATGGTAGAAGTCTAGGTTTTGGCCATGCTTTTAACACTGAGCACAGTTCTGGTCCCCACAGCTCAGAAAGGAGATGACAGAAATGGAAGATGTTCAGAGAGCAACAGACGTAAACACAGGCTTCTCTGCAAGGAACGACTGTGCAGCACTGAAAAGAGGCAATAAAGTGAGGATGAGGATACAAGCAGCATGGACACAGTGGGTAGGGATCAACTGCTCACGGTCTCTTCCAATACAGGGACCAGGAGGAATTCAAATGAAGAGAAAGGACGCTGCCACAGCGATTACTAGGCAATGATAAGACTGCAATAAGCAACTTGCCAAAATCTGTCGTTCTCTTTGTGCAACTGCAGGGAAAAAAGTAACACCAATAACAGTGCCCTGACCAACACGTAGTAATACTTTCCAAAAAATTTTAAAAGCCTGAAACACAGCAAGGCATACTACACTGTATGCCACAGGCGTTTGTATTTTTCTTTTACCTGGGACATTTGAGAGCTTGTTTGTACTTGTCTCAAATGCTAAGAGAGTGTCAAGTGAGGAGATAAAGAGCAGTTTCTCTGCATCATACCCACAGATCATTTCTGGAGTTTCAAGGCTGGGCTCAGTTTTCTCAGATGACTGTGGCTGGATGAGCAAACAGGAAAACATAGGCAGGCTGTGTTTCTATACTGCTAAATAAAGGAGGGCCGTGGACTGATGCCTGGTCCCAAAGCCAAATGGCAATGACTATCTCAGTCCCACTGCGTAGGTCTATACAGCATGGCATAAATCTGTACCAGGTCTGTCTAGGTCAGCCATAACTGGAAGAGGCTGAAACAAAGCTAGGGAGGGAGCTACCAGTTTATCAATATGGGCCATCAGGAATCCAGCGCTGGGGCTCACACTCTGGCTTTTCTTTACCCAACAGTATAGCTGTTTGGATAGAGTATATCCAAATGCCTGCCCCTGTTTGCAAATCATTCTGTGTCCCTTTTCTAGAGACAACCTAGCAAAAATAATTCTGAAATCATGGGTAAATGACAATGGCAGAGTGTGTGCAGTAACTGCACAGCACTAAAGAACGGACTGTCGAGCAGTCTTCATGCACCCTGCTCACTAAAGCTTCCCAAAATCATTTCCAGGGTTTAAGAAAATGAGTGTGCTGAAGTAATGGTACTTTAGATCTGAAACCTATATAATATATCATTATCACAGATTACATCTGAGATCTCAAAACAGCAAAAAAGAATATATATGGGTAATTTTTCTAAAAAACAATTACACATATTTGAAAAAAGTCTCCACAGGGCTGAAGGAAATGAATACTTGGGCACAGGCTTTGTTCTCCTGTCAGACATTTCCCAGAATGTCAGACATTTCCCAGGAACAAAGGCTTTATAACCTACAGCATTTTCATTTTTTTCTGTTATTATAGACCAAAATAATAATCAAAAGAAACGTTGTATCAGAAAAGCACTTAAATTTGTCATGTCCCAGGATGTAGAATATACTTCTCCTGCTGGAATTGTTGATGCAATAAATAAATTAAATGAAAAAATAATGAGTGATGCCATCACTGAATTCCCTGTAACACTAAGCAGAGAAAACTCCACTGATAAATCTTCACTTATTTCATTCACAAAAACACTTGAAGCTTGAGACTGACAATTTCAGCTTTACAGGATCATGTTCTTGTTTAGTAACTCCATTACTCTCTTAATTACACCTTGCTGTGACTGATAAAGACCTTTTTACCATAGAGTTCAGGATGTGCAACAGAGTGACAGAACAGTTAGGCTGGAAGGGACCTTAAAATCAGGTGGTCGTATTGCCTGTTCAAAGTAAGGCTAATGTCAAAGTAATACTGAGCTGCTCAGGACCTTGCCCAATTGAGTTCTGTCTGCGTCCTACAGAGCTTCAGTTCGGCAGAGACCAATCCTCTGAAAGCCAGGAAATACAAAGAGAAGGCATCACTGGTGCCATTGTAAAATTGCTTTGCTGAAGCTGCTAAAAGCCACCAAGAGTTTTCCAGGGCCCAGCCAGAATGCCTGCACTACCTTTAGAGGGTGGGAGGTTTCATTACAGCAAGCTAGCAGAGCTGTGAAACCAGGGTGAGCCGACAATATGGCAGGGGCAAGGCTGGGTGCACATGATACGATGAAGAGGTACAAAAGTGTTGGCAAAAGACGGTGACAATTTATTCTGGCTCAGAATCCTTTTGCTATAGGGAACTGTCTGCAAGTAAATGGTATATAAGGATGGGTTGAGTGCTTGATGGTGGGATCAATGAAAGCAAAGCATTTAGCAGTACTAAGGAGTTGTAAAATTTGTCCATGTGGTGTTGCTATAGAACAGCCTCAGAATGTGAAGGGTCGGCGGGGTGGTTTTTGAGAACTTGCCCAAACACAAGTAGTGCCAAAGTAAAGAGGGTTTGAGGATCTCCTACATGCATTTTTTCTCTTGGGCGCTCTCTGCAGATACCTGATCTTCCTGTGCAGTGTCCCAGCAGAATGCACCTACTTGCAACCTGACTGTAGTAAGGACAGACTTGCAGTTATGTTCAAGTCCATCTGCTGGACTTCATGAATTCATTGATTTATCCTGAGGTCCCCTTAGATTCTGGTTCACATGGGAATAAAAAGATGTTCAGCTCTATGGAAAAGGCAGCTTATTCCTCCCTTCTCTCCTTCCACCCCCTCCCCACTTCATATGCACACGGATAGAGAAGAGGTCACAGACGACGACTTCTGCAAGCACAGGGCTCACTGAAATCCAGCTTACTTGTACATGGGAGCAGAGACAGAGGGATAAAAATGCCCTCACTGTCCCAAAATATGCCTGCTGCCTTTCTTCCAACTGTCATTACTTTCCAGGATACAATTCTGAACCACCACTCTCCTTTCCCATTTCCACTGGAGTTCTTACGGTTGTCTTCCACAACTCAACCAACCTCCTCTTTTCCACTCTCTCTTCACAGGAATCATTAAGCACCTCATTTATTTATTTTTACTCTAAATATTGCCTGAAAGGCTGTATCATATTCAAATCATGTTTTATCTACCAATGTATTTTAAATATGTATTTTCAATTAAATAACAGCCAATCCCTTCAAAACTGACTCCTCAGGAAGACGTATTGTAACCACATGCCTGTAGTTACTTCTGTGATTTTCGGCAAAGGCAGAGTCCGAATTCACAATCGGTAAGGGTAAGTCAGATTCTGAGCCACTAACATCTTTGGAAATAGGTCAGGGAAACCATTTTGGCAAAGTATTTCTGCACACAAAAATTTCATTTGTTTGGTGAACAAAATCCTCAACTTCACAATGCGTTAAATTCAGCCTCCCCGAATGAGACGTAGAGTCTAGTCAAAGTGCAGAAAATGCTGAGAAACTGGGATTAGCCAAGGAACTACTAAAACCACCACCAGCAAAAAACCATGACGGAATCTGCGTACTTCAAGAAATGCTATGGGGTCTGCCCACACTCATCCCTGGAGACTGCATCTCAGAAATCTCTCGCTGAAACGATCCCAAGTTTTCATCAGTTCATCACTTTTTGTAACACCCTATGGATTTCACAGTAATCCAAAGCAGCACAAAGATTTCAGAGCCTTGTGCTGCAGCCAAATGGACCTGCAATATACCCCAGGGTTCTGGTCCCTCTATCATCTGGGGACCGGGCCAGGCACTCTGCAGCGCCCATCTGCTGCACACAGATGGGCTTCCTCGCAAAGGAAACAAAAGGGGGAGGGAGGGGGCTGCCACACATCCTAGTTGTGCCCTGATATGCCCTAGACAGACTGTGACCAGGGCATATACCTCTCCTCGGGCACTCAGATGTACTCCCAGGTCCTGTAGTCTAGAAATAGTCTTAGAAAACCTGGGTTTTAAACTCGTAGGCCTTCTTAACTCTGCGGCAGAGTTGGCACTCTGCTCTGCTCTAATACACACCGAGCCTTCAGCAGAGGAGTGGAAATACATGGAGCATGCTTAATTACTTATTTTTAAATGTGCGACAGATATGCAACAATTTGAATGTCTAGACTGTAATTTACATAAATACATTTTAAACCAAAACATTTTAAAATTATTTATTTCCTGCTTCTATGCTTAAGTGCTTTGCTGGATTGGGGCCAGACTGCAGGATCGAGCCGAAGGTGCATAAATCAAACCTTCAAAGAAATATAATGTTCACAAAGACTGTATTTGGTTGAGCAAATTTAGAAGAATGAAACCAACTATGAAGAGAAATTAGATTGGCTGAAAATTAATAACGCACAGCTGGAATTATTCGATTCATCCATATTTTTGCTTAAATGGCTCTAGGGTTAAGTCTTGCTGAAAGAAGATACTTCAAGACTCAGGGGTCAATTGCTTTTGGAGACAAACTGACCTATAGGAATACACTTGTCTAATTTGGTTCTTACAGTGGGGCAAGTCTACAGAAATATATAACCAAAAAACCAATTTAGATTCCAGTGAGTGGATATCAGAGGTCAAGTTTAAGGTTCCCATAAATTTACATATATACACTGAAAGATTAATAACTTCTCAAGCTACTGGGCTTCTTTGCTAAAAGCAAAGACTTATAGATAAAATCTGAGAAGCAAACAACATATGTGCTTACTCCACATTCTGTTGGATAGATACCATGCAGCCGGCTCACTGCTTGTTGCTGTGGCTAGCCCTGCAGTGTTTCATACAGTCTGGTCATACGTGGGGAGTGCAAGTAACACTATTGCTGGCTCAGCTCCTAGAAGAAAGCATGTGCAGCAATCACCATCATTAATCTTTTAAACTAATTTTAGGTGCCAGTTCAAATATTACACTTTTAGTTAACTGGTCTTACTACTATCAGTTATACTCTCAGATCTGTATCCAGCCATAAAGTTATTATATAGTTTGCAATGAGGCCTTCTGAATACGGTTATCTGTTGTAAATATAATGCTTTTCTCCTAGGCAGATTTTATATATTGATACATCAGGACTGTTTCCTGTTTGAAATTAGGAATGTACTTTATAAAATAGCACCAAAATGGACCAGTATTAAAGTATAAAAATACACTTTAAAATAGAAAATTATTTTAGATATACACAAGCCCTAAGGCTGGCATTAACCTTCCAAGAAATCTACAAAACTTAAGTCCATAATTGGGCACGTAATGAAAATTTCACTCTCTGGCAATACTAACCTTGAAAGATACAATGCTTTTTATCTTCAAGTAGCAGCCTTTTAAATTCAGTCAAAGCAAAGACAGTATTTCCAGTTGGGTAATGTACCAGGAGTGAAAACGAAAAAATAAATTCATACATTTCACTGTAAATTATCAGAAATCTGGCCATTGTATCACTGATAAGCGTATAGGAAACAGACAATGTTGTATGTAGAGAAACACTTTCAACAACTCCAAACGTTTTGGGCTGGTTTTTTTTTTCCTCCTTTCACTGTCACCGGAATCAATAGATACTTATAAATAAAGGTTTTATTAACAAATACCTAAATACTGACTGGCACTGCCTTCAGGAAATTTACAAGGCACTTAAAGGCACACCTTTTTGTTTGGAGCTGTTTTCAAACACGTTAGTGGTCAGAATGAAAGAACATACAACTACATTCATCTGTTTAGTCCTCTTTTCTTAGAGCCACAGAAATTCGGGATGTTGTCTGCATTTTTCGTCTCAAATCATGGAACTAATCATACTTCATAACAGCATATAAAAGCCCACGTTAAATGGGAGACGCACAGTCCTGCAACTTTCAAATTGCAAAGGCCCAAAAGTGTAACAAAATCCCAGGATCCAAGCACAAGGAAGAGAATAATTTTACTGCAGGACCCCACACATGGGTTTTGGTTGGGTTTGGGGGTTTGTTTTGGGTTTTTGGTTTTTGGGGTTTTTTTTACAGTAATCCATTTTTTATTTCTTAAGTGATTAAGAAACTGTATCTCCTCACAGCCATTAAGTAAAGAGATCCTAGAAACTGGGGTAAATTTCTGTCTAAAATAAGCAACTTCTCTTTAAAAGAAAGATACTCAAAACTCTAGATAAGTAACTTCGAGACAAGTTCACTCCACTGAAGCTCTAGATGCATTCAAAGTAGAAAGATTATGCTATTCGCACAACATCACATAATTGTTATGATGCAGCAAGTTTAGCCCCCATGTATCAGTATTATCTGTATACCCAAAGGCTTGTGGTTATCTCAGATCTACAAATGAAGCGTTGGTGAGTTTACCTGTATAGTCCTCTGAGTGCCATCAATGGTGACAGACAATAAGGGTGAAGCCAGGTTCCACTCGCTGGTCACGTTTAGTTTCATCCCATCAACTTCCACCTGTTGTGACACCAAACAAGGCTGTTACTATGAAGACAGACAGAAAACTGATCTCAAGTTCATTACTGCATACAAAGCAGCGACCATTTTAAAACAGATGGCTCCCAAACAACCTGTCATGTTTACTGCTTCTGCCATAAAAGACAGGGTCCAACAACAGAGTCTTCCAGCTATCTCTGGGGAGAGGTGAAGGACCTGTGAACAGCTGCCTCTGAGTAGCAAGGTTTCAAGTGATTTCCAGCAAGTAACAAACAGCCATCCAACTTTTAAACCTATCTGGACATGCTACATTTACTGCAATTAGACAAGTAATGCATATAAATTCCAGTGACACCTTGCAACCCACACAACAGGGCTTGCATATAATATTCTCTCCAAGGACCAAGGAAGAACTTTTCCTATGCTTCTAATGAAGGGTTTTGCATTGTTATCTTAATTAATATGAGGCAGTAATTAATTCTTCAGTGTTTTGCCTCAAAGTCTAGAAAAACTTTGCAAATTCTGTCATGCTTTCTTCCAGTATACAGCTGATCAGAGGAATACAATTTCTGAGTTGAACGCCAGTATGTTTATCCAGAAAGAATTTAAAAAAAAAAATAAAAATCACACCATGATCTTTATACAAAAATATTTCTAGGTGAAGAGCAAAAATTCTGAGTTCTGAAGGAAGTGTAGAGCAGAGTAGCTGTAATGCCACTCCTGTCATTCTTCTATTGTATAATACTGTTTAAAAATACACATCACACATTCAACACTAAGAGCCTCAGAGGAAAAGCTGGATTATGAAAAAAAAAATACTATACATGGACTAATATAATAAATGATTAATATTTGTGGCATGTTTTGAATACTCATCCATGGTATCCAAGGTAGGGAAATATGATTTCTGTTACATATTTTACTATAAGCAGAAGAAAAATCATGGTTGGCTCACTTCCTTCCTCTCTCAAAAATCTCCAAAATATTTTCAGTCAGTAAATTACAGAGAATATTGATAATGACACAAATATTGCATACATTCTCAGTAAACTAGAGGAAAATTACTGCATTTAGAATAAAAGCTGAGCCCACATTTTCCAAAATTAAACTTATAAGCCTACTCTTTTAAATGTCAGACTAATCATTATTTCATCTTATAATAAGAACAGGCAACTGTAATCCTAGTGTAACTTAAAAGAAATCCATAACATCGAAGTGCACAGGGGCAATGTGTAATTTGACAATTTTATTTCAGTTAAGAAGAAAAAGCTCTGGCTTAAAAAAACCTCTAGGTTTTATAGACTTTAGTTTAGAAAACAAAATCTGTCTTAGTGATACAATCTACACAATTTCTACGGGCTTTAACTATAAATAAAGTTACGTGTAAAGAACAAGAAGAAAAACAAGTCATTTATAATGGTTCACCAATAGGCCAGATTAGCTGGCATGCTTTAGGTACTTTACACTGCTCCAGTGATGCAAACCAGCCATAAACCTGGCTTGAGTTAAACCAGACCCGCAGCTGGTTTGCATTGCCAGAGCACTGCAAAGCAGCTGGAACACGGCGGTGAACCTAGCCCGCTCTCAGCAAACCTGAATCAGCAAATACTGTCTTTATTGAGAACAGCAGAAACATCTGAAAAAGACTTTCCAAATGGAGAAAAGCAAATCCGGTGCTCTGTCTCAGCCCTCTTTGATTACTAGTTGAACTTTCATAAAGCAATTATTCAAAAAGCTGTCTGTCACTATCACTATAACCAAAGAAAGACTGTCTGCACTGCAACCGGGGTCTGAAAACATCATTTACTGTGTTTCTCCAGGGAAGGAGGGGAGATGGTATGAAAGCATACCAGGCTACTGACCACCAGAAAAACTTGAACTGTACACTGTGCTTGTTGCACTGCGGGACTTGCACGCAGCCTCGCAGAAAATCTATAGCCAATATCTACAGACCTAGTAAAGGGTGTTCCAGTGGCAAGATGCAAGTCTACCTCCACAACAAACTCAATTTAATCATTAGCTTTTTTGACACTGTACTGATGAACAAAAGAGAAGTAAACCAAGTGTGTCACAGCAGTAAATGACCTGTTTAAAATCCCTCACAAGGTTCTATACAAGTCTAGCCATCATTGATTCCAGATTACGTTAGTACCAAAAAAATTTCTGGTGGAAATCACCCTGAAAGAAGAGATGCAAGCAGTCAGATGGTAGGTCTAAACAAACAATGGCACTCTAGGAATACTATGGTTTCTCATGTGCAATAGAAAAACCAGCAGACAATATACTACCTCTACTATGTTTTCCCCATTCAAGAAAGAATAAAGAGCTGGGGGCGGGGGGGGGGAAGTATTATTTGAGCTAATGGCTCTCTCTGCACCAATAGGTAAGATTACAAAACCAGGAAGTCAAGCCATCAGAGAAAATTAACAAGAACTGAGGGTAACAGATCTATCATGTAGCGGGCATGTTACTTTCACTACAAACAAGGGGAAAGCGGCGGGGGGACAAAAATTAAAAACAATTAAAAAAAAACCCAACCACACACCAGATGGGGGTTGAAATCAAACTAATGCTTTACCTAATAGAGCAAATATTCCTTCTGCAGCCTGGCAGCCAACAGTCTACTAAGGTTAGTTGGCGGAGGCAGGGGAATAGGTAAGATGTTCAAAGAACTTGTCAGAAGTTTGCCTTTACCTTCATTCCCCCTCTAGCAATGGATGTGATAACAGAACCTAACAAATAGTGCAATAAAACCAGGGCCTTTTTGCTTCAGTCTTGGGCGGGGGACGACGACACAAGGATGACTAATGAAGACTTACGTTGACTGCTTCCTGTTTTATTTTGTTTCTGTGCTCATAAGACAGCCAGGAACAAATCGCTACTCAGTGGATACCAACACTTTAACTGTAGGGAGGAAATCCCAGTCAAATCACTCATGCAGTGGGCCACATTGTGCGTTACACCACAGCTATGTAGTCTAGCTTGTAGTAGCTAGTAGTCTGCAACTACTCAGTTCCAAGTGTATGCACGTGTGTATATGCGTGCATATGCACATCATGTTGTGCTGCATGGGGGAATCACTCTATAGTAACCATGGCTGTTTGAACCATTGCTACACCACATCAATGTGGCGTGGTGGCGGAGAATTTTTTTTTTTTTTTTTTTTAAATAGGATTGTCCCCATATAAGGGCATAAAAGATAAAAGCAGCCATGGTCCTCCTTTACAATTATTTCCAATTCAAAAGCTATTGTAAATTAGGCCTCAAAAAGGAGAATGACAAGTCCAAGACACAATGCTAGAAAAAGGTCAACAGCTTACTCTACTGTCACAACTTTGCAGACTTTCGCTGGCATGCACCTGAACTACACAAGTAGCAGCCCCTTCACCTCTTGTGGACTGAGCTCCTGATGTTCAGCATGATAGGTACCAGCTAACCAATAGTGCAAAGAGCTGCAAAGCATAATCTGCATTCCATTTCCTTTAGAGAACATCATTTGGCATTCTATATGCATGTCAGGCAATTAAAGAAGGCAGCACAAGCCCGAGTGTTATAGCCCTGTTAATTTACTAATGCAGAGTCTCGCATACATCTGGCACATGTCACTTCTTTTCTCCTGGAAATGAAGGTGGTTTTCCAGGAGACTGGAGGGCAGCTCAAGCATTTGTTTCCTGCCTGATGCTTCAAAACATTATGCATGAAGTTCCTCATGCCAGCCTTGAGTCCGACTAACTTAAGTCTGCTGACTTAATCCCATGGTTCCAATTTTGCCTTCCAGCATGGTGTTTAACTTGATGCTTTTGGTTTAACTCCTGGCCTAGTGAGTCCTGGCCCTAACTACTGGGTTATGCCACCCCTACCTGGATTCTTCACACCCCTTAATTCTACCTCTTGCTGTAACAGAAGTGATGGCATTCCCTAGTCGATTAGATCAATCAAATGAAAAGTCACCCTCTGCAGACCTGCCTTGCTGAAATCCTCCTCTTATCAAGACAGCTGCCCATGAAGATGTTACCTTTCAGGAAAACAGATATTACTATTCACAGGAGATTTATGAATATTCAGTGTCAAAGACTCCAATTCCTTCCACTGGCATTAATTTAGCTGTAAATCTAAGGCACATCCAGTGGGCAGCAAGACTCTACAAACTGAAATCTTAAAATCATCCTGCAAGGAAAGAACAATGGTAGCAAGCATCGCTGTTGTAAACACGAGGTAGCATACATGTTTGAGGACTTTACTCAAGCTTGCACAAAGTAAAGACGTTCTCTTCTCTGGGAAAAGTAACTGTCTCAGGCAGAAGCGCCTTCACCTCCATCACTGCTAAACACCACCACCCATGCCAAAATAGTAAGGAGATTCTTTTCATTTTTATGAGTCAGGTCAGGGATAGGTACTGCTTCTTGTGCAGGCAAGGGGGAAGGCAGAGGATTCGTAGCACAGTGTGGCAAGAGAGGGTCCAGCTGTAGGCAGTAGTATTCAATAACAGTCCGCAGTGATCTCAGACTAAGCCAAATTGAGTAGGACAAAGCAACTTTTGGTTCCTAAACAGTTTTCACAAAATTCCTGAAATTCTCATCTAATCTACTGTCCAGATAATGAAGCAGCACATGGAATGGAAAAAGCAAGTGAAAACTGTCCTGTGCCAAAGCTATCATCTTTACCTTTTGCAGTCCCTCATATCCTTAGGATTGAAACCAAAGTCTTTATGGGAGGGGGCTGATGAGTCTAAGGCTTCCTTTAGAAGCATGATGCATGAAACCCCAGGCATTTTGTAAAATATTTTGCTAGTCCTCAATGTTAAAAAAAAAAAAACAACCCAAAACAACAAAAAAACCCAACAAAAACCCACCCTCTTCCCCAGTCAGCAGGAGAGCTTAAAATACTATCTTGCATTTATCTGTACATTCCCAAAGCTAATAATCACAATACACTTCCTTACCACGAAAATCACCAGCCACCTGGAGGCTGTAAGCACTTGGGGTCATTTGCAGAGCTCTCTTGGCAATTATTGGGTCTTCCTATACAATTTTATCCAACTCCCCCACATTGTCTTTAAGTAAGCTGAATAAAAAGGGAGTCATATCTGCCACACTGGGAAACAGTATCAACCAAATAATACTGCACATGTTGTCGTTCATAAATGCAAAGAAACCCACAAAGATTTCCCATGTAGGTAGTTCTTATTAGTTAAGCTCCTTCTTGTATATGCTTTTTCTCCTGTTCTTTGGACTGTATTTGCCAGTGACCCAGGGTCTGATTACCCATAAAGCGTTTGCCATTTTTGAGGGTCATGTCCTGGACAAGATGACAGAGTGTACTCTTGTCAAGCTTACAGATGGCACAAAACTGGGGCAAACAGTTAACACACTCTAGGGCAGGGCTGCCATCCAGAGGGGCCTAGACAGGCAAGAGGAAGGGGCTAATGGAAACCTTGTGAAATTCAAGACAAATTGTTAAGTCCAGCATGTGGGAAGGAAGAGCCCATTGCAGTGATATAGCCTGGGACCTGACTGGCTGGGGAGCAGCTCTGTGGAGAAGGACTTGGAGATGTGGGTAGACACGTCAGCCGGACATGAATGAGTCAACAGCATGCCCTGGCCGCAAAGGTGGCTAACAGCGTCCTGTGATCTGTTAACAAAAGTATAGCCTGCTGATAAGAGGGAAGTCATTAGACCCCTCTACTCAAAACTCAGACCACGTCTACATACTGTGTCCACAAGAAAGATGTTGACTTTAGTTATACCAAGTTCCCGTTAGCCCAGTCCTCTTGCTTGTCTAGGTCCCGCTGGGTGGCAGCATTGCCCTTGACTGCATTGAGCAGCTTCCCCAATTCTGTGTCTTCTCTAAATTTTATGACCACGCAACTCCCACTGCCTCCTCCAGGTCATTGATGAGGTTGTTGAACAGGACTGGTCACAATACAGACCCTTGCAGACCCTTGGTGACTTCTGAGTACAATCCATTAACCGTGACCCACTGAGCCTGACCACTCAGCTGGCTTTTTATCCATCTGGTTGTGCAAGATGGTGTCAAAACACTTGCTGAAGTCAAGGTAAATGACATTCACCACACTCCCCTAGTCCACAAATCCTTTCAGTTTATCATAGAAGGCTGTCAGGTTGAACAACCCTCAGTAAATTCATGCTGACTCTTACCTATCACGTTCTTTATGCGCCCAGAAACGTGCTCCAAGAGGACTCACTTTATGAACTTCCCAGGGATTGGAGTGAGGCTGACCTGGCTGTAGTTCCATGGGGTTTGCTTTTGGCCTTTTCTGAAGACTGGTGCAATGTGGCTTTTCTCCAGTAATGAGGGACCTCCCTCAACCTTTATGACCTTTCAAAGGTATAGAGTGCAGCCTTGCTACCACATCAGTCAGCTCTCTCGGTGCTCTTAGATGCAGTCTGTCTAGTCCCATGGACTTCCATGCATTTCCAACTCTCCCAGTCACTAGCTTGATCTGCTTCTGCCGCCTCCTTGAACTCTTTCACTAATAACAGAGGCCTGGGAGACCTTGCTGATGAAGACTGAAGCAAAGAAGTCATTAGGTGTCTCAGGCTTATCTGTCTGTTGTTACCAAACCATTTGTAATCCCTTTGTTGGTGCAGCATTTTCCCTTTTCAGCTTTTTATTACTAATGCAGTGGTAGAAGCTCTTCTTGCTGCTCCTAACATTCCTTGCAACTATCAAGGTGAGCTCTGGCTTTCACAACACTATCCCTCCATGCCCGGACAATTTTTCTAAGTTCCTCCTTTGTATCTTGTCCCTGCTTCCACCTCTCAAATGTTGCCTTTTTGCACTGGAGCTCTGCCATTATACCTGTTCTTAATGAAACTGCTTTCCTGATAAAGGTGCTTATTTTCCCAAGTATTCTTGCACTTAGAGGATGCTGTCCTTAAAGACCGGCCAGCTTTTCTGAGCTCTTTTGCTCTTCAGAGCTGTCTCCCATGGAACTCTCCCTACCTGCTAAACAAACAAAGAATAAGCTGAAGTCCACTCGCCTGAAGTCCGGGGTTTGTACCCTGCTCATCTTGTTCCTCATTCCCTTCAGGATCCTGAACGCCAACCATTTATTTCATGGTTGCCACAGCCAAGGCTGCCCTTATCATATCTTCAGCCTTGATAGTGAATAGCAGATCCAGCTGTGTCAACACCAGTTCACCCATCCAGTATCAGTATCAACCAGTTATCCCAAACACCCTTCAGACATCTTCCTCCTTGCATGCCATCATGTTGCCCTTCCAGAAAATGTCAAGGTCCTCTATGAGGACCACGTTCTGTGACATAGATTTCCTCCAGTTGTTTAAGGAAGTCTTGTCTACTTTCTCACCTAGATCGGGTGGTCTGTAACATACTCCCACTGTGCTATTTTAAATTTTTTTAACTGATCAAGTCAGTAGCCTTCACCTGCCCAAATGATTTCATAGTCTGGACACTTGGCTTTCAGCTTCTCTGTAGACACAGAATGATTTGCTCTCCCAAAACCCGTGGCAAATCTATAAACATAGATGGTGGTCTTCTCACTCTGGTGAAGGATCCTTCTGGCCCCCCCAGTCATATCTCTGCTTCTTAAGTTCTGCCCAGTCGTATTTGCACACAACATAGATGCTGGTCCTTGTGATAGCCATGGTGCATAAACACTCTAGCACGTATCTGAAGACACTGACGGGATTAACATCCACACCAGCAACATGCGCCGGTCCCTTTGCCGCCATCACCACCCGGGCCTGCATGCAACACTGCCACTAAAACCCCAATTTTACATGCACAGGTCATACAGGCTTTTTCAAGGAAATCCACATAGACACCACTATCAAGATGACTGGCCTCATCTCAATGAAAAAAAAGAATCAAAGCTGAAAATGCCATAAAAAGGGAGGCTTCTTCCTTTTGTTTCCATAGCTATTTTTTATGCTTTCTTCTGAGAATACCACATGAAGAAACTTGGTAGATGGATGCTTCCTTTAGCACACTAAAATGTCTTAAAAGTTCTGCTTATTATTATTAGCAACGGTCTAAAAACCTGCAAGATTAGCTGCCAAAAAGGTGCATGAAAGAGCAAATAGGACAGAGAGACCCTGTGGCCAACACTGCAGCGTATCGACAAACTCATAAAAATGTCATAAAGAGAAAATCCTTTAAGCCCAAAACACTGGCTTTCAAATAAAAACTGCATTCACTGATGCTTATGTGACAGCAATTTCTTTGATTCAAATTAACCAGTTGTTTTAGCTTCCATTTTCAGCTTGTAGTTATTGACAATATATTCACATCAGATCAACAGAATGACCTTTTCCTTCTTTTCTTCAAGTGACTGTAAGGTTAGCTTTTTGGACTTTTGAAGTGGTTGGCCAGATGCTTTCAAAAGGAAGTTAAAGTATGTGAGTTTCAATCTCATTAAAAAGGCTTTTTTTTTTTTTTTAAACAAACTTTCCTTTTGTTCATATCAGCACTTACTTTTTTAAAAGACCCCAAGAGAGAGTTCCAGTCTATAGATCACTTGTCCTGAAGAAAGCTCTGTTAACTATTTATAGATCATGTCCTTTTGTACCAAACTAGATCAAGCAATTTATTCAGTGCATGACTGCAGGAGAGAAATTCATTTGCTCTAAGTGTCATCAAGGCAGCCTTTTACCTGCTATGAACAAGACCAGAAGATCTGAATTGCTGGGCTTTCACTTCAAATGCACATTTTGACATTGTGTGAGGTGCCATCATTTCTTTCAAGTTTTCAAAGTATTAAGTACTTTCATAGAATGGGCCATCCTTAATCACAAGAAGAGCAAATAGCCCATAACCACTAGAATAAAGCAAACACATGTGCACACATTCAAATTATCTCTCTTCTTTAAAGTAGCACTTACAGATGCAAATTACCATTAGCTGCTTTGGTATATCTCACTTTAGAAATGGGAGCATGCCAGCGTAGAGACCAAGGAGAGGAGCACACAACAGGCAGCGCCAAGCTCCTCAGCTTAACAGCAGAATCAAAACAAAACAAGAGAGAGAAGTGGTGGCCTTCACCACCTCTGATCAGCAAGAGCTTTCTTCAAGCATTCACCAGGGAAGCAATCCTCTCTGTAAAACCTAGTAGAGAGGCTGTACGCAACAAAAACACTCCACTGTGGCAAATGCTTTGTTTTACTACTCCAGTTTCCTTTGTGGAGTCATTACTAAGATGACATCTCGTATTTGTAACCTGCCTGAGCCCACTAAATTTAAAAAAAAAAAAAGAAAAAAGTTAAAAATACAGCAAGAAAATAAACCAGCTATTAAAAATCATTGACATCTGCTGGCAACAGCTTCAGACACAAAAAGCACAGCTGGTTTGGGGAATATGTGTGTCTACTGCTATAGGACCAGTGCGGAAGAGAAGAACGAACATGCCTTGCTTTCCTTTTCCAGTTGCTCTACCGAGACAAACGCCATGGCTCTGCCTAGCTAAATATGCTCCAGCCTGGCTACAGGGGTTGCTCCCAGGTGGCTGGAAAATGGAGCAGGTGGTTCAAACAGTATTACCACCACCATGTGCATACGGGGCACTTTCAAACCTGCATTGCACTCCAACTTCCCTTGGCCAACAGGATAATGTGCTGGGGATATTCTTATTTTCTACCCTGAAAAGGGGTCTAGCCTAGAGACCAGTGACAGAATCTGGGTCATTAAGAGCATTATGCTGGGAGTTAAAAATACATTGGTAAAATAAATAGTGGTAAGGTAGACACTGCTGGTTTAGTAGCTTTTGAGTCATGACTCATGCCCGTATACTGAAATCACTAAGCAAGCCTGATTCCTAAATGACTTTCAGCTGCAGAGTTTCCATTCTTTCACTGCAGTGGCACACAGGGATCCCAAGCCCTATCCCACTTGACAATATAACTTCTCAAAGAGTAGAATGACATTATCATACCAAAGTGCCACTGCAAAACACGACAGACAAACTCATACTACCATTTTAGACAAAGAACATATTTTGGAATATATATATATTTTTTTTAAGCATTCATCTAATACACGTATTCATTTAGTGAAAGTTACGCAGTAAAGATACACAAGCTAAGAACAGATTTTTTTTTTTTTAAGTAGACAGCCCTTGTCACCAGAAGCTGAATCTCAAGCTTAGAGTCAAGAATTAATGACTTCCTGCCTTGACTGACAATGTGCTGTTGACAAGTCACTCAATCTAGGCAATTCTATGATTCTATGATAACTCTCAAGACTCTTAATTTTTGTTTTCTTATTTGGGAGAGAGGGCTGGGAATTAATACTGGCTATCAAGGAACTACCCAGTACTACTACCCAGATATCTATTCAGAAAAATATCATTAGAGAATATATTAGGAAGATTATTTTTAAAAGAAAACTTAAAAAAAAAAAAAAAAAAAAAAAATGACAGGCAAACAAAAAAATAAAAATACATACACAACATTAAAAAAAAAAAAAAAATTAGTTCCTACTGGTCTCCTTTCTAAAGTGAGAATTATGCATTAGGTAGACTTCCATGTCTGGTCTAAACAAAGCATACCACAGCAGTTTGAAGAGCATTTGAAACCACGAGGACCATATCCATCAACTGAGAAGTGTTTTATTTCACGCACCATTTACAACTTGATACAGAGATCCAGCAAAATCAGCAGGCTCCAAAATGGCTAATGAGAAAAAAAAGCATCACTTTATTATACTTGGAAGTTGTGCTCTACCTCGGCCTACTTATGTACAGTGGATGCTCACACTGGACAGAGTCTGCCACTGATTTCGATTGCTTTTCCCATTGTACTGCCATGACAGCAAGGCTATCTTCCCTTCAAATTAGTAAACAGCTAGAATAAGCAACAGGTTTTTTTTTTTAAAAAAAGTGTCTTTGATTCGACATTGTGTAGTGACAAGAAGAAAGTACAGTGGGCAACTGGGTATGGATTTCATCCAGCAGTTCCAACCTGCTGCTCTCAGCTGTCACAACAGGATATAGGTCAGCACTAGTCCTTCGAATATCCCCAGCCCAAGGTTATTCACCACTTAAACTAAAAGCTTTACATGCAAAATATCTGCTGTTGCATATCTTCCCCAAACTGCCCCAGATGCTTCAGGACAATAAGTGTATCATAGAATCAAGCCTGATTCTTTTTAAAGCGAAATCTATTTTGATATCATCTGCAATCCAATTTATGCCCTTCAATCAAATAGCCAAAGGGAACACTGCTGTATGCTGTACCAATCCACCAGATTAAGGAAAAAAAACCCAAAACTATAACAGCTAGACTAGCTGTACAGTTTCCCACGTATAAGAAAAATAGTGGCTGTAGGAGACCTTTTCTTTCTTACAGCCAGAAGATAAAAAAGCTACTTTCATTTTTGAAATAAAAATCAGCATTGAGGAACAAGAGACTAGATGCAATAAAAAATACCTGCAAACCTATTCCCATTGTTTGATTAGTTTCCAAGTTTAATAACTTTTAAAATCAAAGCAAGTTTTAACTGATGACCTTCAAAAAGCTGGTCAGAAGCAACAGCATCATCAGATGCTTACCAAATCCCTTCCACCATTTCCTGCTCCCCGACCACACACTTCAATCATCTCTCTTGGGCATGTTTGACCAGCATCAAGACAATACTCATTTTTACCAAAACACACCAGCCACCTTGCAGAGAAAAGAATGAACTGTAAGGAATTACCCGGACTAATAGTAGGCATATTCTCTCTTTAGCAACCCCTCCTCTAGCTTTTAAAAGAAGCCCAGAAAAGGGAGTAAGAATGTCACCACTCCAGAGGTGTCAGTGATAAACTGAAAAAGGGAAGAACACAGGCTGGTGCAAAGGGATAAGGATGCAAACCTGCTGCAGCAGGGAGAAGGTGAGATATCAGAAGAGTCATAAGCCACTTACACAAAAGAGGAAACGCTAAAAAGATTTGAAGTGTTTCCATAAGCGGAACAAATCAAGTCATGTAGCAACGTAAAAAAGATGTTTACATCTAATGCTATTTATCTTAGTAGTTAACGGATTGCATTGTTTATGTTAATAAACTGATTACCATGAATTCACTCAAAAGGCATAAAAGTACTGTTTGTGAACAGACACCTCTTTCAATTCAGTATTTCCTCATGGTTCCACCTACTTACATTTAAACAGGTGACAGTGGCTTGCAACTGACTTACCAGGATAAACTCCAATTCACTATGCTAATAGAACCATTTAAATAAGAAACAGTATTTCCTTTAAAAACACCATATAAATTAAATTCCAGTTCTTTTTTATGTTTTGGGTTGAACAATCTTAATTACATTTTTAGCACATAAAAGTTGATATGGAAACTGTTCCACAAGTTGTTTGGAACATTCAGTTTTCCAATCTACGTAAATGTAGGGGAAAAAGTGAAGTGCACACCCTGAAATAATTTGGCATTAGAGACGGATTACCTACATCCTTTAGCATTACACAAAGATAATTTCCCCAATAGAGATACCTCATGAAGAGATTACAATACTGTAACTACAAAATTGCAGTCAGCAATTTTGTAAACAACCTCTTTATTTTAATCACCTATAAATATACAGACTTCAGGCAAATAAAAAAATACACATCTTTATAACAGTTGTCAACAAGAACAGGGTAAGTTTTACACTGTCCTAGATAAAACATGCAATCACCACACATTAAGCTGCATATTTACAACAACACTGAAATTCTGGAGATATGAATTCGATATCAATTAGATAGTAGTTCAGAAGAAAACGCACAGAGAATACAAAACAATCATGACATCTGCTTCTCAGGCAGCAACGAAAGGGGCATCCTGACACTACAGCTGCTATTGCCTTTGCCGGTTCAAATGCCACACGAAATGTGCAGACTTCTTTTTTGAAGGTTCTGTCACAAAAGGCTTATCTTTCATAGAACTGTACTGTGGAGCTCTCTCTAAACACATTTTGGGACCTTTCAGAAACTCCACTATTATCTCTTAACTGAATTTTTCTATCAGCTTTTTCTAAAAACTTAGAAGACAAGACAGAATCTTTCAGTCTAATACCCGTCATTCATATTCTCCAACGTAGCCACAAAACATCAGTGAAATTACAAAGACGGGAAAATGCGGGAAGTTTACCTATGAATCGTAACGCTTCCATATTCAAAGCCCTAGCAGTCCCCAGGGTTACTAACACTTTCCTCCTTTTCCCTAACACTTGTAAGCAAGGGCCCAACTCCTGAGCCCAATAAACCCAGCCGGGCTCTGTCTAACATGCAGTGCAGAAAACACCTTACATAGCAGACGGGGACCCTCATACACAAACATTGCACTATCCCAGTCAGTTAAAATGGTCCCCACAGCAGAACACAGAGATGCTCCAGCCAGGGATCAAAGAACACAAAAATCTCCGTAAGGGAAGAAGACAGGAGAAGAAAAGAGCTTAATGCCAGGAATGCAATGCTCCTGAACTAATTCTGCCCCATTTTCCCAGCAAACTCTCTGCCGGGGCAATCCTTGCTCTTAAAGCAATGAGCCAGTCCAAATCATTTGACCAGGTACTACAAAGACAGTATACGCACACGGTGTAGAAACAATTGAAGTTTACCTTCGGTAACGTGATATGGGGCAGCAATCAACTGATCTTCTTCATTACTTTTAAGAAGTGAGAAATTCGTTCTCTCTCACTAGGAACCAAGACCTAATTTTGACATTACAACAGCAAGAAGTAGTTGGAAGCATCACAGAGACTGGAGGGTACAAGACAAAAGATCACATTAAAGATTTTGCTCTGAACAAGCTTTAATTCAGAAAGTAACAGAAAGTATTGCTGCACAAGGCATTCTTTGGAGAACCAGGGCTTTCAGCAGGCTGCACCTAAAATCCAGAGAATCAGTACAGCTCACATGGGAAATTTAGGACATGGCCAATGAAACAAAGCAAAGCCAAAACAAAAACATTAAGACTTTCCTAATATTTTTAAAGAGCTTAAGAGAGGTTCTATGCCAGTATATCGACAGGAAATGTAATACAGCACTAGTGGAAAAGTAGGCAAAATTGAAAATGAAGTAGGAGACAAAGTGTTTAAAAGTTGAACAACATTTTCAAAAAAATTCCAAAAGCAAGTTAGAAACATTGGGGGAAAATGTCACTAAAGCTAAAAGAAAACACCAGGAAACGAAAAATGAGTTTGGTATTCAATAAAAGGCCAAAATAGCTAGTGTAACCCCAGATCAAAAAGGCAAGAGACATGATCTTAGAGCAGAGAAATCACAGTCCCTGTCTATATAGGGGCCCTACCTAGAAAACCATCTTAACAAAGCTAACTTCACACATTAAAAATCAAACATATCGTAAGTGGTAGGGAGAGGACTGTAAAGAGCCTGGTACAATCATGTATCTATAATTCAAGCCTCGTTATTCAAAAGGTGGTGACAAATCAAGGACAGCACAGAAAGAGCCATAAGGACTGAAGGTGGGCTCGAATATACTGTTGTGAAAAACAGCAAAAAGTTGAAAGGGTCAGCGTTCAAATTGTTAAGACAGACCTACATAATACCACACCATCACACTTGCCTCCCTCTCGACACCACCGTGTCCAATGCTTTGACTTACAGAGAGACTGTGGCAAACAGAGGACAGGCAGGAATAACAACAAGGATTTGAAAATCTCCTACAGGCGTAATCGTCATAGCTCTTGACTGAAGTGAGTAACAGGATAGAATTAAGGAGAAAAATTAGGATAAGTCAGGAAGAACCTTTTATAAAGCCAATGAACACGAAAATTCCCTTGGGAACAAATGCCACCTCCACCCCACTGGTCAGGGCTTACCCTACTAGCTGTGGGATAAAGACCCAAGAAAGAAGGCAGCACTGTCCCTTCAGATTTTTCCCCGCTGTCTTTCCCAAGCACAAGGATACAGGTATTTTGCAGGACTACTGCTGCTCTGTGAGGGACTGGGATGACCCTGAGATCAGGACAGCCAGGAAACACAACTGAATGCCCAGTCCTGATTCTTCCCAAAGTACGTCACAGAGCTGCACCTCAGCCTTATGCACAGTTTTGGAAGATAGGCTTTCCTTAATCCTAAAACATTATTAACAGCATTTAGCGTGCTTAAAAACAGATATAATTTTGCCTTAACAATAATTTCGGTTTATCCTGTATTTTAGGAACTTTCAGAGTAAGTTGCAGAACTTCCCATTGCACATTATCAGCTGTACCAAGTAATGAGCTGTGTCTGTAAACACTCCTTTAAGCAAGCTAGTTAACCTAGTGTTGCAGGTACAAAGGGTCAGCAGATGGGAATGGAAGATTTGGCTGGCTTCAAATATTTTAAATAAAATTGTTATCCAGAGCTAAAAAACGCTGAATGATGCTAGTATGGTATTTTAGCTTCAAAAAGAATCCAATAAGCTTTTGTGAATGCCACTGATAGAATGGCACATGATACTACAAGAGCTGTTAGGAAGCTACTTCTTGGAAATGAATGATAGCATAAATCACAGACAAGCCCTAGTTTTCATATGGCCATTAAATACATGTCATTTTCAACTTGCCACTACTTGCACCTCCCGTAACAATTATTTTCAATTTCTTTCCATCTGTCCCATAAAAAATGATTGCTTCTGCTTTACTTAATCCTCCACTTACATCAACCCTATTGTTCGTTTCCTTCCCTTTCATCTTCTCCACATTAATTCCCCACATTGCTTTTGATCTAGCTTTTTGTTTCCTTTTTTCCCCTACAGATTCTTCCTGATGAAGAATTTACAACCATAATGTTCATCTGACGTGCATAGTGATATTTTATTGATTCGCTGCTCTGTCTATTAGTTCTGTATAATGAATAGCATTATACAAAACACAAGATGGGTTGCCTATGCATATATCTTGGATCTTAAAAATCAGTTTAACTGAACTTGAAAAACGCTCCACTTTATTGGTAAATATTCATATTTAATTATAATTGGAGCAGCATATGCAAGGAGCAGCCAGAGAAAACAAACATTTCCTCCTCACAGTCCAAAGAATTACTCTTTGCCATAGTGGCAAGCCAAGTAAACAGAATAATTGCAATTTTCACTGCTGCTAAATAAGAAATAGAAAACCTCTCCAGGAACTGTTCTCTGTGGCTGTAATAAATGCCCACCGAAACAAGCTAACCTACATTATTCATCCCCCTGCAGAAAGGGTAGTCCTTTTAGAACTGGAGAGACTGGAAGAAGTGGAGCAGCTGATTTTAGCTGATATAAACCGTAAGTTATATTCTAAATAGATGCTATGTCTAATTTTTAAGGGAAAAGAAATGGCATTTAGTTCAGGCAACTCTTAAAACTTAATGCTGAACAAGTGCAAGTTTTCTGTTCATAAATTAACAGCAATACCCAAGTATATAAACCGCTCAAAAATGATTTTACTTGCCATACTGTACTTTACTTACTGCAAGATCACATAACCTAAGCTAAATTTTGTGTTTACTCAGGTGCATCAAAACCAGTCACCGGATAAAATCTCTGAGCAGTCCCAGAAGCAGAAGGCAGGGCCGAGGCTCCCTTTCTTCCAGCCTCGCAGCCCCACGACCGGCCTGCAACTACGTTCCTCCTCAGGCATTCGGTCTCTGGCCTCAGGAATCTTGTATTCCTCGCTGCACCAGGGGAGCTTCAACAGAAGAAGGGCTTTAATCGCTCCCCACTACACAAGACCGGCAGACGAGAGAGCGGCTGCTAGCTCGCGTGCTGAACTCAATGCTAGTAGTGTTTGTTAGTCTACAGGTGGCAGTGCCGGTGTATGACCTTCAGAGGAGGCAGGTGCAGGAACACCCAATCCATCGTGTGTCAGCAGCAATAGCCAGGAGAGAAATGCCAACACTTCAGCCCAGGCAAGATACTGGAAACTCCAGGCATGTGCAAGTACCAACACTCTACACAGTTTTGCTGGCAAAAAAAAATAAAAAAATAAAAAAAAATTAAGCACCTTAAGTCTTCCAGATACATTAAAGGTTGAGCCTGGCTTTTGATGAAGGCATCCCAGGAATTAAAGATCAACATACCATCTGCGTACAACACCGAGTTCTTCTGCAGACCTAGGCTGGTTCATCAGTACGCACAGTGAATCATTTGTCACGTTCATCACCACACAGTCACCTAAGCTTCAGGCAATACTGCGCAGGTTTAGAGAACTAAGCTCAACTGTCCTCCCTCCGCCCCAGCTACTGGCTGGGGACAGTCAAATGCTTTTTCTTTAAGGAAAACTGAAAAATACTTCACTAAGGGATAAAGATCCAACATACGGGTTTTAGGTCTCACCTTTTCTTTTACCTGCCAGGGTTATTTTCATGAAAACAGAGCCTTTGCAACTAGCCATACCTACCACCTCTCCTAATCCACAAATTAAGCTCTCCCCGTAACATGAACACTTCGTCTCTGCCTGTACCAGACGATGACTCGGCAAGGGCACCGTTTGGTATGATAAACACTGGCCACAGCACGGCTGTGGCCTAACCTCTGGCTCAGTGTTCTGCAAGCATCCTAACAGAAAAGCTTTGGGAAAAGACTGGAGAAGCAGAAGAGGGTAACTTTGTAACGGGTAAATTGAAATGACGTCTGTTGCCTTTCTATGCAATAAATGGTAGAATGGAAAACTTAAGTATCCCTGAGCTTATTGATTTATATTAAGAAACAATAACAGTAAAAATCCTTCAGCACAGACAACTGAAGTTGACAAAAAAGCCTATTTTTTCAGCTCTTAAGAAAACCCAGGAAACAAAACTTTTCTGTCTACCTATCTACACCAATTTTACAAGCAATCATACTCATTACTGCCAGCTATGAAGACTGACACACATACACACCTTTGACAGTCCACAGGTGAAGTATCTGGGAAAGGTCAAAATACCTAGACCAATCAACAAGACCAGCTGTCAAAGCCCTAAATGCATAATGAAACACTAAAATTCTAACACTGAATTTTTGTAACTACAAAATGATGACACAATAAAGCAAAAGAGATATTTTACGTATTGATTTCCTCATCAGTCTTCAAAAATTTTTGGCACATTCCTGAACAATAATTCTATGAAAACTGAATCCTGACAGGCTCATTCTGCGACAACAGACCCCATGAGCTACAGCACCCATCATTTGTGTTTACTGTTAACTCCTGCTCTCTACAATGAATGATCTCCACTTTTTCCCTATAGATAGTTTAAAATCTGAGATTTTTTTAAGAAGTTAAGGAAGCCCTCTATTTAGCATTACAGCACCTATTGACTACAAAAATAATCAAAGCTTGTTAACATACATATAAAATGTAATCACCTGGCTGTGCATTGATCTTCACTGTGGGGAGTTTCCTTGTTATAACCACAACAAAGGTGGTGTCTAATGATAGCAATGGCAAGTACGACTGGGAAAAATTGAATATTCAGAATTATATGATTAATGAAAAGAAACTCTCAAAATCCCTGGAGCTTGACAAACTTTCTATCCAAGAAGCTGCCAGTTATTGCATTAAGTTTACTGGTCTTCCGTTTGTTAATAATTGCAACATTTGATCATTTTGTAGCTTTGCACATCTCTTTATAGGAATCTAATATCTTCCTGCCCATGAAGTGGGAATTGTTCGGGTTGAATTCGCTTTGATGCTATTAAGAGTGAGACCCTGGGCCTTTGTGTCACTTTTCTGATACAAAGAATTTCAGCCACTTCACGATGGAAACTTCTCATAGATTTTTCCTCTGCGCAGCCAGATAATGTAAAACAAAGAGGGTTCTCTCTCTTCCATTCTCCATTCCTTCAATGTATCAAGCCATTACACTACTTGCTACTTCGGAAAAAAAAAATAATCACAGTATAGATACATTAGGATTACATTCCATATCAAATATTTGCAAATTTTTTCTTCTTCACACATTTTGTTTCCAGACAAAAGACAGCACAACTGCCTTATACGTGACAAAAACTGAATATACTTTCAGTACAGACACATATTCTGTATCTGCAGTCTTGCTGAAAGCATTAGGTTAGTGTCCTGGTTTCGGCTGGGATAGAGTTAATTGTCTTCCTAGTAGCTGGTACAGTGCTGTGTTTTCAGTTCAGTAT
>JAVKLA010000008.1:4087997-4106619 GCA_034782735.1 Sagittarius serpentarius
ATCCCACTGGGTGGGGGGGAGCGAGTGAGCGGCTGCGTGGTGCTGTGTTGCTGGCTGGGGTTAAACCACGACAGTTAGTTAATAAAGCTCAAACTTGCAAAATCCTCCTTACCATTATGTTATGTAGAAAGGAACCTTACCTCTTCAGAAGCAGAGAAATACTGAATAAAGCAGCTCAACTAGGCAGAAAACAGAGGTTTGAAGTACTTTAATTGCCTAGGTAAGCTAGTTGTGAATTAGGAGGATGTCAAAATGGAGCCATGTCAATAGGAACCCTGGGTTAACTGCTTTACTTTATCTGTTGCTGTGACTTTGACATGCAAGGAAATGGGGACTCTTTGGAATTAATCCTTTTATGCAGTTCCAAACTCTGTATGTCAAACCACACACCTGTATATTGACGTTTTCTTTCTTGAGGTGCATCCTGCTTTATTATAGCCCTAGAAATGAAATCTGTCTTTTATACAGTTTGCTCATTGGAGGACCTACACAGACAAACACGGCTGAACTGAGACTTGCAGCAACAGGGGTCTGCTGAGCCATAAGCTAGAGTAGGTTAGTTCCACTTTAAGTTTAGGCAGTCACAAAGCTATAGCAGCAGTTTTAGGAGAAAATTTTTGCGAGTCTTACCAGTTGTTGCCAGAATTACAGCAATTACAGGGACAGCAAAAGACAGTGCCACTACTGTCAAAGAGTAAATTTTTCCTCTATTTCCCAGATTGCCTATTAGAAACAAAATAGATTTCTTTTATCTTGACAGCAAATGCTTTAACAGTAACTTTCACAGTTACAAAAACCACTTGCAGCAAAGGAGTCTGCCAGCCCTCTGTGCTCCCGGAAACAAAGTGCTCTCTCTTGTCAAGCATCCAAAGGCTTAAGAATTTCCTGAATGCAGCCACAACACTGTTCCAGCCCCCTTAATCCAGCTTCGCGGTGCAGAGTCCATTTGCCTGGGAGATCTGCCCGCTTCTAGTGTGAATACTTCATAAACAAAGATTTCTCTCCACAAGAAGATACCATTTGTCCTTTCTTGAAATGACATGGCTCTGCCATTTACATAGATGCTGCTGCTGTCTTGTCAATCATGGATACTTTTCCTCAAAAATGGGTTCTGAGACTTGATAACAACAGTGCAGTTTCCTTCAACGCAAACCAGGTAAAGTTGCCTTTCTGATCCAGCACGAACCACACTCTCTGCATAAGGCTGCCTGCTGACAGGCTCCCTAACATAAAAAGCCGGCAGCTGTTGTTACACATTCACTACGGTTTCAGCCCTAGATGACAAAACAAATCTCCAATAAGCTCACTAAGAAAGCTGGAAGAGGAAAAAGAGGAGTTTTCAACTTATACCTACTCTGACAGTATCTATTTCTTCCTGTTCCCTGGACTCCAGCCAGACCAGAGTAGGAGGTGTCCAGTGCAATGTGCTCTTCACACTCAACAGGGCCTTCGCTTTTATACATGCGGAGTGGTGTATGGATGCTGACATTAGGCAGACAGCCACCAGCCACCAGAAGAGCTCTTTCAGCAATGAGGATGGATCTCATCTTTGGCATAGAGACGGCAAAGTACACTACCTACAAGCAATTTAAAATATAATAATGGACTTTCTTTTCATTGTCACTCAGGATTCTGGGGAGAACTGAAAAAATGATGGTAACTCAGGCATGCTCTAACTAAGGTAGGCATTGTATATACTTTTCGATATGGGATTGTACAGTTCCTGCAAGACATTGCACATTGAAGTACCTTGGGGAAAAACATAGTTTGTTTCTGTGGAGAGAAACCTTGGGCAGGGTTTTCCTACACGACAAGCACGCTTCTGATCCATGAAGTAACAAGTGCCAGACAATCAGCAGTTCCTCAGTGAGAAGAGAAAGATTTTGGTATCATTAGAATCCTTTTACCAATCAGCAACCAATGACCAATTAAAATAACATTCAAATACTTTCTCATGCAATTAAAACCACTGATCACCTATTTCCAGTAAAACAGATAATAAAATTATAAAGCTGCACGTTCCATAAAGTTTTAGTAACAGTGCAAGAATTTTAGAGCTTCCATGATCCTAATAACTCATTTTATTGCATTAGGTCTGATACGTAAACTGTCAATAGCCCACATCTGTAAAAGCCCCATTTCCTCTGTCATGCAACATAATGCAGAACAATTTAATAAAACCATATTACCCTTAAATTTACAGAAACAAAAACCTCAAGCCCAGAACAATAAAAAATTTTATGTCTTAGCCCTAGTGTTGCAAAAATCACTTCCTTAAAAGTAAGACATAGTCCAACAAATATTTCTTGGCCTTGGATGCATGCAGTCAAAATGGAGATTATCCCTACTATTTTAAATACAGATGTCTTACACTGGAATAAGGAGAAAAAACATCCTGGTTTTCCACAGCAGACTGTGCTGATAATAAGGTTTCCATATAAGTTAAAGGACAGCATGCAACTCGGGGCAGAATTCCTACAGTACTGAAGCTCAAGATTATCTAAACCCAAAAGACTGTTTACACAAAACATATTTCTTCAGAAAGGCCAAAAGGTGCAGCTAAGGAAAGAAGAAAGAAAAGAATGCAAAAAACCATAGTTCTCCCTGATTGAGAGATTTAAGATACTATGAAATAGTAATAATGCTATGCTTTTTCAGTAATGTGCCAAAATATGATTAAATAGGATGCATACATTTATAGAAGTGTGCACTTAAACACATACACCAAAAATTTAAAGATAAAAATACAAATGTGAATACCCACGTAAAAATCATACAAGAAGTATCAGTGTACAATATAGGCAGAAACAGAACAATCCCTGCCCTTCCTTTCTGCAAATCACATATCTTTATCATCAGCCAAAAATTAAAGGACTGAACATTTAAAAGAAGCCAGACAGTTCCATCATGCCCTAATGATCACCACATAAGGAAACCTTTCATTAAAATGGTCCTTATCTACATAACCCATTTCATTCTTTCAGATCAAACGGTGCAAGCCAAGATGGCTGCTTGCATAAGCAACGAGCACCCAGAGGTGTGCACCATAAAGCCATACTGAAGCTATATGTAGAACTCTCCTCGCCTGTGTTTCCTTTAGCAGAAAATAACAAATACCCTCTTCATAAATAACAGTTATATGAAAAGCATCATAATAGATAGGCCTTAACTCTGTATTTACAATGTCCTTAAACTTGGGAATAGACATTTTATTTTCATTAATGCTCCCTTAAATTAATTGTTTCTAAAAGGAAGCATACACCAGTTAAATGAATATGTCTTTATTTTTTTTCTTAAGCCAAACAAATATTTAAAGCCTTTGGTGGGAGAGGATTAACAGACTAATACATGGTCCTGGCATTACAGGAGTCATTCGAAGTATAAAGGGCAGTGCGGAAAAAAATATCAAGATACCTGTTGGGGAAGATGACAAATAGCATTAAAGGCTGGCACACTCAGCTGGAGATAAAGGGTACCTTACAGGTGAAAGGCTCAGACATCTCTTTTCTTCCCAATGTTAATTAATCTTCTACGTGCTTTGCACAGATTGTTTTTTAATGCCATTACTTAACAAGAAAAAGATTTAACATAGTAAGATATACTCAGAGATTATCCCCAGTCATGAAGCTGTATCTAAATCTTATTGTTCTCAAAGTTACCTGTGATTTTTATTTACTCTTCAGACATTTCACAGGGATAAGACCAAACTGCAAAATTTGCATTGGGCTTCCTTCAGTACTGGTGCCAATGACAGACACCACTGATACAGGTTCAGAGGCAGACTGCCACGTTCCGGTTCAAATGCCACACAGGTTACTGTTGTTTTAACAAAAAAAAAAAAAAAAAGAAAAACCAAAAACCAATGATAGCTTAATTGAAAAATCCACCAAACTACATCATGTGGATTAAAACAATTCTTGGTTCAATATTTTAAAGAGATAATTAAGCCTAAATGAGGGAGAGAATACAACATTACCAGATTTTGAAGAAATAATATAACATGTCAGCCCGTGTTGGTTTTAATTCTGATCTAGAGAAGATGAATAATACATGCTTTAAAATTCTAATTTTAAGTACTGAAATATGCTGGTAATTAGGAAGGCATACAACAGAGATGAAATACAACCTAGAAGACCAAATGAGAATTTATACTCTGAAGTCATTCATCTGTTAATCACTTCAGCTACCTGTACCAGAAGTAAACTTGCTAAAACGATAAACTAAGGGAGACCATTAAAAAATTCCAGCTGAAGAATAAAAAAAAAAAACAAAACAAAAACCTAGCACATATCCACAGAAAGAGCTAGGCAGACCTAGTAATGAAAAATGCCAGAGTTATGTGTAACATTGAACATACTTCCTATTGCCATTTTCAAAATAATTTCCCACCTATTCTGTAAAGCATTACTAATGTTGAACTTTCTGGGGCACACCCTTAGTTACTGAAACAGCTTCTGTTGGGAATGTGAATTGTTCAACAGATTCAAAAGATCCCACTCAGTAATGCTCCTAAAAGCATTCATTCATAAGGCCATCTAGCACTTCAGTTGTTTCAAGCACATTTTTACAAAGCAAAACCACATATTGTGAATTGGGATTTATGACATAAATTACAATAAAACAAGTAATGATTATTTGTACTCCGCAGGGTCAGCCTGAGCAAATTTAAATCACCTTTGGTTCACTCTGGATTGCAGATGTAGACCACGTAATGGGCCAACACAATTTGATCTCACCACAGACTTTGGCTGGGTAGACTGACAGACAGATGGATTATGACTGACAATGACCATCCCTTGGCCCCTTCCCCTCCGCTCCTATTAACTCATCTACTTCAGAAAGTTTTCCTTTGCCAAGGCCAGGGAAAAAAATCCATTAGCTGTGTAAGGGAGAGGGTCTGTTTCTCTCTGTTATATCTTAACAGTTGCTGCTGTCTCGTTCAAGTGCATCCTATTCTGGCTGGCTTTGTTCTTGGTCGGTTTACCTGTTAAACAAAGGAGGCCTAGGCTCTCAGTTTCCCTAGATCTGGATATACTATCTGTCTCCGTCTGCAGGCTGGATGGGGCTTTGAGCAACCTGGCCTAGTAAAAGATGTCCCTGCCCACGGCAGGGGGGTTGGACTAGATGGTCTTTAAAGGTCCCTTCTAATCCAAACCATTCTGTGTTTCTGTTATGCTGACTAGCCATCAATGTAGCTTTCCCTTGAGAGTTTGGATGATAAAACTAATATAAAAGACCACAAATTACTCAGAAGTATGTTCATTATAAATTAACAATATGCAAAGCTTACCATCATCAAAATAAAGATGCCAGTTTAATCATACGCATTTTTCACTAAACTATTTCCCTCCTCCCCTATCAGCTAGGAGAAAATATTAAATTAAAATGGGATAAACTGTGCATGCAAACTAGTCTGTTACCGTCAAACAGCTGGGCTGCTCCAACAGTGACAAAGAGGTCACTGTGTGAAAATACACAGCAATTAGGGCAATAAAGGAAACAGCTGATAGAGGTTAGATGGTGGAAACAAGAGGGCAGCCACAAAAGAAAGAGAAGGTTGGAATGAAGACAGAAGGAGCACAGGAGGCACAGAGGAAGGGCCTGCCAAAAGGCATGGGTCTGGGACGCGGAGCTACAGCATGAGGGGGAAGGGAAAAGCCTTTAGTGCCGAAGTTGTCCAGCTCCTCCCGTCATCACACTGTATTTCCAGTTTCTTACAATTCAAATGAATTCTGTTTAGGCTGAACAGTCATTTAGAAGTGATTTCAGAAAGGGGGCATTTCAGAGAGAAATATGCAGCCATTTCTGACACAGAATAAGAATAGATTTTTGGCCACATTACTAAATTCTATTGACTTTCCTATGAAAGGCTGCAACATCTCCTTTATGATTTGGAACAGAGGCTCAGAAATCTGCCTGGGAAGTGAAACTGTGGGAATATGCCTCTACCGTCCTCCTGCAAACTGCGGAACTTTGGACGAGTTCTATGCATTTCCAAAACAAATCCTATCTATATCTGCAGATCACCACACTTCACAGCTACATTTCCAGAAGACACTTACATGTGTTTAACACATACCAGTTCAGGGCTGAACATGGCTTCCCCTGAAAACGTGGGTTTTTTGGATTGCAGAACACCAGGTCAAGTAGAAACCTAGTAAGACTGTCACCTCTGTGGTTTCAATGCTTACTCCTGCTAGGGCTGAGCACCAAAGGAAGAAGCAGCAGTATAAACAACCCACAAGCAACAAAAACTGGACACTGACAGCCCCGTGACTAGAGAAAGCAGACTGGAACAAAGACTGGAAGTGTCAGTGAAGGAGGTGCAGAAAAGATGGAGAGGAAAATTTGAGCAAGAAGTAAGGTGTGGGGGAGTCACTGACCAAGAAGACTAAAAATGGAGGAAGGACATGGAAGTGGTAACAGAAACACATGAAACCTAATTCAGAGAATGGAAGAGGTGGAAGCATGCACGGATTGAGCAAGGAAGAAGGGGCTAGAAGCACAGGATGAAGGAAAAGCAGGAACTATCTAAGGAGTGAGAGAGTGATCTTAGAGAAAGGACTAGCCAGACAAATAGTAAGCTAGAAGAAATGGGACAAGTGAAAACAATGCTGGGGCCTTTGGAAAGGAAAATGGAAATAAGGATGCATGGAAATGCATGGACGAAAGCCTGGAGGCCTATGGAGCAGGGAGCTCCATGGGAGAATGTCCTGTAGAAGAGAACCAAGACTGATTGCTAAGTGATGTGGAAGTCCAAAGAGGAGACTCAGACTGGCCAGATGATGAGCATGGACCAGGCAAGAAGGCTGAGGGGTGGAAAGCAGAGCTAGCCAGAAGAACAAAACCAGAAAAAAAGAGACAAGCTGGGCAGAGGCAGGACTTGAAAAACAACACATTCGTAGCAGTGAGCAAAAAGAAGCAAACATGCAGAAGGCACCACCTTTGAATGCTTAACCACCCTTTAGAATTGGAGTCTGGAATAAAATTCAAATTCCTCACCTTTACTGTTCATTGCTGCTATTGTGCTGCGCAGAAAATGGCAGTCTTACCAGCAATTACACTCTCAGCTCACTGCAGAGGTCCATGCAGTGACCTTAATGGATCCAACCCAGCTAACAAATCCTCCCGAGTATCAGCATTACATTACAAAGCAGCTTGGGGTAAAAAAAGGAAGATGAAGAACTGTTACATAAGAACATAGGGAGTTTTCTCTCTCTCTCTTACACAGAGTTGCTAAATTCACACACAACTTTATGTGATTGTGAATATCACAAACTGATAAAATTTAAGATATGAAACACTACCTGGCTTCATCTCCTTTGTATACATATTTTAAACAAATTCAAATGCTGTGGACACATTACTGAACAATATTGATTAAACTAGTCTCCAAATTGTTCAGGTAGGCTTACTACATGCTACTCAAGTCTTAGTCCACAGACAGAAGTACTGTCGTCTTCATCATACTTTTCATGTCTCCCCTAGCACATAGTATTTTGCTCTTTCACATTAGAGAAACATCCATTTATTTTCACCACATTCCCATCATCTCACACCATCTACTAGAGGTGAGACATCAACAGATTACAGTTTCAAAAGACCATACTAAATGGATGATGCACGTGAAACCTGATACTGCAGAGTACTTTGCTTTGTAACTTTAAATATTCTGATAGCAGTGATCTTCCCAGCAGCTGTAAGTATTCAGTGTTTCCATGACTGATTCTAGTGCAAAGTTTGAGGCCCAGAGAATGAAGACCGTACAGAACTGACTGCATTTAGAAAGTATGGTTTCAAAGATTTGGCTAGCACCTCTGACAGACTTTGGCAGAGGCAGGGACAGAAGTCATCATGCAGCCGCCTTTAACCACAAGACTGAGCCTTCTCTTCCTACCCTCCCCCTGGTACATTGCCTCTCTCTACATTTCCATAGCAAACGAAACAAAGGTCTATAGACAACAGTCCCCAGCACCACACAAGCTATGGGAAATGCCCGGAGCCGGCCTATATAACACACTGAACAGCGAAGGGATCCTACATTCAGTCACATAGTTAACACTATTGCAAAATGCACACCTGACATCTGGCATTCCTTAAATCTAAGTGATTTTGGAACCGCAACAACCACCTCTGAAAAGAAGACTGGTGCATACAATATTACCTGAAATATTTCTAGAATTATGGAGCTATAGGTCTATTTTGGTTTCCAGTTGATTTCAATTTATTGTATGTCCTTGAGATCTGTAGATTTTCTCTGGAAAATGAAATAAACCATTAGCAGTAGATTATGACTACTTAAATCAGGTTCTTTATTCTCTATATGAGCCACAGACAGTGATGCAATTCATTTTTAATAATTTAAAATCATTTCCCTCCTCCTGCATTCAGAACAACCTTGTTCTCTTTCTTAACCCTTTCAATAACAGTACCGTTATTCTGATCTCAAAAGGAAAAAGAGGTTAACAAAATGCACCATCTTTTTGTGAGTCTCTCCTCTAAATCCCCACCACACACTCAACTTCTGAACCCACCGACTGGTCAGTATTAATCGAACATATTAAAATCCCTTTAAGTTTTGGGAGAAGAAGCTGCACAGAGGACAAAAAAGTGCCCCTGTTCAGCTCTTGGACAGACAAGGACAATTTGGCTGCCACCCAGCAGCTGGGCTGGCCAACCTGTATGTGAGTGACTGCACAGCAGACCCAGACCTGCTTTCTGGCAGGACAAACAGGGAACATGAAGCTGCCTGTGGACAAGCAGAGGATTTAAGAAAGGAGGGTGACATGGTGAGAGGCAAACAGAGGAAATGACTGGGTGAGGCTGGGGGCAGGAAGAAATACTGCAGTGCAGACACGCAAGCTTGCTGGAGTTACGGATGTGGACAAGTAAGGGGGACCCGAGAGACAATCCTGCAGACCAGCCCATTCCACTCATGCCAGAGTGCTCACAGCCCACCACATCACACTCTCCTCTCTTACCAATGTCTCCTAGGTGCCACCATCTGAGGCAGTTGGGCTGGACTGCCTTTCTTTTGACAGGGAAGAGAAGAGGTGAATCGCAATCACCAGAGGCAAAACCAGCTCAGCTACATTGCTGGGAAGCATGAGAAGTAAAGCCAGCACCAACAGCCTGTTTCTGCGGACTAACTCCCCTTAGTCTAAAGGACATCACAACTGCGAAGCAGCCCGCGGGGAACAGAGAGAGGCAGAGCATCTGTCACCTTGCCTTCCTTCCACTCATTTTCCTTAAGCAACAACCATAGCAGGATCCGAGTATCATTCACTGAATATTTTACACTGATCAATCAGACACTTGTCACTAGAGCTTTCATGATATTCTTTGTTGTAGAGGTGTCACAACATGGCACAATGCCGTGCCATGTGGGGTTGCGTGTGCCAGCACCAGACAAGTTAGTTCAGCTGGGAGCAGTACAGCTGCATTAATGCAGCACCGCCCGGACTAGGTCAGTCAGCACAGGTTCCTTTGTACTGCACCAAAATGGGCCACGTAAATGTATCCTAAATGGGGAACAGTACAGAGTACAACGTCTCTTGGGTGACTACTGTATATAAATAATAAACAGGACGGTTATCCATTGATAAGCCTGATCATTTGTACCTCTCATCTTAATTTTTGTCCTCCCATGACCCAGGTTCCCTGGTTTTATTAGAACATCCTGCTTGCATTCAAATCTTCCTTACGACGAGCTTAATAGCCAGACATACAGCTGTCCCACTAGTCTCATACAGCAGACCTATTCCACAGATCTCCGACTTCTACCAATAGCCAACACTGATACCGAATGAACTCTCATGAACAAAGCTATGTTTTCTTAATAATAACAGTTGTATAAACATAAGGTCTTCTGAGTTAAAGGGAAACCAACATCAAAAAGCAGTAAAACATGGAACCCTAAACCCTTCTTTCTTTGAAGAAACATGTTTGAAGCGAGGTGTTTCTAGTTATGGGTGAATGAAATGAGAATTCAGCTGCAACAAACGGACATCCAGTCCGTATGAAAGACTAATTAGATCCATCTGAGAAGCTGTGTCTAAAACTGCTTCACATATTTCAAAGGAAAGCTCTTCTAGTCTATCTTTTGAGAAGACTACATCAAAACACTTAGTCACAGCTGACGCACATCTATCCACTACAGCAGCATTATTTTTCACAAGCCATAAAAGCTACATTAAAGTAATGTTAATAGTCTGGCTTACTTAAAAATTAAATTAAAGAGGGAAAAAAGCAGCAAAGAAATTTAGAGCTAAGAAAGCAACTCAAAGCAGCAACGACCTTATCGTTCCCCCCTATGCCAAAGCATCAAGAGATCCCAAAGTAGAGTGTCACACTGAATATTAAATGCCGAGATTTGCTCAGAGAACAGAATTAAAGATGAAACACCATCCAGGAGCTGCAGAGTTAACTATGGCTTTTGTGGTAATAAGCCAGGCTCTTAACATTACATTAGCATGCTTTTAAATGTAAATGTTGCTACTGCTGAACCAGCAGGAGGAGCTCACAACATTTTTTAATCTATTCTTTCTACAAAATTTGGGGAGGGGGGTTGGGAAGTTGGAGGGGTTTTTGAGGGCAGGGAGGAATCGGTTGGGCTTTTTCTTTCCAGTTTTGTTGGATGCAAAAATCAATGGTAAAGAAATGCATCCAAGTGATGCTCATGTAAGCCTTGTTTTTAGAAACTAGAAAATAATGATATGAGTATTGTGGTGCAGGATCTGAATGGTGCATGGCACAAATGAATTGAGGCCAACACCCGTGCTCCAAGGAGCTTTCAAGTCTTACACCAAAAGACCATGGAAGGACTGGAAGGGTGGCAGGATACAGTAGATGCGGTTATATCAGAAAAAAGACTTTCTGAAGAAAGAAAATGGTATGTTATTGCTCTGTATCGCTACAGATATTTCATTTATATTTCAGTTTATTGTTCACTGGAATTCCTGGAATCATTGGATCATGACCCACAACAGAACACAGTGTCCATTTTCATACCACAGGAATTCATCCTATGAAGCCACCTGTGTGGGTAAAACTCTTCATCAGGTAATTTAGAATTAACCATTGTAAAAACCTAGCTCCTCCTCTGCGTTTAAGAACTCTACTTTAAAACAACGAAGAGAAGTCTGACTCTAACACCAGAAAAATAAATATCCAAACTGACCACACTTGCTTTTAAAATATTTTACATTTTAGCATTTCAGACCTTTCATCGCATTTTATTTTCAAACATTTCTTGTAGGCTACATACCAGACCATACGTTACTGTGAGTTTTGTAGCAGAATGACAAATCTCCAAAAACTACTATAACCAAGCTATTATACTGCCCTGACATAGAGGGGAGAGTGTATTTAAAACTATGCAATTAATTCATTACTTTTCATGTCATTTTTAGTTCTCAACCTTGTAGATATTTTCTCTATATGCTTATGGAGTACCGTGTGAATAAATTAATCCAAGATACACAAACCCACACCAACAATCTCTCTTTACAAAGCAAATAGGCACCTATGGTACCAGTTCCTTACACATACTTACTGCTAAACTGGCATGGTATTTAAAAATCCATGCAATCCAGATAGACTCTGCTTCTCTTTTTGCTTAGTACACCTAATACACAAGCACACCTAATACAAGTACATACAAATATTATATGAGTATACTTAATATTTACCCAAGCATTTTCACCTCTATCTCATCTAACGTGCCCCAGCATCTAAATTCTCTGAGAAGCTCAAGGCAGCAGAGTGGAAATGCATACCAGAAACACTGAGGCCACGGCCACTTTCATTTAAAAAACACAATGTCAGCAGCCACAGAAACATAGCAATTAAAGCACTTGCCCACACGGTCAGAACACGAGGATCAATGCTTTCCTCGGATCGAAGGATCCGAGCGCACAGTGCTTGCCTCCCAGGAGAAACTGTCCCCACCCCAACAGGATAAGGCAGCCTCTACCCCTCCAGTAAACCTGCCACCATACAGAAAAGAATGCAGAATCTGTAAAGCCATGGAGTCAATCAACAAGTAAGGAGCACTACTATAGGCCAGGGATAACGGCAGTGCTTTGCACGGGTGGAAATCGTGGGTTCTGCTCTCGCCACAGGGCTAGCTTATGCATACCGCATTAAAATGCCATATACAAAACACCTAAGTCTCACAAACAGAAAATGCTCTGGATTTGAACCTGAATGTAAAGATTCAAAGTAGGTACACAACCTCCTGAACAATAAATTCTACAAGTATACAACCTATAGAACTTGGTAATCAAGAGTTTTGTTTAAACAACTGCACATGTACTGCAATGGAGAATTTGTGTGCTACTCTGCAAGTGAAATAGAAACAACTTGGAAAAAGGCAGGAGAAGTTTTCTGCTTACAGCTGTAAGGATTGTCTAACTGATCTGCCTCCTCCACTTGTGCCTTTACACATGCACTTTCCCATCATTCAAACTAACAGAGGGCATTGGAGTAACAATATATTTTATTCCATGCATATAACAATATAACATATATAACATTCCGACATACAACAACATATATTTAGAACTAGACTAACCAGAAAAATCATTTACTGCTCCTAGGGATGTATGTTAATTTGTATCTCTACTGGCTACCCCTCTCATTGTTTTAATTCCTACAGGTATTTGCTTTTCATCTCTATTAATACAGCCCTCGTATTTCTTTTGTATGACCAAGTAGTTATATATTATTCTGTGCCTGAAGCATACCAGAAATGCAAAATACTAGTAATAATAATTCTGGTATTTTACGGATTCTTTCAACAAGATTATTAATTTTATACTGATAGAGCTAGGCAATGTTATTCTTCTACACAGACTACTGGAAAAACAGAACTTAATATGCACTGAATTATGATCCTGCCCCATTCACATTTGTGTTTAAGGATTTAAATGTGGACTAAATTTGCTTACAGCAACTTTCTGTATCGTTGCTCTGATTTTACATTATACTATTCCTTTTTACACTTGATGCTTTGCATACTTCAGATGCATCTAATTTGATTTTTGGGTGGTATTTCTTCTTAAGCATTTTTTCCTCCCCCTGATGAGAATTTACAAAACAAAGAAAATAATTCCTGAAGTAATTTTAAAATCAACTTACCCCTCAGTCATAAAATTTACAGCAAATGAATACAGCAGAGTTCTCCTAATTAAATGTTTATTACATTTTAATTTAAAGTCAAAGCTTAATCATAACCAGATATACATGAATTCACTAACTAAATTAAAGCATACAGATAAGTAGTTATCTACTCCATGCTGATGATACAGGATGCATTCAAATAATGATGACAGTAGTGCTTTAGATTTGTATTTTTATGCTCTCATTTATGTACTATACAATAGGGTCTCTTGCAAATATTAAGAGGTACACAGGCCAATTTTCCACCTACACAGGTATCTAATACATTCTTTACTTCTCATTAAAAAGATGGAGAAAAAAACATTGCTTTTTCCTAAAAATTATTAAAAGTAGTCATTAATCCATTTCTCATTGGGCTGAACAAGCTTCACAATTTTTTTCATAGAAATTTCATGTCTGTACTATATTTACCTGTCTTAAATTAGACTTCTGGAAGTGATCCAATATTTTGTGAAAATGGTAGCCCATTCTAGTAGCAATCTGAAAAAAGTAATTAAGCTTTCTCTACTCCTCTTGTTCAGCATTTGACCTATACAGGTCCCTCTGGAAATATATCAAATTTCCATTTGCTCAAAGTAACTTCTGAACTATTTCACCTCACGCTTTTTTAAAAAAAAAAAAAAAAACAACAACTTTCATTCACCACAACTTCAATGATAAGAAGCTACTTTATAACTGAAAACATCTGGAAATTCTTTGTCAACTGAACAGATGAGAAGATGAGGCTAAGTGGTCTGGGAAGGTATGCATCTACTACAGAGATGAAGAACCCTAAAAGAAAGGGCTGTTTTCAAACACGAAAAAGGAGAATAACAACAATTACTTGCAGAGGAATCACGCAAATCAGCAATAAAGAATTCTCAAGACAGAGGACTCCTATACTATAGCAAAGAGTATGAAAATGGACAGCTACAAATTCCTTGTCAAACTAAAATTAGGTCCTCAACCTACGCATAGAGCAATGAACTTCAAACAAAAAGAAACATGACTATCTCCTAAAGTGTAATTACTTACTGCTGGTATTCATCATTTGAGCCTTTGGATTCATCCATTGCTTCTGTGAAAGCAGAGGTGCAGACAAAAATCAAGATGACCCATGCCTTTCCTACCACCTCCTCCACCACAAAGATATTCATACAAACCGTTCTTTAGTTGTCCAATTCAAGTAACATTCATAACAGAAAAATAAAACTGAAGAATATTGGAGGAAGTAAGGAGGGTGGGTTATAGCAGTGAAAAGATTGCACTACAGTCACATAATTACTTATCTTTCGTTCTTTTGTTGAATGAAAATTATACAGTGGTTGATGCAATAAATTGAACTGTATTATTGGATAGCTGGTCCAATATATTTGTTCTCCCTTGCTTAGGCCATTTACATTCTTTGCTATTATTTTTATTACACATTTTAAGTGTACTGCCTACATGAACTCCATCCACATTAGAGAAGGTCGGTTCACGGCTGCCTGTGACACCAAAGTCCTACACACTCCGGTGGCCGAGGGGCTGCCTACAGTGCCGCTGGGGAGGGCAGCTCCCATCCAGCACACCATTAGCAAAGGGACCCCACGCTGGCTGTGAGCAGCCGGGAGTGGAAGTCTGCAAACAGGCAACAAAAAGCCACCATCACATGGATCCAGAGCATCCTTGGTGGTTGCCATCTGGCTTTGAAGGGTCAATTTAGTACGTACAGTGCAGGGAAACCACACAGCTACCAGGTTTGCTCAATATACGTAGGTTCTCATTTGCTTCTGTCTCTCCCACCCTTCGGTACTCTGCAGAACACTCAAGCTTTGTAAAGAACAGACTCCAGCCTTCATCAGCAAAACTGGATCAAGTCCACTTGTACCACTGAAATCATAAAATAAACACACATTTCATAGCCAGACTGGCAATCAAAAATGGCAAGATGAAAAAGATTCCTGTCTGAAATGGAACTAAATAAAAGAGCCCAGAGTTTGGTGGTGGGATGCTCCTGGGCTATTTGTTGCTGTTTTACACTAGTCTTGTGTAAAGGAGGGTATTCTTCCTTCAAATTCTATTTTAGCAGTAATCTTGATTGTGAGCTCTTTAACTCTTTTAATGATAGGAAAAATTTTAAGCATAAGAAGAATACTAATCAAAGCCCAGAAACTGACCATCTGTCCTCCAAAGAACTAAATGGATATATATGACAAGCAGTTAGCTTAAAGATTCTTCTAGCAATTAACATATAGGACAAAGAACAAAGAAAAAAGAATAAATGACGTTTACATTAATTTAGTTGGCGAGTTCTTGGTACACAAGCAAGCAGATCTCACCAAAGTTGCTAAATTTTAATTCTCAAGTAAAGTCATTAGAATCTTTTCACTGCCAAAGTGTTTGTTGTTATGTTGATAGGGCATCACCAGAAACAACTGTCTGATACTGAAAATTCTAGTACTCTAATTTTATACAAACTTAAGCATTAGCATATATGTTGCTGCCTTCAGAATAACAACTGAGCTACTTCTATTTCCAAAGAAAAAATATCAAATCAGAATTCTCAGAAGTTTTTAACCTCTACTGGAAACAAGAAAGCTAGTATTTTTGGTTGCACTGCTTCAGGCAAACAGTATTGCTCACACTTGACCACTTAAGTCCTCCAGTTTGGGGAAGCAAGGCCTCTTACGTGGCCCTAAAGCCAGCTTGCATCAAGGACCTCTGTTACAAATAAAGTGGTTAAAACCAGATGGTTACAGAACTCAAAATCCTGAAAAATAAAGAGCAGTTAACACTGCACAATTCATTAAGATTCTCATGATAAAGGAAGAAAGCCACAGATGACCCATAGACTGAGATGCTGACGAATGATCTGCTCACAAACAGCGGGAACCGTGGAGAAGCCTGCTGCTCACGCTCCCTGCACAGAGAGCAAAGCACTGCACACTGTGAGGTGCTGAGGTTTCGGCTGGTGAGAGTAGAAGAGTTAAGGAAAAAAGAAAGGAGTCACTGTTGGAAGAGTCCCAGCGGTAAACAAAGTAAATCAGGATGCGAACGCTGCTGCTGCAACGCACAGTTTGCAGCGGGAGAAAACTTCTGAAGGGGAATGTGAAGGTGGCCCTCCCACTGGGCTATCTAACTGCACCACAGATTTAGCTGTCTTTGTTACAAGCCACACAGGGACACAACCCACAAAGTCAGGAGCCCGTGTCACGCCAACTTAAGAGCAAAAAGTAAATGCAGAAGTTCAAAAAGTGAGGCTTGTGTTTCTGACAGCAAAGTTAATAACGAAAGCTTTGAATTTCCCCTTTTTTTTTCTGATGGTATATTGTACCTCCTGATCAGAAACAAGATTTCTCGTTCCTAGTCTTAGACTTCTTTGAAGTTTTAAGGCAAACGTTTTTCCATTGTTAAGCTTTGAATAATAATTCAGAAGATTTTTGACTGTGCTGTATTTACTATATTCTCTTGTCTGCAGCACAATCACAGGAGAACCCCGGCAAAAAGAAAATTATTAATGAAGAATAACATGTCCTCTGATATTTATCCCGTAACAATGAAAAATAAGTGTAACTCTAAACAACCCTGGTATTGAAAAACAGTTACCTGCTTTTTACAAACCCAAGCTCAGGAGTTAACTTTAGTACACTATACCTTAAGGTTTAAGTGAGATACACCTCTAGTCACAGTGAAATCCACCTACTGTGATTTATTTCACCAGTTAAGGAATTTTCCAGATACAAATAAATGAGGCATTCTCTCTCCCCAAGTATACAGGCTTGGTTAGGATAGAACCAGACTGCAAAAGCTTCTGTTGCCAGTCCCCCTGGCCCAACTTTTAGGACAGGCAGTCTGTCCTACCTGGCACCCCTACTTCCTCCCTGTTGCTTATGCATCCCTTCACTGATGAGACTGGGGGGTGCTCAGCTCCCCAGGGGTGCCCCTGCCTCCTTACCTGCCAGTGGAAGGCAACAGCGGTACCACACTGCAGGGACACAAGGACACAAGCAGGAACCTCCACATTTGTTATTTGTTACTGTTTGAATAAAAACCCCAAAGGACTAGAAATCAGACTCCATATATGCCTTGTGAAATGGGCTTATACTAGCTGTAATGCTCATACTGCTGCAAGACATCAGAACTGTTTAGCAATCTCATTCAAACTGAGAGACAGGTTTGGACCATGGTATAGGTCAGAATGATTTTCTATATATTAAAATGATAAACCAGCAGCAACAGCATTACATGTTCAGCATCCTTTCTCAGAGTTCATACCTCTTGGAGAAACACAGGGCAGTTTACAACTCAGCAGCTCAGCTGCAAGTGGAATATAGGACTGAGTCATATACAAGCTTGTGTGTTCAGTTACCTTCCCAACCGATAGAGACAAAAGCATAAAAGGATGCTTAGGCCTCCTCTGTCTGCAAACTTTCCTCAGTCTGATTTAAAGATGTATCTTTACTGAATTATGTAAGCAAGTATAAGCAAGAGCCTCGGTAACTGAAGTGAAACTGAAGGAAATCTCTCAAAAAATACACATGCACATATGTGTGCCTGTGTAATTAGTTGTGCTAAACAAACCTCCTAGTTCGGGGAGGTCCAGTTGTGGGAATTAGATTTCTGAGCTCACAGCAGAAAGGGCCTAGGTAACACCCACAGTGACCAGCAGCCACCACTGTACCTTCCTCACAGCAGCAGGCAGCGCCAAGCCGACCCTTGTTAGACAGCAAGGCTGCAACAAAACTGTGGAAAGGCTGGGGGCAACGACTGCTCCTCGGAAGGGCTGTCACACAAACCAGTGCCAGTCCAACTCTAAATTGGGCTGAAATCTGGCAGAGATGTTGTTGTTTGAACAACGGGTTGTACCTGAGTTCACAGGATGCCTGTTAGGGCCATTATATAAATTTAATTCACTGAAAAGCTGCATGAAGACATGGCCTCCGCTCCTGAAGCACCATTCCACAAGTAGGGTGAGTGTCACTGCCACGGAGCAACACTATATATTAGGTACTGAGTAAGCAGTTGTTCAAGACCTCCTGAAATTCTTTCTAAAAGAAACAACTACAACTAAAATGACCACCTTCTTTCACACTTAAAGTAGTACACTTGCATGAGAAAATTTTTAAAGGTGCCGACCGTAACGACTGATCTCCATATCCTTTTTAGTGCGCCTATGATCCACATGGAACAGAAGGTATCCCTGTCCTCTATTCATACTCACATTTATCATGAGTATATGTGAAATACTGTGTGAAGGAGGTAAAGGTAGTATTAAAAAGGATATTTGCTAGGCACTTTCTTGCCCCAGTTAGGCCAACAAAAAGACTTAAAAAAAAAAAAAAAGCTAGGTTTTCATTACCTCAATTCACATAAGTGAAAATAACCACCTAAAAAGATGACCAGTTTCAATGGAAAATAATGTCTTTTACATTGAAGTTTCAGTAGAGAAAAGCAAAAGTGAATCACTAAGGCAATACTG